>CM059803.1:30978900-31223900 GCA_030435695.1 Brachymystax lenok tsinlingensis
CACACACACACACACACACACACACACACACACACACACACACACACACACACACACACACACACACACACACAGAATGCAATCTTCCACATCTACAAACCTCTCATACTAGGCACAGCATGCTGTACATACACCAGAACATGATTACATGCACCATCACATCACTCAACATACAGTACCAGTCAAAAGTTTGGACACACCTACTTATTCAAGGATTTTTCTTTATTTTTACTATTTTCTGCATTGTAGAATACAGATTTTTACAATCACTTTGACACTACTTTCAGAACCTTGTGGTCATTTTTCAAAACTCTAGCCACCAAACTCAAAACGGTCATCACTTGTAACACAGGCTGTCCAATGTTCAAAACATTGCATTGTGCATTCATATCTTTAAAGAAACCTTGCACTTGCAGAATCATTGGTTCAAATAACAAATGTATCATGAAATACCATAGGAACATTCATTTAGATCATCCACACACAAGATACCGATAGTTTCACTGTGTAGTTGTTCGTACAATCATTAAATATTGTAGTACAAAATATGTGATACATGTTTCATTATGCTGCTACACGTAAATGCATCACTGTAAAAGGACTAGTAGAGAGAATACTACAGACACAGTGGAATCATTGAACAGAAAATGAAATTTATTGATGAAATACAATAAAATCACAACAGGTTTCTTTGAATCAAAGCAAAAATAATTAGCTACAAAAAAAGAAAAAACAGTTAAAGGTCAACTGCAGTGTTCCTCACCTGGCTTACTGTAAAAACCAGAACAAAGGGTTGATTACTGTAGTTCTATATTCCCATCAACCTGTCTTGTGGATTTGGCCACAGGTTCTCATCCACATCACAATGGATGTTTTCATTAGCCAAACATCTTGGGAAGAATCTTCGGGCATGGCGAATCCAGGCCTGACACTGGTCTGCCGTGATGTCATTGTATGCGTCACCCATGGCCTGGAGAAGGGTGGCTTGTTCGTGAGGGAGCCTATCATATACCTTCCACCTCCATGTGAAGAAAAATTCCTCAATCGGGTTAAGGAAAGGAGAGTATGGGGGTAAGTACAGGGTGGTAAATTGTGGATGGGCCTGAAACCATGCTTGCACCATTTGAGCATGGTGGAACCTGACATTATCCCACACAATGACATAGGTCATGCCATCAGCTCTACAGACCTGATTTAGCTCATCAAGGAAGGTTACAAGGAGAGCTGCATTATACGATCCAATATGAGGTCTGCGTCCCACCACACCATCTTCCGATACAGCCGCACACATGGTGATGTTGGCCCCACGTTGTCCACGTACTTGGATGGTTGCCCGCTGGCCAAAGAAATTCCGACCTCTCCTCCTTGTCTTGGCCAGGTTGAAGCCTGCCTCATCCAAAAAGAGGAATTTGTGATGGTTTTCATCAGCATCCAGCTCCATCACCCTCTAAAAATACATTTTGGAAAGAGAATTACTGATTACAATGATGTAGAATTTTTGGGGAATTTTTCACAACAGGCATCTTGAAACTGAACATACCTGAACATACTCAGTCCTCAGTTGCTTCACTCTGTCTGCATTTCTTTCAAAAGGTACACGGAATAGCTGTTTTAGAGACACCTGGTGCCTTTTCAGCATGCGTGCAATAGTCGGCAAACTTATGGCTTCCACATTGTTGAACATGTCGTCATTGTCCAAGATGTGCTGCCGAATTTCTGTAAGGCAAATATCTGTGTGGTACACATTGGCATGCAGTATACGGTAATTTGACAATTGAGAGTAGCCTAATGTTTAGTGCATGCTGAAGAGTTACTGGTTCTCATTGCGGAAAGTTCTGATGATTGAGGCCATGGTTGATCTTCTGAGATTTGGTTGAATCATTGTAGCTGCCTCAGTCGTTGTCATGCCATGATTTATGACATGTTCTACAACTATTGCTCGGATTTCATTGGACACTCTTTGCTGTTGCTGCCGCTGTCTTGGTCCGTGGCCTTGTCCTCTACCACGTCCCCCCACACCTCTCAAACGAGGCCCACGAACACCTCTCAAAATGGGTGCTTGTCCTCTGACATTGCTTTGACCAGCACGTCTTCCCCGTCTTCCTCCTCCCACTGCTTGACCTCTGTGACCTGGATCACCTGCCTGCTCCATGTTATCGCTATGTTGTTGTAGGTGGATACCACTCATTTCACTATATACTAGTACCACAATGTGAAATCAATCATCAGTAACGAGTTGGCAGTATTGGAAAAGCAATTACAAGGGCCTGCATACGTACACTCACCGGCCACTTTATTAGGTACACCCGCAAATAGCCTGCTCCTTTGAACAGCAAATTATGTGGCTGCCTGCAACTCAATATATAGAGTATATAGAGTAGAGAGCTTTAGTTGTTCGACCAAACATTAGAACAGGCAAGATGAGTAATCTAAGAAACTTTGACCGTGGTATGATTGTTGGTGCCAGACATGGTGGTTCCAACATCTCAGAAACAGCTGCCCTACTGGGATTTTTACGCACTACAGTCTCTAGAGTTTACAGAGAATGGTGCGATAAACTAAACACATTCAGTGAGCGGCAGTTCTGTGGGCAAAAACACTAATGAGAGAGGTCAGAGGAGAATGTCCAGACTTTTTCAAGCTAACAGAAAGGCCACAAATGCTCAAATAACAGCAGTTTAAAACAGTGGTGTACAGAAGGGGATCTCTTAACGTACAACACCGTGAATAATTCAGGCTGTTGTGGAGGCAAAAGGGGGTCCTTCCCAGTCCTAGACAGGTGTACCTTATAAAGTGTAAAGTAATGTCACATCTGAAAACATGGTCTGGAAAAGTGGTACATGGGACCATAGAAACAGTGTCTGATAATGAATGATGATGAAATATTACATCCATAGATAATGTAGTCCAAGTGGTTCATGTTCCACGGTAATTGGTGTAAATGGATCTCGTTATCCTGAAACTGTCATGATCTAAACATGGAATATTGTTTGTCAGTTTCCATAAAACTATGCATTAAGAGTAATGCAACAGTTACTTATCATTTTGATCAGTTGTGTGAATTGATAGTTAGATCATTGTAATGAAATGAATAGACAGTCATCTCAGATGTAATGTGTGAATTGCATTTTGAAACTGTAAAATTTTGATGTTAAGTTGCGTCATTTTTTTTAAGTTGCGTCATTTTTTCATTTTCAATGATCTTAGCTTTATGTGTATTGTATCCAAGCAATTTGAAAAAGGGTCCAGAGTTTAGAAAAATTTGCATTTTGATCATCGGTTGTAAGTTTTGTGTCTAGAGTTTTGAAAAATGGCATCAAGGTTCTGGAATTAGTGCCAAAGTGATTGTAAAAAATTGTAATAGTGAAGACATCAAAACTAAGAAATAACACATAAAATAATTTAGTAACCAAAAAAAGTGTTAAACAAATCAAAATATATTTAATATTTTAGATTCTTCAAAATAGTTATCTTTTGCCTTGATGGCAGCTTTGCACACTCTTGGCATTCTCTCAACCAGCTTCATGAGGTAGCCACCTGGAATGCATTTCAATTAACAGGTGTGCCTTGTTAAAAGTTAATTTGTGGAATTTCTTTCCTTCTTAACGCGTTTGAGCCAGTCAGTTGTGTTGTGACAAGGTAGGGGTGGTATACAGAAGATAGCCCTATTTGTTAAAATACCATGTCCATATTATGGCAAGAGCAGCTGAAATAAGCAAAGAGAAACGACAGTCCATCATTACTTTAAAACATGACGGTCAGTCAATCCGGAAAATGTTAAGAACTTTGAAAGTTTCAAGTGCAGTTGCAAAAACCATCAAGCGCTATGATGAAACTGGCTCTCATGAGGACCACCACAGGAAAGGAAGACCCAGAGTTACCTCTGATGCAGAGGATAAGTTCATTAGAGTTACCAGCCTCAGATTGCAGCCCAAATAAATGCTTCACAGAGTTAAAGTAACAGACACATCTCAACATCAACTGTTCAGAGGAGACTGCGTGAATCAGGCCTTCATGGTTGAATTGCTGCAAAGAAACCACTACTAAAGGACTCCAATAAGAAGAAGAGACTTGCTTGGGCCAAGAAACACCACCAATGGACATTATACCAATGGAAATCTGTCCTTTGGTCTGATGAGTCCAAATTTAAGATTTTTGGTTCCAACCGCCGTGTCTTTGTGAGACACAGATCAGGTGAACGGATGATCTCTGCGTGTGTGGTTCCCACCGTGAAGCATGGAGGAGGAGGTGTGTTGGTGTGGGGGGTGCTTTGCTGGTGACACTGTTGGTGATTTATTTAGAATTCAAGGCACACTTAACCAGCATGGCTACCACAGCATTCTGCAGCGATACGCCATCCCATCTGGTTTGCGCTTAGTGGGACTATCATTTGTTTTTCAACAGGACAATGACCCAAAATACACCTTCAGGCTGTGTAAGGGCTATTTGACCATGAAGGAGAGTGATGGAGTGCTGCTTCAGATGACCTGGCCTCCACAATCACCCGACCTGAACCAAATTTAGATGGTTTGGGATGAGTTGGACCGCAGAGTGAAGGAAAAGCAGCCAACAAGTGCCCAGGATATGTGGGACCTCCTCAAAAAGCATTCCTCATGAAGTTGGTTGAGAGAATGCCAAGAGTGTGCAAAGCTATCATCATTGCAAAGGGTGGCTAATTTAAAGAATCGTAAAATCTAAAATATCTTTTGATTTGTTGAACACTTTTGTTTACTACATGATTCCATGTGTACAATGTAGAAAATAGTTAAAAAATAAAATAAAACCTTGAATGAGTAGGTGTGTCCAATCTTTTGACTCATACTGTACATACACACAACCACATGACAATATTCACACTCAAATACCTCTTTGGTAAGTTATGGACGCTTGAGATGAAGTAAAGGCCTGCCTGTCCCTCCTTGGTGTCCTTGATATATTGAGGTATACTTGGGAGTGTAAAGGGAGGAGGGCAGTTGGAGTGTCGGGGGATCTTTGGGTAGGTGGGGGGCCTGCGAGGGCACACTTTTTCTCATCCCTTGCCACACACGCGCACACTCACACACACACACACACACACACACACACACACACACACACACACACACACACACACACACACACACACACACACACACACACACACACACACATCCCCTAAAGGAAGCTCTAGGGAGGCACAACGACGCCTTTGTGCTGGGCAGATTTCCCATGTCTCCCTGCTCCTGCACACAGATAGATCATCTCAGCACTGCTCGGCTCGCTGTATGAAGGACAAGTACACACACGCCAGGGAGAGAGGGGGAGAGGGGTAGAGAGAGAGAGGGATGGAGAGGGAGAGAGAGAGTAAGAATGGAAGACACAAACTGTACTGTACAGAGGGAGAGAGGGAGGAAGAGATAAGAGAGGAACAAAGTAAGCAAAAGAGAATAAGGCAGAAAATATAATAAAACAGAGGAATGGACTGAGCCCACCTTGCTCTCCTTCTATCAGTTCTGTCCCTTCTTCTCCTCGAGTCTCTCAGTCTCAGTCTCAGTCTCAGTCTCTGTCTCTGTCTCTGTCTCTGTCTCTGTCTCTGTCTCTCTCTCTCTCTCTCTCTCTCTCTCCGCAGAGGAATCCAGTCCCCCCATTGGGACAGCAGCTCTTTGAAGGTGATCCAGAATTCCTCTGCTTCTGCTGTTGCTCTTTCGCCTCCCGTCATCCCCCCATCCTCCCCCATCCTTCCCCACCCCTAAGCCCCCAGAGGCCTGGATCTCGCTCAACCGAGAGCAGCCGTGCTCCAAATCCAGGTCCTGGCTCTGTGCTCCTGCCCCAGGCCTCACTGGCTGTTCCACCGCTACTCAGAGACACAGAGAGGTGCAGGGAAGAATGCATTGGAGGCCTTGGAAGAGACAGGAAGAGAGAGTGAGATAGACAGAGAATAGAGAGAGAGAGAGGGAGAGAGAGAGAGAGAGAGAGAGAGAGAGAGAGAGAGAGAGAGAGAGAGAGAGAGAGAGAGAGAGAGAGAGAGAGAGAGAGAGAGAGAGAGAGAGAGAGAGAGAGAAGGAGACCGGCCTCACCCTACTACAATCTGAAGTCAAATGCCTACTGTTTCCTGATGATCTGGTGCTTCAGTCCACAACCAAGAAGGGCCTTCAGCAGCACCTACATCTTCTGCAAAGATTATGTCAGACCTGGACCCTGACAGTAAATCTCAGAAAGACAAAGATAATGGTGTACCAAAAAAGGTCCAGTTGCCACGACCACAAATATAAATTCCATCTAGACACTGTTGCCCTAGAGCACACAAAAAACTATACATACCTTGGCCTAAACATCAGCGTCACAGGTAACTTCCTCAAAGGTTTGAACGATCTGAGAGACAAGGCAAGAAGGGCCATCAAAAGGAAGATTTAATTCGACATACCAATTAGGATCTGGCTAAAAAAACTTGAATCAATTATAGAACCCATTGCCCTTTATGGTTGTGAGGTTTGGGGTCCGCTCACCAACCAATAATTCACAAAATTGAGACCTCTGCAATGTAATACACCAAATAATGCATGCTTAGCAGAATTAGGCCGATACTCGCCAATGATCAAATTCCAGAAAATAAATGTTAAATTCTACAACCATCTAAAAGGAAGCAATTCCCAAACCTTCCATTGCAAAGACAACACCTATAGAGAGATGAACCTGGAGAAGAGTCCCCTAAGCAAGCTGGTCCTGGGGTTCTGTTCACAAACACAAACAGACCCCACAGAGCCCCACGACAGCAGCACATTTAAACCCAACAAAATCAGAAGAAAACTAAAAGATAATGACTTGACACATTGGAAAGAATTAACAAAAAAACTGAGCAAGCTAGAATGCTATTTGACCCTAAAAAGAGAGTACACAACGGCAGATTACCTGACCACTGTAACTGACCCAAAATTAAGGAAAGCTTTGACTATGTAAAGACTCAGTGAGCATGGCCTTGCTATTGAGAAACGCCGCCGAAGGCAGACCTGGCTCTCAAGAGAAGACAGGCTATGTGCACACTGCCCACAAAGGGAGGTTGAAACTGAGCAGCTCTTCCTAACCTCCTGCCAAATGTATGACCATATTAGAGACACCTATTTCCTTCAGATTACACAGATCCTCAAAGAATTAAAAAACAAATTTTCATAAACCCCCATATAGATTGGAGGAAATAGAGAGAGAGAGAGAGGGAGAGGCAGAGGGGTAGTATTATGCCATGGGACACCTGAGAAATCAGGGGTGTGCTCCTTACAGTACAGTGTGCATATGCTAGCATTATATGTTTTATCTCTTCTTTTCAATATGAAGTAGAGAAAGAAAGACAAATGTCCCCATCGCCTCTCCCATATCCCCTACATATCATCCTTATGTCCATATCCCCTACATATCATCCTTATGCCCATATCCCCTACATATCATCCTTATGCCCATATCCCCTACATATCATCCTTATGCCCATATCCCCTACATATCATCCTTATGCCCATATCCCCTACATATCATCCTTATGCCCATATCCCCTATATATCATCCTTATGCCCATATCCCCTACATATCATCCTTATGCCCATATCCCCTACATATCATCCTTATGCCCATATCCCCTATATATCATCCTTATGCCCATGTCCCCTATATATCATCCTTATGCCCATATCCCCTACATATCATCCTTATGCCCATATCCCCTAAATATCATCCATATGCCCATATCTCCTATATATCATCCTTATGCCCATATCCCCTAAATATCATCCTTATGCCCATATCCCCTAAATATCATCCATATGCCCATATCCCCTACATATCATCCTTATGCCCATATCCCCTAAATATCATCCATATGCCCATATCTCCTATATATCATCCTTATGCCCATATCCCCTAAATATCATCCTTATGCCCATATCCCCTAAATATCATCCATATGCCCATATCCCTTACATATAATCCTTATGCCCAAAGCCTGATAGCTGGTCACATATCTCTGTCTGTCCCTCTCTCTCTTTTACGTAACTGTTTATTCTACCCCTCTTTTCATCTTCACACTCCTCCCTCCATCTCCCTCTCATCTCCTCTCTTGCCCCTGGGGCAAACTCTTCTCTAACTCGTCCAACTGGCTCTTGTGCCACACTACGCACACACACACACACACACACACACACACACACACACACACACACACACACACACACACACACACACACACACACACACACACACACACGCACACACACACACAGACAGACACATGCACATGCACTCACACGCACGCACACACATACATGCACACTCATTAACATACAGACACACACACACACATACACACACAGACACACACACACAGACACCCACACACACACATATGCACGGGCACACACTCACGCCTCCTGTCCAATGGAGGGTTTGGAGAGGACCCTTCACTCTGCCACAGAGGGAGGCCATGAGAGAAATGATCTGGAGGAAAGAGAGGGAGTAAAAAGGAGAGATGTGCATTCCTCTGGCTTGTAGACTGAGTAGACGTGTTGCTGGCTGTTGACTTTATTATCCTCCAGCCATATGGGTTGGCAAGGCTATGGGGCGTGGTGATGGTGGTGTGTGTGGGGGGGGCGGGGTTTTGGTCGGTGTCCCACATAGGATGCATTTGCATGAAGTGTAATGAATGTTTTTTTGTGTATTATACATGTATGTATGTGATAATAACCGTGTGGTTGTGATTTGAAGTTGTTTTCATGTGTGTCTGTGTAGAGGTTTTATAGCTGTAGTCTCTGTGTGTTCCTGCCATAATGGTTGCTTGTTGTAAACCACAACCTAAAAATCTGCAGACTGAGATTACCACCTTCATTAACACAGAATGAGTGTGTAGAAACCCAGTGCTACGGACTTTTCTAATATTTTTACCCTATCCAAACCATAACCCTTGCCTTACGCATTTCAAATTTAACCTTTGAAATGGGATGTTTACGGACAAACATCTAATTCTACAGTGAGACTGTGAGACCTTGTTACACAGAGAAACACACACACACATACACGCATGCATGCAGACATCACACATAGCACACACTCAAATGCAGATATAATTACAGTAAATTACAGTGGTAGGCTTGATTACCAACAATGACGAGATGGCCTACAGCGAGGAGGTGAGGGCCCTCGGAGTGTGGTGTCAGGAAAATAACCTGTCATTCAAAGTCAACAAAACAAAGGAGATGATCGTGGACTTCAGGAAACAGCAGAGGGAGCACAACCCTATCCACATCGATAGGACAGTAGTGGAGAAGGTGGAAAGTTTTAAGTTCCTCGGCGTGCACATCACGGACAAACTGAAATGGTCCACCCACACAGACAGTGTGGTGAAGAAGGCGCAACAGCGCCTCTTCAACCTTAGGAGGCTGAAGAAATTTGGCTTGTCACCAAAAACACTCACAAACTTTTACAGATATACAATCAAGAGCATCCTGTCGGGCTGTATCACTGCCTGGTACGGCAACTGCTCCTCCCACAACCGTAAAGCTCTCCAGAGGGTAGTGAGGACTGCACAACGCATCACCGAGGGCAAACTACCTGAGCTCCAGGACACCTACACCACCCGATGTCACAGGAAGGCCAAAAAGATCATCAAGGACAACAACCACCCGAGCCACTGCCTGTTCACCCCGCTATCATCCAGAAGGTGAGGTCCGTACAGGTGCATCAAAGCTGGGACCGAGAGAAAAACAGCTTCTATCTCAAGGCCATCAGACTGTTAAACAGCCATCACTAACATTGAGTGGCTGCTGCCAACATACTGACTCAAATCTCTAGCCACTTTAATAATAAAAAATTGGATGCAACAAATGTTTCACTAGTCACTTTAAACAATGCCTTTGTTGGCATTCAACCCCCCCCCAAAAAGGACAACCCAGCTCTAGGCTCCAACTCACGAGGCTCAGAGCCAGAGTGCACAGCTTAGACCACTGCACCACGGCAGTTCACAATTATCTAGGAAGCAGGGAGAGTACTTGATGATACCTAATGGAAACAACGTTGTTTTGTTTTAAGCCTTCCCCAAACCGTAGCCCTGCCCTTAACCACTCTGAATTAATACCTAAACTTAACCCTTTGAGTTGTTTCTGTTTTAACCCTGTAACCACATGGAATTAATTGGTCAAAAATTGACGTTCATCCAATTACGGCAAAGTACAGGATTAAACAGGAACTACTCAAATGTTGATAGTTTAAGGTTAGTAGTTTAAGTATTAATTCTGAGTGGTTAAGGTTAGGGCTATGGTTTGGGGAAGGCATAAAACAAAATTATTAAAAACAACTCGCTATTACCATCAGGTATCATCAGTATTCTTACTATTCTCGTGGCTTGAGCGCCAAGGAAGCACATATCGGCGTTCTCAGGACATATTTAAATGTCAGAAATTGAAGTATATTTCTAGTGATTAGGCTGTCCCAACACTTAACAGCAAAAAAAATAACAACACACTTCTAGTGTACAGTTTCAGTTGCAATGAAAAGATGTGGAAGGGAACAGATCAAGTGTCATTGGAGGCTTGGGAATATTATGGAATGACCATGTGGTGGGATTCACAGGAGGTTCTGGAAGGGGGTGTGGGGTGTGGGGGGGTGTTAGTACAGGCTACTCCTGGGGAGCTGACATCCCATACCATTTACACTGTAATATATCTCTGTGTGTGTGTGTGTCCTTATCTCATCAGGTCCATGGCAGCAGGAGCATCAGAGGAAACACAGTCTTTCCTTCCTGTGCCTTTCACACTGTCACACCACCACACACTCTTATACATAGGGGTCACCTCCCCCCACACACACACACACAGACAGACAGACGTACACACACTCTCTCTCGCGAACAATTGTGCAAGGTATAGGCAGTGAACAATGACACAGATTCCTTTACACACTTCTTTCCTGTGTGGAGGAACATAGGGACAGAGGGACATTAGTGAGCTTGCAAGGACATTGAGGGGCCTTTCCCTCTGGGTGAAGGCCCCTCAATGCACACACAGTAGCATGTCCCCACACACAGACACTAGCATGTCCACATGCACAACACACACACACCATACCATACACAAAGCTTTCAGATGGGCACAGTGCCAGACCATCACTTAATTTCAATGTTTAATCTCAGGCCTTACTTTGACGTCTCAGCACAAAACCAGCTAAAGTGATCTCTCTCTCTCTCTCTATCTCTAAATTCAACAAAGGGCTTTAATGGCATGGGAAACACATGTTAACATTGCCAAAGCAAGTGAAATAGATAAAAAAAACAAAAGTCAAATAAACAATAAAAAACGAACAGTAAACATTACACTCACAAAAGGTCCAATGGAATAGAGACATTACAAATGTCATATTATGTCTGTATACAGTGTTGTAATTATGTGCAAATAGCTGAATTACATAAGGGAAAATAAATAAACATAAATATGGCTTGTATTTACAATAGTATTTGTTTTTCACTGGTTGCCCTTTTCTTAACCCAACACATCAAACATCTTTCTGCTGTGATGGCACACTGTGGTATTTCACCCAATAGATGAGGGAGTTTATCAAAATTTGATTTGTTTTCAAGTTCTTTGTGGGTCTGTGTAATCTGAGGGAAATATGTGTCTCTAATATGGTCAAACATTTGGCAGGAGTAAAACACCAAATAATGCTTGCAAAGCATTATTTTAAGAAGAGCTGCTCAGTTTCAACCTCCCTTTGTGGGCAGTGTGCACATAGCCTGTATTCTCTTGAGAGCTAGGTCTGCCTACTGTGGCCTTTCTCAATAGCAAGGCCATGCTCACTGAGTCTGTACATAGTCAAAGCTTTCCTTGATTTTGGGTCCTTCACAGAGGTCAGGTTTTCTGCCACTGGGTCCTTTCTGTTAAGGGACAAATATTATTCTTATTCTTAGTTTGCTCAGTTTTTTTGTTAATTCTTTCCAATGTGTCAAGTCATTATCTTTTTGTTTTCTCATGATTTGGTTGGGTCTAATCGTTCTGCTCTCCTGGGGCTTTGTTTGTGAACAGAGCCCCAGAACCAGCTTGCTTAGGAGACCTTCTCCAGGTTCATCTCTCTGTAGGTGATGGCTTTGTTATGGAAGGCTTGGAAATCCCTTATATTTAGGTGTTTGTAGAATTTAAATGGCTCTTTTCTGGATTTTTGATATTTAGCGGTTATCGGCCTGCTTCTGCTTTGCAAGCATTATTTGGTGTTTTACGTTGTACACAGAGAATATTATTGCATAATTCTGCATGCGGAGTCTCAATTTGGTGTTTGTCCCATTTTGTGAATTCTTGGTTGATGAATGGACCCCAGACCTCACAACCATAAAGGGCAATGGGTTCTATAACTGATTCAAATATTTTTTTGCCAGATCCTAATTGGTATGTCAAATTGTATGTTCCTTTTGATGGCACAGAAGTCCCTTCTTGCCTTGTCTCTCAGATTGTTGTGGAAGATACCTGTGGCGCTGATGTTTAGGCCGAGGTACAAACATTTTTGTAGGCCAGCATCCCGGAGTCGCCTCTTCACTGTTGATGTTGAGACTGGTGTTTTGCGGGTACTATTTAATGAAGCTGCCAGATGAGGACTTGTGAGGTGTCTGTTTCTCAAGCTAGACACTCTAATGTACTTGTCCTCTTGCTCTTTTGTGCAATGGGGCCTCCCACTCCTCTTTCTATTCTGGTTAGTGCCAGTTTGCGATGTTCTGTGAAGGGAGTAGTACACAGCATCTTCAGTTTCTTGGCAATTTTCAGAACAAGAATAGACTGACGAGTTTCAGAAGAAAGTGCTTTGTTTCTGGCCATTTTGAGCCTGTAATCGAACCCACAAATGCTGATGCTCCAGATACTCAACTAGTCTAAAGAAGGCCAGTTTTATTGCTTCTTTAATCAGGACAACAGTTTTCAGCTGTGCTAACATAATTGCAAAAGTTTTTTTAAATGATAAATTAGCCTTTTAAAATGATAAACTTGGATTCGCTAACACAATGTGCCATTGGAACACAGGAGTGATGGTTGCTGATAATGGGCCTCTGTACGCCTACGTAGATATTCCATAAAAAATCAGCCGTTTCCAGCTACAATAGTAATTTACAACATTAACAATGCCTACACTGTATTTCTGATCAATTTGATGTTATTTTAAATGGACAGAAAATGTACTTTTCTTTCAAAAACAAGGACATTTCTAAGTGACTCCAAACTTTTGAACTGTAGTGTTTATGTGGAAGAGGGTGGGGCTCAAGCTTCATCCCTGTCTCACCCCACTGCCCTGTGGAAAGAAATATGTGTGTTTTTCCCCAAATATTGGGGAAGATGCCAGAGCTGATGATGATCTTAAAAAGTTTCAGATTTGCCAATTGGAATTTGTGGTCTGTATATCTTATCATTTCATTTAGGTTACCATCAACACCACAGGCCTTTTTGGGTTGGAAGGTTTGTATTTTGTCCTGTACTTCATTCAATGTAATTGGAGAATCCAGTAGGTTCTGGTAGTCTTTAATAGCTAACTCTAAGATTTGTATTTGATCATGTATATATTTTTACTGTTTGTTCTTTATTATAGAGCCAAAAGGTTTATCCATACATCTCCGTTTTGGGTAGATAAGTCTTTGTGTTGTTGTTAGCTTAGTTTGTTCCAATTTTCCCAGAAGTTGTTCGATTCCGTGGATTATTCAATTACATTGAGCTGATTTCTGATGTGCTGTTCCTTCTTTTTCCGAGGTGTATTTCTGTATTGTTTTAGTGATTCACCATAGTGAAGGCTCAGGTTTTCTGGGTCCCTATGTTTTTGATTGGATAGGTTTCTCAATTTCTTTCTTCGGTTTTTGCATTCTTCATCAAGCCATTTGTCCTTGTTGTTAATTTTCTTAGGTTGTCTGCTTGAAATGTTTTGATTTGATAGGGAAGCTGAGAGGTCAAATATACTGTTCAGGTTTTCCACTGTCAAGTTTACACCTTCACTATTACAGTGAAACCTTTTGTACAGGAAGTTTTCT
This sequence comes from Brachymystax lenok tsinlingensis, assembly GCA_030435695.1. Taxonomy (NCBI): domain Eukaryota; kingdom Metazoa; phylum Chordata; class Actinopteri; order Salmoniformes; family Salmonidae; genus Brachymystax; species Brachymystax lenok. The sequence goes on from CM059803.1 coordinate 30,992,903, forward strand.
AGAAGGGATTGCATTTGTTGTTGCTTAATAGCTTTTTAGTAGGTTTCCACACTGCTTTCCTTCCGTCTGTCGAAATGTCTTAATATTATGCAGTTCCTTTGGCTTTGGAGTATTGCTGTGTTCAAGTCGACTGGGATTTTGCTGTGATCTGATAGGGGTGTCAGTTGGCTGACTGTGAATGCTCTGAGAGACTCTGGGCTGAGGTCAGTGATAAACTAATCTACAGTACTACTGCCAAGGGATGAGCTGTAGGTGTACCTACCATAAGAGTCTCCTCGAAGACTACCATTGACTATGTACAGACCCAGCCTGCGACAGAGCTGCAGAACTTGTGACCCATATTTATTTGTTGTTTTGTCATAGTTGTGTCTAGGGGTGGAATATTTGGGAGGGAATGCTGTCACCTCCAGGTAGGTGCTTGTTCCCCTGTGTGTTAAAAGTGTCAGGTTCTTGTCCAGTTCTGGCATTTAGGTCGCCACAGACTAGTACATGTCCCTGGGCCTGGAAATGGCTGATTTCCCCCTCTAGGATGGAGAAGCTGTCATCGTTAAAGTATGGGGATTCTATTGGGGGGATATAGGTAGCACACATGAAGACATTTTTCTCTGTTGAGATAATTTCCTTATTAATTTCTAGCCAGATGTAAAATGCTCCTGTTTTAACTAATTTAATAGAGTGGGTTAGGTCAGCTCTATACCAAATTAGCATACCCCCCTGAGTCTCTTCCCTTTTTCACAACTGGTAGTTTGGTGGGTGGGATTACCAGCTTTCTGTGACCTAGAGGGCAACCAGTGTGTCCATTTCCTCTATACCATGTTTAATGAGACTGAAAAACAGCTTCTATCTGAAGACCATCGGACTGTTAAACAGCCATCACTAACTCAGAGAGGCTGCTGCCTACGTTGAGACCCAATCACTGGCCACTTTAACTTTACCAAATGGATCACTAGTCACTTTAAACAATGCCATTTAAATAATGCCACTTTAATAATGTTTACATATCTTGCATTACTCATATCTTGCATTTGTTTGGGGAGGGGTCGAATAGTTGGGATGGGGATGTGGCAGGTGGTGCTGTGGTCTGTGTGTAGGTCCTCTTGGTGCAGGTCCTGGTTTTGAGGCACAGTCCTGGAAAATGCTTGCATTCACCCGCTGTATGGTGGCAGGGTGAAAGTATTTTCGTAGTAGCAGGGTGGAGATAACCACCCTTTCCTGCTGGGCTCTCAGGTCGTTTAGAAAGTGAATAATACAGCACTGAAAGAGACACATACAGAGCATCCTTGGTTACTTAGAGAAACAGAGAACATCCTTGGTTACTTCCTGTTTCCTGTGGACTGAGCTGGATTTCCTGTCCAGACTCACCTGGCTTCCCAGACATCTTTAGCGGATTTACTCATAATCTGTCATTAACCACGGTGTGAGTCTTTCCTCCTACAGTCAATGTGTCAACACTGATTGTCTGGAAGAGGGAAAATAGGGAAGGACAAGGGGAGGAGGAGAGGAGGGGAAGAGATGAGATGAGGAGAGGAGCAGAGGAAGAGGAAAGGAAGAAAGTAGAAGAAGAGGAGAGGAGAGTGAAGGGGGAGAAAGGTGGGGAAACTGGAGCAGAGGGACATGAGTAAAGTTTAGGAAGGAAGAAGGGATAAGGAAAATAGTAGGTGTGAGGAAATGGTTTGGAGGGAAGTAGGAGACAAGTTGAGAAGAGAGGAGAGGGGAGGAGAGGTGATATAAGGGAGGTGTGGGGAGAAGAGGAGGTTCCATTCTGTAGTATTACTGGAAGAGGCCCTGTCAACATTGTTTTTTTCCTTATACCCAGAATATAGAGGGAACAAATACACATGAACAGAGAGGTTAAAGATTAGAGGCCAGTAGGGCAACGCAGTCCATCATTGTGTGTGTGTGTGTGTGTGTGTGTGTGAGTGCGTGTGTGTACGTGTGTGTGTGTGAGACCGTACTGTAGTGAATGCATTACAGTACTGCTGACTCCATCTCTGGGAATGTTTTCAGATGGGGAAAGTCCCTTTGGATAGTAAGAAGGGACAGGCCAGGGCAGAGCAAGGGCTAGAAAGGTAGAGATGTGGTGAGAGACGCACAGGAGAGAGAGGAGAGAGAGGAGAGAGTGCTAGAGAGGAGAAAGAGGGGAGAGAGGAGAGAGAGCTAGAGAGGAGAGAGAGGAGAGAGAGACAATGGATAGAGAGGAGAGAGAGGACAAAGGAGAGAGAGGAGAGAGAGCTAGATGCACAGGAGAGAGAGGAGAGAGAAGAGAGAGAGGAGAGAGAGACAATGGATAGAGAGGAGAGAGAGGACAAAGGAGAGAGAAGAGAGAGAGGAGAGAGAAGAGAGAGAGGAGAGAGAGACAATGGATAGAGAGGAGAGAGAAGAGAGAGAGGAGAGAGAAGAGAGAGAGGAGAGAGAAGAGAGAGAGGAGAGAGAGACAATGGATAGAGAGGAGAGAGAGGACAAAGGAGAGAGAAGAGAGAGAGAGGAGAGAGAGAGAGAGAGAAAAAGAGAGAGACAGGAGAGAGAGGAGAGAGAGAGAGAGAGAGAGAGAGAGAGAGAGAGAGAGAGAGAGAGAGAGAGAGAGAGAGAGAGAGAGAGAGAGAGAGAGAGAGAGAGAGAGAGAGAGAGAGAGAGAGAGAGAGAGAGAGAGAGAGAGAGAGAGAGAGAGAGAGAGAGAGAGAGAGAGAGGAAGGAAGGAAGGAAGGAAGGAAGGAAGGAAGGAAGGAAGGAAGGAAGGAGGGGAGATTATGCTGCTAGTACTGTCCAAAAAGCTTTTTAGATTGTCCCCACATTTTTGGTTCCAGGTAGAACCTTTTTGAACCCTCTTTGATGTTCTAGATAACACCTTTTTTTCTAACAGTGTAGCCTCACTGCCGGCAGCATGTTTTGAAGCTAGACACATCTGGATGGCTGGATAGATTTTTACCCCTCTCTTCCTCCTCCCTCATTTTTCCCCTTTTCTCTTTCTGTTGTTACAGTATATCTATTTTTTTCTCTCTATCCTTCTTCCTTTTTCTCTGCTGCTCTAAATGTCTTTCACCATTTTTCTCTTTATATGTCTCCCTCTCCTCCCACACTTTCCCTCCATTTTCACCACTTCCTGTTAAAAATGGAAGAAAAAAAACTGAGAAAGAGCCCCCTCCCCTCTCTCTCTCTTTGGTTCAGCGGGCTAATTAAACACACACAAGGCTGGCTGGCTGCAGCTGGCCATACACTGGAGCAGAGGGACATGAGGCAGTGGGGAGAGAGGGAGGGGGAAAGTGAGAGAGAAAGAGAGAGAGAGAGAGAGCGAGAGATATGAAGCTAGGGTTAGATTTAGTATTACAGTTAGGGTTATGGGTGGAACCGAGGTGTATATACGAAGCTAGGGTTAGGATTGGGGGAGGGCAAAAAATAGACATTGTAGTGGCGGTGGGGCGGAGGTGTAGCGCTGGACCTCATGGCTGCAGCTGTAGGAGGATAGCTAAGTTCAAGGAAATTTTGATGCATTACAAAGGAGGATCTGGTTTAGGGTCTGCTGTGTGAAGGAATGTGTAAATGAAAGATATACAGCGCAGTCAACTGTAGAGAGAAAGGGTGTGTTTGTGAGGGGAGAGTTTATGTTTGAGAGATAAAGTGTGTATGTAAAGGTTTCTGTATATGTGTGTTTGTGTATGTGTGTGTCAACATCTTCATATAGTCCCACACATCAATGTTTACACAAGAAAATATCAAGACAGGACTTTGGAAAGCTTGCCAAGGTGTCTCTCTCCTCCTTTTCCTCTCTCCCCTCCTTCATCTCCCTCTCTTCTTCTGCTGTTTTTCAGGGTGTTGTGCCCTTTATACGGTCCGGGGCCCAGACACCCCAATCCCCACACTCTGTAGCGTAAGACCCCCACCATTTTGAGAGTCAGGAAGAAGTAGGTGGGGGATGTGGGGAGGGAGAATGATTGCTGGGGACAAGGGTGGCTGATTTAGACGGATAGGGTGGTCAAATACCTGTATCTACCACCAACATTTCTCTGGGGTTTTTCAGGGCTTGATTGTCACCATTAATAGATGAGATTCATGGGTCTAATATTAGAGCAAACACAAACCAGGATTTTACCTGTCGTTTAACTGCTGCTCAGAACACTACCACAGGACTTTGTGTTCTAACCTGAGACTGGGTTGGAGACTTCATACTATTGTATTTCAGTATCTTTTATCTGTTTTCAGAACAACAGTGAGAGAGAGAGAAGAGAGAGAGAGAGAGAGAGAGAGAGAGAGAGAGAGAGAGAGAGAGAGAGAGAGAGAGAGAGAGAGAGAGAGAGAGAGAGAGAGAGAGAGAGAGAGAGAGAGAGAGAGAGAGAGAGAGAGAGAGAGAGAAAGAACAGCACATTAGAAATAAGCTCAAAGTAATTGAAGAACCATTGAATCTAACCACTTCTGCGAAAATTGGAAAACTCTGAACAAACATCAACACAAAGATCTATCCAAAATTGAGATAAAAATGGATAAACAACATCTCCAATTTGTTTGGCTTTATAAAAAATAACAAGCAGTAAAAACATATACATGATCAAATACAAATCAGGTATTCCCCCTGCACACCCTAATTAACAAACAAACTAACTAACAGAAAGGCAAAGTCTTCTCATGCTTTGTTGATTTCAAAAAGCTTTTGACTAAATTTGACATGAGGATCTGCTATACAAATTGAGAGAGAGAGAGGGCTGGGGGGTAGAGAGAGAAAGAGGGCTGGGGGGTATAGAGAGAGAGAGAGAGATGGAGAGAGAGAGAGAGAGAGAGAGAGAGAGAGAGAGAGAGAGAGAGAGAGGAGAGGGAGAGACAGAGATGTAGAGAGAGAGAGAGTGATGAAGAATGCAAAAACCTAAGAAAGAAATTGAGGAACCTACTAGAGTGAAATGGAGTGCAGTGATAGAGTGGGAGAATGGGAGTCAGATATAAGCTTGGTTTAAGACTGAGCTAAGGTAATGACCCTGTCTACTCTTCTGTAATGACACCTCCACACACACTCCAACACACAAGCCTCTCTATGCTTCGTCATCTCAGCACCACACAAGTGTTATTACCACATCGCTGTCTGACAGTGATGTCATCCAGGCTTACCAGCAGTATAAACACTATCTTCTATAATATATTATGATAACATTTACATGACATTTACATGAGATGGAATATACATGCTAATATAATCATGAACAGACAGTGAAAATGGTCAGAAATTATCCCCTATATCACCGAAAAAGCCATTGAATAAACCACAAACACGTAGACAAAGTTAAAGTGAGGTGTGTCTGTTGTGTGTCCCTCTGCCCCCTGCTCATTGACTGGGTTAGCACAGTGTCTCTTCCTGTTCACCGTCTAGACCAGCTGACTCCAGTGTGTGTGTGTGTGCGTGCGTGCGTGCGTGTGTGTATGTGTGTGTGTGTTGTGTGTGCGTGCATGTGTGTGTGTGTCCATGTGTGTGTATTGAAAACTTGTGGGATACCTTGGAAAACCTTAGCGTACTTAACCCATTTGATGATTTCAGCATATGCACGGAGTCGTGTATTCCTAGAACGCTGCTATATAGTTTGGAAACCGCAACGTTATGTTTTAGTATTTTACGATCTCCAGTCTCTGCTTCTGTTTTACATCACTTTGCATGTTCCATATTTAATAAAAAAATCTGTGGAATATATTATAATAATCATGATTTACAGTGCCTTCAGAAAGTATTCACACCCCTTTACATGTTTCACATTGTGTTGTGTTACAGAGATGTTGTATCACTGGCCTACACACAATACCCCATATTGTCAAAGTGGAATTATGTTTTCAGATTTTTTTACAAATTCATAAAAAATGAAAAGTTGACATGTCTTGAGTCAATAAGTATTCAAGCCTAAATAAGTACTATAGTAAAAATTTGCTTAACAAGTCACATAATAAATTACATGGACCGACTCTGTGTGCAATAATAGTGTTTAACATGATTTTTGAAGGACTACCTCATCTCTGTACCCCACACATACAATTAGCTGTAAGTTCCCTCTGTCGAGCAGTGAATTTCAAACACAGATTCAAACACAAAGACTAGGGAGGTTTTCCAATGCCTTGCATAGAAGGGCACCTATTGGTAGAAGGGTAAATAAAAAAGCAGACATTGAACATCCCTATGATCATGGTGAATTTATTAATTACTCTTTGGATGGTGTATCAATAAAACCAGTCATTACAAACTCAGTTGTCGGAGAGGAAGGAAACAGCTCATGGATTTCACCATGAGGCCAATAGTGACTTTATAACAGTTATAGAGTGTAATGGCTGTGATAGGAGAAAGCTGAGGATGGATCAACACCATAGTAGTTACTCCACAATACTAACCTACATGACAGATTGAAAAGAAGGAAGCCTGTACATAATACAAAATATTCCAAAACATACATCCTATAATAAAACTGCAAAAAATGTGGCAAAGAAATGTACTTTGTGTCCTGAATACAGAGGATTATATTTGGGGCAAATCCAACACAACCCATCACACTGAGTACTACTCCACATATTTTCAAGCATGGTGGTGGCTGCATCATGTTATGGGTATGCTTGTCATCGGTAATGACTAGGGAGTTTTTTGGGATAAAAATAAATGGTATAGAGAGAAGCGCAGGCAAAAACCTAGAAGAAAACCTGGTTCAGTCTGCTTTCCACCAGACACTGGGTGACAAATGCACCTTTCAGTAGGACAATAACCTAAAACACAAGACCAAATATACACTGGAGTTGCTTACTAAAATGACAATTTTGACTTAAATCAACTTCAAAATCTATGGCATGACTTGAAAATGTCTGTCTAGTAATGATCAACAAACAATTTGACATAGCTTGAAGAATAAACGTTAGCGCCTCAGGTACCTACCACAAAACTGTGAAAGATCTGAGAGACAACCCATTGCCCTTCATGGTTGTGAGGTCTGGGGTTCGCACACCAACCAAGAATTCACAAAATGGGACAAACACCAAATTGAGACCTCCGTGTACAATGTAATACACCAAATAATGCATGCAGAGCAGAATTAGGCCAATCCCCGCTAATGATCAAATTCCAGAAAAGACACGTTAAATTCTAAAACAACCTAAAATGAAGCGATTTCCAAACCTTCCATAACAAGCCATCACCTACAGAGAAATGAACCTGGAGAAGAGCCACCTAATCAAGCTGGTCCTGGGGCTCTGTTCACAAACACAAACAGACCCCAGAAGCCCCCAGGACAGCAACACAAATAGACCCAACCAAATCATAAGAAAACAAAAAGATAATTACTTGACACATTGGAAAGAATTTACAAAAAAACAGAGCAAACTAGAATGCTATTTGGTCCAAAACAGAGAGTACACAGTGGCAGAATACCTGACCACCCTGACTGACCCAAAATTAAGGAAAACTTTCACTAGATACAGACTCAGTGAGCATAGCCTTGCTATTGAGAAATGACAGTTCTGACTTAAATTAGCTTGAAAATCTATAGCATGATTTGAAAATGTCTGTCTAGCAATGATCAACAAACAATTTAACATAGTTTGAAGAATTTTGTAAAGAATAATGTGCAAATATTGTACAATGCAGGTGTGAAAAGCTCTTAGAGACTTACCCAGAAAGACTCACAGCTGTAATCGCTGCCAAAAGGGATTCTAACATGTATTGACTCAGGGGTGTGAATAATTATGTAAATTCGATATTTCTGTATTTCATTTTCAATATATTTGCACAAATTTCTAAAAACATGTCTTCAATTTATCATTATGGGGTATTGTGTGTAGATGGGTGAGAGAAACACCCCCGATGTATTCCATTTTGAATTCAGGCTATAACACAACGAAAATGCGGAATAAGTCAAGGTGTAGTTGATATATTTTCTATTCTCAGATTTGAAGATGTAATAGGGGGTGGATGGGGTGGTCTTTCTCTCTCTCTTTCTCTCACTCTCCCACTCTCAGGCTCTTTCTCTCTTGCTCTCTTCCTCTCTCTCTTTCTTTCTCTCTCTCTCTCCCACTCTCACTCTTGCTCTCTTGCTCTCTTGCTCTCTTTCTCTCTCTCTCTCCCACTCTCAGGCTCTCTCTCTCTCTCTCTCTCTCTCTCTCTCTCTCTCTCTCTCTCTCTCTCTCTCTCTCTCTCTCTCTCTCTTTCTCTCTCTCTCTCACTCCCATAGGAGGGCCTCTCCTATCCTCTGATGATTTGAGCTGGGTGATATGAACCTGGATGTCTGTCAATATTTTGTGTGCTGGTGAGCAGGCCACACACTATTCTGATCCTCCTCTAAAAGCCTCTAAAAGCCAACACATCTCAAACACACACACACACACACACACACTCACACACACACACACACGCACACACTGGAGACAAATGAGAAGAATACAGATACAGAGAGAGAAAGAGAGAGTGTGGGAGAGCGACACAGAGGTGAGTGTTTGTGTGTGAGACATGTAATTGTAGTCTAATGAAAGATAAACATTGCAGTCTAGGGGAGTGTGTCTGGGTTCAACTGGGATAGGCTCTAATACTCTGAGGCTCCTAGGCTCTTAATTATGACTGAGGGGGTCAGCTACACCTCACCATAGTCACTAACACACACACGCACGCACACACACACACACACATGCACACCCACGCAAGCACACAAGCACATATGCATGCACGCACACGTGCAAAAACACACACACCGCCCCATTGTAGGAAGATCACCCATCTAGTGGAGGTCCCATTCCTCTGTCCCATTTCTCTGTCCCCACATTGTTGCACTTCTGTTCAGAGACATGCAACAGAAGTTGTTCCTTCTCACCATACCAACCAGCCAGGTGCCCCAAACCTCCCTGAAGCCTGCTACCCATCCAGCCCATGTGTGTGTGTGCGTGTAGCTTTGAGGTCGAGTTAGGTTACGTTTCACTAACCCTCTCACACAGCCACACAGTCAACCCACAGCTCCAGTCTGCCTTCTTTACCTCAGAGTCTGATTGACTGGGGCCTTGCTGTGAGGTCTCAATCAACGAGAGCATTACAAGCAATTATTGTTAGAGCATATGAGTGTGTGTGTGTGTGTGTGTATGTCTGTGTGTGTGTGTGTGTGTGTGCGTGCGTGCGTGTGTGTGTGTGTGTGTGTGTGAGAGAGAAGAGGGCATGAGCAAAGTAGGAAAGAGAAAAGAGGGTCAACTGCACCTGTTACTCTCTTTCTCCAAACTCTTCCTTTTCACTCTCAATTCCTCCTTCTCCACTTTTTCCGGTTGACAGGTGAGCCCTGCCCTTTGAACTCTGACGCCAACCATCAGCTGGGCTTCTCTGGGTGGCCAGTGTCCTGACCTAACCCTAACCCTGATCTTGGGGTCAATGGCAGTTGTCTCAATCAGAGTGACCACAGTCCCTGGGAACCAGAAAAGCCTGGTCACCTGGGTCATTAGGCAACCTGATCTCATAGTTTCACTTCGGAATTTGAATTTTTTTTACCTGTTAATTTCGCATGGTCACGTGGTTAAAACAGAAACAACTCAAAGGATTAAGTTTTGGTAATAATTATGTGGTTAAGGTCAGGGCTACGGTTTGGGGAAGGCTTATAAAAAAAATAAAAATAATTTAAAACAACGTTGTTTCCATTAGGTATCATCAAGTACTCTCCCTGCTTCCTAGATAATTGTGATCTGCCGTGGTGCAGTGGTCTAAGCTGTGCACTCTGGCTCTGAGCCTCGTGAGTTTGAGTTCTGTGCAATTGTTTTTTTGGTGAGTGCCAACGAAGGCTTATACTGATGTCCTCAAGACCTTTTCAAGCGTCCAAAATCGATGGCTTTTTCTTGTGACCAGCCTGCATTAGGAGAGGAGTGGAGTGGGGTGGAGACAAGAGGAGAGGAGTGGAGAGTAGAAGAGTGGGGTGGAGTGGAGTGGAGACAAGAGGAGAGGAGAGGAGTGGGTGGGGTGGAGTGGAGACAAGAGGAGAGGAGAGGAGAGGAGTGGGGTGGGGTGGAGTGGAGACAAGTGGAGAGGAGTGGAGAGGAAAAGAGTGGGGTGGAGTGGAGACAAGAGGAGAGGAGTGGAGAGTAGAAGAGAAGAGTGGGGTGCAGTGGAGACAAGAGGAGAGGAGTGGAAAGGAGGTATCTATACTTGCATTCCTGGGGAATTAGTTGTCTAATGAAAACAAGCTACTTGTGTCAACAGGTTGAGTTGGAGTTCTCCTTTTCTCTCTCTCTCTCTCTCTCTCTCTCTCTCTCTCTCTCTCTCTCTCTCTCTCTCTCTCTCTCTCTCTCTCTCTCTCTCTCTCTCCACCTATCCTTCTCTCCACCTCTATGCCCATAAACTGTTCTAAATGCCCTCTCTACATCTCTGTAATAACATGTTTGTCTACGCAGACGTGTGATTATAACCAATCTTCACATCATCTCACACACTGTTAAGCAACATAGGCTAGATCTATGATGTTGAAGGGTAACAATTGACATGGTCTTGCCAGACCTACACCTATACAGTAAATGTAGCCTACATGGTCCTGAACACTCAGAATGTGTGCACATGTTTTTCCAGCCCAGCACTAATACACCTGATTCAACTGACTAACTTATCACAACCCATGATTAGTTAAATTACTTAGATTAGTTAGATTGATGAGGTTGTAGTGGAGCGTGCTGAGGGCTTCAATTTCCTTGGTGTCCACATCACATCAAGTCCAAACACACCAACACAGTCGTGAAGAGGGCACGACAACGCCTCTTCCCCCTCAGGAGGCTGAAAAGATTTGTCATGGGCCATCAGATCATCAAAAAGTTCTACAGCTGCACCATCGAGAGCATCTTGACTGGCTGCATCCCCGCTTGGTACGGCAACTGATAGTAACCTGACTGCAAGGCGCTGCAGAGGGTGGTGAGTACGGCTCAGTACATCACTGGGGCCGACAACCCTGCCATCCAGGCCCTCTATACCAGGTGTTGTCAAAGACTCCAGCCACCCCAGTCATTTACTGTTCTCTCTGCTACCGCATGGCAAACAGTACCCGTCGGCCACATTTGGAAACAACAGGACCCTGAACAGCTTCTACCCCCAAGCCAAAGACTGCTAAACAAGACTGCTAAATAGCTTGTCAAATGGCTACCCGCATGCCCACACACACATAACATGTGCAGACATGCACACTGAAGCCACACACACACACGCACGCACACACACACACACACACACACACACACACACACACACACACACTTTTACACTCACCACATACGCTGTTGCTACTGTCTATTATCTATCCTGTTTCCTAGTCACTTTGCCCCTACCTATATGTACTGATTCCTGCTTACAAGCAAAAATTAAAGCAGGAAGCACCAGTGACTCGGTCTATAAAAAAAGTGGTCAGATGAAGCAGATGCTAAACTACAGGACTGTTTTTCTATCACAGACTGGAACATGTTCCGGGATTCTTCCGATGGCATTGAGGAGTACATCACATCAGTCACTGGCTTTATCAATAAGTGCATTGAGGACGTCATCCCCACAGTGACTGTACGTACATACCCCAACCAGAAGCCATGGATTACAGGCAACATTCACACCGAGCTAAAGGGTAGAGCTGCCGCTTTCAAGGTACGGGACTCTAACCCGGGAAGCTTACAAGAACTCCTGCTATGCCCTGCGACAAACCATCAAACAGGCAAAGCGTCAATACAGGGCTAAGATTGAATCATACTACACCGGCTCCGACGCTCGTCTTATGTGGCAGGGCTTGCTAACTATTACAGACTACAAAGGGAAGCACAGACGCGAGCTGCCCAGTGACACGAGTCTACCAGACGAGCTAAATCACTTCTATGCTCACTTCGAGGCAAGCAACACTGAGGCATGCATTAGAGCATCAGCTGTTCCGGATGACTGTGTGATTACGCTCTCCGTAGCCGACGTGAGTAAGACCTTTAAACAGGTCAACATACACAAGGCTGCGGGGCCATACGGATTAACAGGACGTGTGCTCCGGGCATGTACTGACCAACTAGCAGGTGTCTTCACTGACATTTTCAACATGTCCCTGATTGAGTTTGTAATACCAACATGTTTCAAGCAGACCACCATAGTCCCTGTGCCCAAGAACACAAAGGAAACCTGCCTAAATGACTACAGAACCGTAGCACTCACGTCCGTAGCCATGAAGTGCTTTGAAAGGATGGTAATGGATCACATCAACACCATTATCCCAGAAACCCTAGACCCACTCCATTTTCCATACCGCCCAAACAGATCCACAGATGATGCAATCTCTATTGCACTCCACACTGCCCTTTCCCACCGGGACAAAAGGAACACATGTGAGAACGCTATTCATTGACAACAGCTCAGCGTTCAACACCATAGTACCCTCAAAGCTCATCACTAAGCTAAGGATCCTGGGACTAAACACCTCCCTCTGCAACTGGATCCTGGACTTCTTGACGGGCCGCCCCCAAGTGGTGAGGGTAGGTAGCAACACATCTGCCACACTGATCCTCAACACAGGAGCCCCCCCGGGGTGCGTGCTCAGTCCCCTCCTGTACTCCCGTTTCACCCACGACTGCATGGCCAGGCACGACTCCAACACCATCATTAAGTTTGCAGACGACACTACAGTGGTAGGCTTGATCACCGACAATAGGGAGGATCACCGACAGCTAATAGGGAGGAGGTCAGAGACCATCTGGGTGGTGCCAGAATAACAACCTCTCCCTCAACGTAACCAAGACTAAGGAGATGATAGTGGACTACAGGAAAAGGAGGACCGAGCATGCCCCCATTCTCATCGATGGGGCTGTAATGGAGCAGGTTGAGAGCTTCAAGTTCCTTGGTGTCCACATCACCAACAAACTAGAAAGGTCCAAACACACCAAGACAGTCGTGAAGAGGGCACAAAGCCTATTCCCCAACAGGAAACTAAAAGATTTGGCATGGGTCCTGAGATCCTCAAAACGTTCTACAGCTGCAACATCGAGAGCATCCTGACTGGTTGCATCACTGCCTGGTACGGCAATTGCTCGGCCTCCGACCGCATGGCCCCACAGAGGGTAGTGCGTACATCCCAGTACGTCACTGGGGCTAAGCTGCCTGCCATCCCAGACCTCTACACCAGGCGGTGTCAAAGGAAGGCCCTAAAAATTGTCAAAGACCCCAGCCACCCCAGTCATAAACTGTTCTCTCTACTACCGCATGGCAAGCGGTACCGGAGTGCCAAGTCTAGGACAAAAAGGCTTCTCAACAGTTTTTCCCACCAAGCCATAAGACTCCTGAACAGGTAATCAAATGGCAACCCGGACTATTTGCATTGTGTGCCCCCATCCCCTCTTTTACTCTGCTGCTACTCTCTGTTTATCATATATGCATAGTCACTTTAACCATATCTACATGTACGTCCGACCTCAATCAGCCTGACTAACCGGTGTCTGTATGTAGCCTTGCTACTTTTATAGCCTCGCTGCTGTATATAGCCTCGCTACTTTTATAGCCTCGCTACTGTTATTTTTTTTTTACTGGTGTTTTTATTGTTCACCTAATACCTTTTTTGCACTATTGGTTAGTAAGTAAGCATTTCACTGTAAGGTCTACACCTGATGTATTCGGCGCACGTGACAAATAAACTTTGATTTGATTTGATTTGAATTACCTCGTACCCCTAATCATCGACTCAGTACTGGTAACCCCTCTATATGCCATATTCTTTTTACTTGTTATTGTTATTCATTATTTATTGTGTATTTATTACTCTTGCTACTATTTATATTTTTTTTTGTACATGTTCTATCTTTATCATTAACTCTGCATTGCTGGAAAAGGACCCGTAAGTAAATATTTCACTGTTAGTCTACACCTGTTGTTTACAAAGCATGTGACAAATAAAATGTGATTTGATTTGATCTGTTTAGTAGTACTCTACTAGCCATGCCACAGACTAAAACACAGCCATACACTTAATCCTGAATACAGGTTACATATCTTATATATTTATTTGTCTTGACTGTGTGTTGCGTGCAAGCGTGTGTGTGTGCATGTGTGCTTGCGTGCGTTTGTGCACTCTCCCAAGGACAGAACTTTAGGGACTGTGTGCGTGTAGACATTTGCATAAGTGGGCCATTGGTCCCTAATAGAGGCGTTTTGTCCCGGCGTTAACAAGGTGTCTCACTGCAGTGCTTGTTCATTCACTCTCTCCCTCTTTCTTTCCTGTCGTTCGCCGGCGCTGTCGTTGGGGCAATCAGTGTTCGGTGTGGGCTCTCTCTTTGTGTGATTTACGAGCTCACAGATTCATTTAAAAGCCATTGTTCTCTACTGACGGATACACTGGCCCCCGCCGCATTGGGAGAAGACACACACACATACACACCCAGCCCACGCTTCCCCAGTCTCCTGTCGTCCACTCTCACACACACACTCTACCAGCAATCAATCACTAGCGATGGAGGAACAGATTGTTATCGTGGTAACCATATTAACCCAGCGACAGCCTTATCCTCTGCTGCATTAAGATGTACTATACTAGAGACGAGCGAGAGAACATAAGAGAGGACAGAAAATAAAAGAAGAGACAAGGGACGGATAGGTCCAGCTCCTCTTTTCCTTGATATCCATCCTTCTTTGTTTCTAACTTTTTAAGATGAAGAGAGAGAAAGGAGAGGATGAATAAAAAGGTACTGATCCTCTTTTCCTTTTAATACTATCCCTATTTCAGGAAGGATTATCTGCTCTGAGGTTGCTAACCCAGAGAGACAAACCTGTGCTTGATTATGATTGTGTGTGTGTGCCTGAGAGTTTATGTATATGATTGTGTGTATGTACCTCTTCAGCAGTGGGTGGGGGGATAGTTTGGCAATTTATAGTGAAGGCTTTTATGAGTGTAATCATCTCCAATAAAGGCTGTTCAGGAATCTTCATCCCCAAGCTGAGCACACACACTAACACTCCTCTCAAAATCAACACACACTCAAGGTTTTAATCAGAGCCAAGTACATTTTAATCTCATCCCTCATAAGTGGACAACTTGTATTAATTCTCAGAAATGAGGACAAGTTGGCCTCCCACCAAGCAGATAGTATTGAGTTAAAGTCTCTGTTCTGGGTTTGTGTAGGAGATTAATTTCTCTACAAGTTCATTTTTTCATCAGTGATCAGCTTTGGCCAAGGGGGTATTCACCATCGGTGTGTGAGAGAGATACATGGGAAAACACATAATTATTTTGTTATTTAATGGAATGCTTTCACACACACACACACACACACACACACACACACACACACACACACACACACACAATGCTCATATAAACATGATTATGCAAAACACTTACCGTAACCAACTTTTATGAGAGAGAGAAAAAGATGGGGTGAGGTAGATAGAGGGCGAGGGAGAGAGAGGGAGAGAGAGAGAGAGCTAGAGAGGGGTAGAGAGAGAGAGAGAGAGAGAGAGAGAGAGAGAGAGAGAGAGAGAGAGAGAGAGAGAGAGAGAGAAAAGGGGGAGAGGGGGAGGGAGGGAGAGAGGGGGGAGGGAGAGAGGGGGAGAGAGAGGGGCAGAAGGTTAACACCTTCCACTCTGTACACCTACTTGGATCTAAGGTTGAATAAAATACATGCCTCTTTTGCTTCTATACACCCTCCCCAATGCCTACCCAACGGCAGCATGTTAATTAACACTCATCCCATCAGAATACTCCCCCTCACTAAAGAGATGATGGGAGAGGGAGAGCGAGATGGAGAGGGATATTCCATTTTTACCCCATGAGGTCCGGAGCCTGCTGATTTTCTGTTCCACCTGAAAATGAATTGCGCACACCTGGTGTCCCGGGACTAAATCAGTCCCTGATTAGAGGGGAACAATTAAAAAATGCAGCGGAACTGGCTTCGAAGTCCAGAGTTGAATTTGAAGGGTGTATAGCATTTTAGTTAAATACACATTTCATAAGGAAATATTATTTTTTATTTCTCTTTGTCCCTCTCGCTGTCCCTTATATCCATGTCCCTAATTACAAAACGTGAAGCTTAACTAAACTGACTTATAGATAAGCACTTACAAATCTTTATCTCCTTTTCTTTATCTCTTCTTCTTCTGCTGCTCTCTTTAGTCATATTTAATTCATCATCCTCTTCTTAATCAAGTCTTTAATTTCAGTACCATGGAATTAAATGTACATTTAAACAGAACAACATTGACTTTCACACATAGATGAAAACTGTAAAGATTTTCCAACCTGGTCTCAGAGCATTTTGTATTATTCTGTACGTAAATCCGAGACAACGCATTTAGTATGATATTTTACATTTTGTATGGTATATTAATTAACGAATGTCCATCGGCCATTTCAGATTTCATATGATATGTTACGAATTACAACTGGTTTGACATGTTACGGATTTGCAAAACATGTAATATGTTAGTATTTGCAAAACTTAAAATATGTTACGAATTTGAGAAAAGTATAAAATACTACAAAGAAAATGTTTAGTTGCTAACATTAGCTAGGTGGCTAACATTAGCTAGGTGGCTAACATTAGCTAGGCTTGAGGTTAGTCTTAAGGGTTAGGGTTAAGGTTAGAGATAAATTTAGGAGTAAGGATGAAGGGTTAAGGTTAGGGTTAGCTAAAAGGGTTAAGGTTAGTGTTAAAGTTAGGGGAAGGGTTAGCTAACATGCAAAGAAATTACAAAGTAGCTAAAAAGTAGTAAGTAGTTGAAAAGTTGCTAAAATGCTGAAGTTGTCCGTGATTAGATTCGAACACGCAACCTTTGAGTTGCTAGACGTTCATGTTATGTGCTCATTCATTCATCCATCCATCCACCCATACCAACCACCTTCCTTTCGTTTTCGCCTTAAGTATCCTTCAGTCTTATGTAACCACACCAAACGTAACATATCAAACTAATTTGGGTATTTTCGTATTTACATGTACTATCTTACGTCTAGTCTATGAGCCCAGGCTGAGAGTTTCAAACAAAAATGATTTTCTTAGTTACAGTAAGTTTAAAATACTATTTGTGTCCTTCCGTGCGTGTGTCTGGCGGGAACAGTGTCTGCTTAGATCCCGTAAGCAGTCCATGAACTAGAGGTGTTTTGAGGTAAGTGGGTTTCCTAGAGGTGTTTTGAGGTAAGTAGGTTTCTGACAGATTTTTGGATCGCTCACACTCTCACTGACAGCACAAGAGAAATTACACACACCAGGGAAGGAACAGTGCAGTCCTGGCTTCTCATCCACTCTGTTCTGGTCCAGAGTGTGTGTTTGTGTGTGTGTGCGTGCGTGCGTACGTGTGTGCCTGCATGTGTGTTTGTGTGTCAAGTATGCAAAGGTTTGTGTGTATTCCAAGAGAGTAAGAGAGACAGAGCGGCAGACAGAAAGACAGTGATAGAAAGAAAGGTAGAAAGACAGAAAGAAAAATGAGACAGATGCAGACAGAGATAGAGAGCCAGTCAGTCAGTCAGTCAGACAGACCGAGAGACAGACAGAGTCATCGAGTAGATTTCCAGTGTCAGTAAGCAGCTGGCTGTATTTGGCAGAATTGGCCCGGAGGCTCCTCAATGTCACCTAGTCTCTGTGTATATAACCATACACTCTTCTCCTCTCTTCCTCTTCATATAAGAATCTCCTTGACATACACACAAAAACATGAACATGCACTCTCTCTCTCTCTCTCTCTCTCTCTCTCTCTCTCTCTCTCTCTCTCTCTCTCTCTCTCTCTCTCTCTCTCTCTCTCAGGTGCAGATTGCACTATTGTAGATGTTCCTTTTGGCCTCCGGACCTTCCATGTACGTCAACTGTCCCTGTGTGACGCGGAGGTTTGTGATTCTTGACCAGAGATCACAGTTTGCCCTGAAAAAAATCGACAAACCTTTGCCGAGATGCCAGAAGAACGATTTTCAGCTTTGACTATCCTGTTGAATTTTTTTTATTTTATTCAATAGCACAGCCTGCCAATACAAGGGATTATCTGTGCCTGCTGACTCAATGTTGACCAATCACATCAGCACAGGGGAGGAAATGCAGGGTTATCTCCATTTCCTCTACTTCCTGTTGGAGTTGATCTTTATTGTTCCAACGGGACTTTTGTTTTGTAGCAAGAAGACATTGAAATGCACATGGAGCACTCAAAACAAATAAATAACCAGTGACAGGTTAGCTGGCTGTTCAGAAACCAACAGCTACAGGGAGTGACTGGTCAACAAACTCTCATAGTATCATGTCATAATTAGACGTTCATCCATGTTTCTCAAACGTCAAATTTCTAAGTTGTTCTAAGCTTCAAATTTCTTAGTGTTTAAGGTTAAGTTTAGGCATTAACACTGAATTCTTAAGGTTAGGCATTAACTCCAAATGGTTAAGGTAAGGGTTAAGGTTTGAGATTGGCTTAAAACTAAAATATAAAAAACAACTTTCTATTGCTGGATTTGAACCTTTAGAATCAGAGACAGATACTTCTGTCCAACCGCTATCCCTGTCCACAACGGCCTTGCAAAATTGAAACCGACTTGAACGAACACAGCGCTCACTGTTGCCTCCTTGTGGCCGGTTTCCATGTCATCTCCCAATTACCTCGGATACGGATGGACGTCGAATACTGAATTGTGTCGCGGCTGCTAACAGCCCCAGGGGAAGTGGACTTCCCACCTTCACCAGTCTGGCCTCCCCTTCCCCAGCCTAGCCGCTAAATAAACTCCCGGCCTGTCTGGCCTTGTGTGGCTTCAATGTGTGTGTGGGTGTGTTTGTCTGTGATACAGTGTAGAAGTTAGAGAACTTCTCTCTCTCCCTCCGATTATTTGTTACAAAATATTGACTCAACAACAGCCCAACAGCTCAAGTAATTCCTCCCACTCCCACTATTTCACAGTGTTATCATCATACTGCTACAGTGTGTAACTGCTGATGGTCTTGTCAAGCTGGCCTCCCTTGAAAAAGAGTCCTTGATATCAATGGGAATCCTTGCTTAAAGAAAGGTTACATTTTTTTTAAATACAGTGCATTCCAACTTCTCTCTCTATCCGATTATTACACCAAAAGTTATAAAAACAAGGTGTAATTTCCTAGAATCAGCCACAAAAACCTGTCCACATCTGGTACTGTGTTTGCGTGTTTGAGCGTCTGTTTTTGCGTGTGTATATGTTTCTGTGTGTGTGTGTGTGTGTATGTGTGCGTTAAAGAGTGTGTGTGTGTATATTCAGAGAAATAGGCCATGCTAGCAAATGGTGGTAGTGTCAGTCCTTTGATGTCAGTTCCTGTTCACATCCCTCACGCCTGATTGGCTCGCTCCAAACGGGCCGCCAGGGAGCCTGCTCAAGATTGCTCAGTCTGCGCAACACAGGAATTTGTCCTTAGTGCACTTGCGCTATCATATTTAAAGCTTTCAGTAACTTTAGGTTTGGGCATTACATTGCTTTTTCTTTGTCAATGTTGCCAATGATCAATTCCATGCACATATAAGCTAGTTTTTTCTCACTCTGTTTCTAAACTAATACAGCATCTGGGCATTTTTCAACATATACAGCTGAAGTTGGAAGTTTACATACACATTTAAACTTAATTTTTCAACATTCCTGACACTTAACCTCTTCCAGCTAGGGTCCCATTTTCCAAATTTTCGCCTGTCTGACGTGCCCAAAGTTAAATGCCTACCACTCATGGCCAGAAACTAGGATATTTACATATTTAGTACTATTGGATAGGAAACACTCTGAAGTTTATAAAACCATTAAGATATAGTCTGTGGCTATTCCAGAACAGATTTAGCAGGCAAAAACCAGAGAGATTTCTGTCCGGAATTTATTTTTCTGTTGCTCTCCTCTCATTTTGAAGCCCATGTAATATTTTTCTATGGGGAATAGGACCGAGGTTGCAGTACTTATGGCTTCCACTAGATGTCAACAGTCTCTGGAAAGGGTATGGAGGAAAAAGCTCTGACCAGATCCTTAGAGAGAGAGAATTACTACGGGTAGGGAAAAAGGTAAACAGGCGTGCACGTTCACGAGAACGTGAACGCGCCAGCGACCAACTTTCTTTTTCGCCTTTTAACGCTTCACTTACCGTTCTTGTAAAATATGATCGCTATTATTCATAAAAGAATACATAAGGATGCATTATTAATGATATTTGATTTGTTTGTGAAAAGATGAGAGGTATAATTTGAACGCGATCCTTCACTGTAAAACGGGCGAGTAGACTGACAATGCTTGGTGGAGTAGCTGGGAACGTAACGTGCCAAAAAAACAACGGATATTTATGGATATAATTATTTACTTTTTCTAACAAAAGAACCATGGATTATCTTGTTTGGACACTTGGGAAGACCTCAGAAGAAGTTATTTGAAAGGTAAGCGATTTATATTAGCTGTGATATGGATATTTTGAGAACCGAGCTGGATATGAATTTATGCTAATGTGGAAAATATGTGAGGTACTAGCCTCAAACAATCAAATGTAGTGCTTTCGCGTAAAGCCTTTTTAAAATCTGACAACGCAGTGATATTGCCAAGAAGCAGAGCTTTTGATGGCTATGCAACACTATGCAACACTTGTATATCGGGTTAAATATTACTTAATATGTATTACTTAATATGTATTTTGAATTTGGCGTTATGTTTGCTCTGAAAACGATCCCGCTTAAAGGGATCGGCGCTAAGAGGTTAATCATAGTAAAAATTCCCGGTCTTAGGTCAGTTAGGAGCACCACTTCATTTTAAGAATGTGAAATGTCAGAATAATAGTAGAGAGAATGATTTATTTCATCTTTAAGTTTTTTCATCACGTTCCCAGTGGGTCAGAAGTTTACATACACTCAATTAGTATTTGGTAGCATTGCCTTTAAATTGTTTAACTTAGGTCAAACGTTTCGGGTTGCCTTCCACAAGCTTCCCACAATAAGTTGGGTGAATTTTGGCCCATTCCTCCTGTCAGAGCTGCTGTAACTGAGTCAGGTTTGTAGGCCTCCTTGCTTGCACACAGTTTTTCAGTTCAGCCCACACATTTTCTATAGGATTGAGGTCAGGGCTTTGTGATGGCCACTCCAATACCTTGACTTTGTTGTCCTTAAGTCATTTTTTCACAACTTTGGAAGTATGCTTGGGGTCATTGTCCATTTGGAAGACCCATTTGCGGCCAAGCCTTAACTTCCTGACTGATGTCTTGAGATGATGCTTCAATATATCCACATAATTTTCCTGCCTCATGATGCCATCTATTTTGTGAAGTGCACCAGTCCCTCGTGCAGCAAAGCACCCCCACAACATGATGCTGCTACCCCTGTGCTTCACGGTTGGGACAGTGTTCTTCGGCTTGCAAGCCTCCCCCTTTGTCCTCCAAACATAACGATGGTCATTATGGCCAAAGTTCTATGTTTGTTCCAGCAGACCAAAAAAAGTATGACCTTTGTCCCCATGTGCAGTTGCAAACCATAGTCTGGTTTGGAGCAGTGGCTTCTTCCTTGATGAGCGGCCTTTCAGGTTATTTCGATATAGTGGATATAGACACTTTTGTACCTGTTTCCTCCAGCATCTTTACAAGGTCCTTTGCTGTTGTTCTGGGATTGATTTGCACTTTTCGCACCAAAGTACGTTCATCTCTATGAGACAGAACACATCTCCTTCCTGAGCGGTATGATGGCTACGTGGTCCCATGGTGTTTATACTTGGGTACTATTGTTTGTACAGATAAACATGGTACCTTCAGGCGTTTGGAAATTGCTCCCAAGGATGAACCAGACTTGTGGAGGTCTACAATTTTTTTTCTGAGGTCTTGGCTGCTTTTTATTTTTATTTTTCCATGATGTCAAGCAAAGAGGCACTGAGTTGAAGATAGGCCTTGAAATACATCCACAGGTACACCTCCAATTGACTCAAATTATGTCAATTAGCCTATCAGAAGCTTCTAAAGCAATGACATCATTTTCTGGAATTTTCCAAGCTGTTTAAAGGCAAAGTCAACTTAGTGTATGTAAACTTCTGACCCACTGGAATTGTGATACTGTGAATTATAAGTGAAATAATCTGTCTGTAAACAATTGTTGGAAAAATTACTTTTGTGTCATGCACAAAGTAGATGTCATAACTGACTTGCCAAAACTATAGTATGTTAACAGAAAATGTGTGGAGTGGTTGAAAAAACGTGTTTTAATGACTCCAACATAAGTGTATGTAAACTTCCGACTTCAACTGTATTTCAACAGTTATATTTGCACTGAAGTTGTGAATATATCACTGATGTTGGTTTTAACAACTGTGTGCTCTGAGGCACACACACACACACACACACACACACACACGTGCACACACACACACACATAAATACACACACATACAGACACACATACACACAAAAAGATGCACAGAGAAAATGAAAACAAATGCTGTGAAATTACCCATAATCCTCATGAGACGTAGACCTGGGCATCCTCTCGCTCTGTTGGGATACACTAAGACATATACACACACACACAAACACACTCAAGTACACAAACACACACTCAAATACACACTCCAGGCATGATATGTAATGTTTACCAACCAATTTCCTCAGTGATTAAGCCTGTTGGGGTAATAACATATAAACAACACTATCAACTAGGGATTACAGCGTTATACTATACTGTACATAAGCATTCGAGTTAACTGGGGTTTCCTAACCAACACTGAGAGAGTGTGTGAGTATGATAGAGAGCAGAGTCTCCTGTCTGTCTGATGTCTCAGTGTGGTATTGCTGGTTCAATCTGATGCCAACCAGATCCCAAATGGGTTTTATTGAACCTTTATTTAACAGGCAAGTCAGTTAAGAACCAATTCTTATTTACAATGACGGCCTGGGATGAGGCAAAAGGCCTCCTGTGGGGACTGGGCTGGAATAAAAAAAATAAAAAAAAATAATGTAAGACAAAACAGACAACACTAACAGAAGACACTGGCAACAGCACAAATATAACAGCAAACAAACAGGGGATGTGTTTGTGTGTGCGTGCAGGCATGTCTGTGGTGTATAGACCAATAAGCTCACGTCAGAATTAGACGTTTCTCCATGTTTCTCAAACATAACATTTCAAAGTTGTTCCAAACTACACATTTCTAAGTGTTTAGGGATTAATTCAGAATTCTTAAGGTTAGGCATTAACTCTGAATGGTTAAAGTAAGGGTTAAGGTTTGGGATAGGTTAAAAAACAATATAAAAAACTACTTTCTATAGATGGGTTCAAACATGCAACCTTTTGCACCACAAGCAGATGCTTATCCACCTTCCTCGTCCACCAGTGACAGTTATAGCTTGTATGGCTCCCTGGGCGAACCAACACCCTTCAGAGCATTTGGAACAACACAAATAAATAATTGTAACATTTAAAACTATACAAATATAAAAATATACTCAAAAATATCAAAAAGAACTAACAAACACAAATAGAAACAAATTTGTATTCATTTGGCACTCGAGCATCAATACATTACCCATCCCCCAACACTGTCAACCAAGAGTCAAGACTAAACCAATTCACCTTGGTGGTGTGCAGACTGGTTTTATATTATTCTTAACGATTTCGCACAAACCAGAAAAAAATGCAACAATATGTCTGTGAAACTTATATTCACAGT
This sequence comes from Brachymystax lenok tsinlingensis, assembly GCA_030435695.1. Classification (NCBI taxonomy): domain Eukaryota; kingdom Metazoa; phylum Chordata; class Actinopteri; order Salmoniformes; family Salmonidae; genus Brachymystax; species Brachymystax lenok. The sequence continues at coordinate 31,016,461 of CM059803.1, forward strand.
ATTAAGAATGAATTGTGGTTTATTTGGTAGCATTTCATAGTGTGACTGATTTTACTAATTGCATTAGTACTGTACAAAGTTAGAGGTGCGCTATTTGATAGATTCCCCCACTCCCCCTACCTCGGGCTTCCAGTGGGGAGACCTGAGGTCAACCTACCCCCAACCCCCAACCCCCTCCCCATCTCGTACTTCTGAGTGGGAGACCTTCCCACTCCGACAATGTTAAATGACCCACAGTCCCACACGGTGACATGATATCATTGACGTGACATGCAAATGAGGAATAGAAAACTGATCTGCCCATGTCACCTATACCTAAATCCGCCACTTACCTACTTGAAGGTAAGAGAGCTCACTGTTGCCCCTAGAGGTCGGTTTCCACGTCTTCAGACGTGGATGAATGTCGAATACTGACTTGTATCATGGGTGACCTGGCTGGTTAAGACCACAGGAGGCTGCTGAGGGGAGGACAGCTCATAATAATGTCTGGAATGGAGTGAATGGAATGGTATCAAACAAATGGAAAATATGTATTTGATGTGTTGTACATACCGTTTCATTGATTCCGTTCCAGCCATTACTATGAGCCAATCTATCCCAATTAAGGTGTCACCGGCCGCCTGTGGTTTAGACTTATAAGGCCGATTTCCACGTCATCTCCCAATGTCCTCAGACGTGGATGAACGTCGAATACTGACTTTTATCACTGGGGACCTGGATGGTTTAGACTTATATGGCCTATACCAAGAATGTGAGGTGAGGAGAGGATTTATACTGTACATGGCAAGGTGACCCCTAGATGTTGACTAATGTGTGTGTGTGTGTATGTGTATGGAGCCTACCTGCCTGTTATTTAAGGAAGGTGCTTATGCAGCACAGCTAAGCACATTCTCCCTGTCTGTCCTCATATGGACGTGATCTTTATAGCAGGGCGTGGCAGAACAAGGTGAGGCAGGGAACAATGCTTGTTTGTTGTTGTTGTTTTTATTGGCCTTGATAATTGCTCACCCTCCCCTAACAAGCAATTAACACACACATACACATAGACACAAATGCATGCACGCACACACACAAACACACACAAATATAAATATGTGTAACACACTTACAGACACAAACATTCACACCCACTCACTCACGGGAACATGAAACACACATTTTCACTCTAAATGGTTACTGCTTGCACTTTGGGATTGCATGTAGGCATATCCCATTAAAAATAGAATAGCACATACAAGCTGTATTAATTAAATTGACTAATAAATTACTGTTTTTCAAAATTATATTTTCACTGTAGAAGACAATATTTTTTTTACAAAAAACACTGAACTCTACACTGAACATACAGTATATCAAGTGATTTCAAAGCATTGGAAATTTGACAAAGCCCTGCTCTGCCTCAGACACACGAACATAGTGCAGTTAGTATGTGTGTGTGTGTATGGTTGTGTGTGGGTGGGTGTGTGCGTGTATGCCCGTGAGCTAAAGGTAAAGACAGACAGGCTCCAGAGCGTAATTGAACATGTAGCTACAACACCACAGGGAGTTGGCAGGACCTGTAGAGAACTCCTGGCACCCCTCTGAGCCTTCTACCCTGAGTGTATGTCTCCCCCACTCCCCTGTTTTAAGTTAACAGCCTCATTTAAAAGATCAGGCCTTCTTGACTCTCTTTCTGACTCTCTCTCTCTCTCTCTCTCTCTCTCTCAGAGTCTCTGTCTGCCTGTCTGTCTGTCTTTCTGTCTCTCTCTCTCTCTCTCTCTCTCTCTCTCTCTCTCTCTCTCTCTCTCTCTCTCTGCCTGCCTCTCTCTCTCTCTCTCTCTCTCTACACACCCTCACTAAGCGTTCTAGTTCACCTACTTAAAACTTTTCCCCTGTCCCACTGCCATTCCCCAGTCAGATGGTGTGTGTGCATGTGTGCGTGTCCGTGCATTTGTGTTTGGGAGCGTCGTGTTCTGTCTTGTCTAATTAGCAGAGTATTGAGGAGCCTGTTTCTCTCCATGTCGCCCCATTTCTCAGTGCCACATTTCACAGACCCCTAACACAGTAATGCTGCTGGAACCAAAAGGAATGTAAAAAAGAAAAGTGACACAAACACACACACCTACAGTATAAACACACACACGCAAACACACACGCACAGGAAGGAAGGAAGTACCTGATTGGAGCTGATTAAATATGATAGTTGGTAGGATGATGTCACCTGGCGCCCACTGTGGCCTTCCTGTCCGTCTGTGCGTGAGTGTGTTTGCGTGTGCACTTCACCAGAGGTAACGTTACTCTGCAGTTGTTGTATGTTGGGTAAAATGTAATTGAGTGTTGGTTCCGTAGAAGGCTTTTTATGAAGTTTGTCTGTGATCTCTTCAAACAGACCTGGTAGAATAGCAAACTTTACAAGAGAGGGGTACTGTAAACATGAGAGTGGTGTTGACAAAGCACACACACATTCACACACACGGCAAAACACTTTCACAAAGGATACAGGCAACATAGAACACACACGTGTGTATACACACACACTTAGCAGACACTCATATCCAGATTAACTAGTGTTAAGTGCCTTGCTCAAGGGCACATTAACAAGCTTTTCATCTAGGTGGCTCAAGGATTCAAACCAGCAACCATTGGGTTACTGGCCCACACGCAATTAGTGGTGCCGTGCCCATAGGGGACACAGGTGCACGTGCCCCCTCAGATTATCTTTTTTTTTTTTATAACATTTTGTTGTTGTCGATGTTCTTTCACTCTAATACTATAAGCCACCTTGCAATTTTATGAAGTTGCCTTTCACTAGTCCAGATAGGTTACCAATCTCAGAACTTCATAACTAGCTACCAAGAAGCCATTTCAGGCTATCAATCAAGTTGCAGTAGCTAGTTTGTCTAACTATCTTAGCTGGCATGCCTGCTGGCAAGGTTTGTTGAAGCAAGCAATAACCAAATGCACTGAATACGACTCACATTCCTTTCAATCTTTTACCAAGATTTTAGTAGAGATGCAGAGAAGCATAGTAGAGATGCAGAGAACAAATCTACTTGGAAACAAAAGTATACACCTCATACACATGGTTATGGGCTTAAAAAAAAGGAGACACCTGTACCATGTCAGATTTAGAGATTGAAATGTATAAAATTTAGAGTTTGCATCCCAATATTACACTTCATATACATCACAAAAGACTGAAATATAACAAAACTGTTTGACATAGAAAGAATCAGATTTTCATCGTAAAAAATTATAATTCTTTATTAATTATGAAAAATATTAATGACATTCGGAGGTGTATGTTTCATGATTAACTACTCATGGTGAGATTGTGGTAACGTACAGGAACGCAAGTTCTTTTGTTCTCCCGATCTGGAATACCTCACTATCAAATGCAGACCGCATTACCTCCCGAGGGAATTCTCTTTGGTCATCATCATGGCAGTGGTGAACACATCATCACGCAATGGTTCTCAAGGAACTACACTGGACTTTTTGCAAAACTGGAAATTGCATCTACTGAGGCTGCATTTATTGTAGCTGGGGACTTTAATAAAGCAAATCTACCGAAGTTTTATCAACACATTGCCTAAGCTACTTGCTCATCAACAAACCTTGACCATTCCTACTTCCCTTCTGGCGCAGCTACAAAGCCCTCCCCCCGCCCTCCCTTTGGCAAATCATATCACGCCTCCATTCTGACTCCCTTCCTATAGGCAGAAACATAAACAGGAAGTATGCGTGGTAAGGACTGTTCAACATTGGTCTAACCAATAGGAATGTATGCATCAAGATTGTTTGGATCAAGCGGACTGGGATATGTTCCGGGGTATAACATTCGCTTAAAACTGAAAGTGTGAACCACCGCATGTAACCATGGAAAGGTGACTGGGAACATGGACGAGTACAAACAGTCCAGCTATGCCCTCTGTAGGGCAATCAAACAGGCAAAACGACAGTATAGGGACAAAGTGAAGTCACAATTCAACGTCTCAGACACGATGCGAATTCGTCAGGGACAGCAGACAATCATGGATTAAAAAGGACACCGACTTGTTCCCAGACAAACTAGACACCTTCTTCGCATCGAGTATAAAATTGTGCCGCCGATACGGGCCACCGCCACTCACGAGGACTGTGAGCTCTTGTTCTCCATGGCCGACATGAGTAAGTCATTTAACTACTTACGGAGTGGTGGGGCCCCACTCCCGACACTACCCGGTGAAATGCAAGGCGCCAAATTCAAAATCCAAAAGTTTAATTATTAAACATTCATCAATATACAAGTGTTGCATAGTCATCAAAAGCTCTGCTTCTTGGCAATATCACAGCGTTGTCAGATTTCAAAAAGGCTTTACGGCGAAAGCACAACATTTGATTGTTTGAGGGTAGCATAAATTCATAAACCATCGCGGTTCACACAAAACACATTTCACAGCGAAAACAAATCCCTTACCTTTTGAAGAACTTCTGCTGAGGGCTTCCCAAGTATCCAACGAAGACATCCAATGGTTCTTTTGTTAGAAAAAGTAATTTATTATATCCATAAATCTCTGTTTGGTTGGCGTGTTATGATCATAAAATACAGCGTCCACTCGCCCATTGAACCGTGAAGAGAAAGCGTTCAACCTATACCTATACACTTGTCCAAGAACAATCAAACATCATTGATAATGTATCCTTAGGAACACTTTTATGTATATTTACTATAATATTTCAACCGGATTATAAACTGGACGATAGGAAAGGAAAAAAACCACAGCGCGCGCGAGCCCGTGAACGCGCATCCTCTTCTGTTCACATCCGATGACCAGTTCGAAATTCTTCTTCTATTACCATCCAGAGCAACTATAACATCACCAAACACTGTCTAGAGGCTGTTGACATCCAGTGGAAGCAATAGGTACTGCAATCTTACTCCCAGAAATGAAATTCAATAGGGAGAGGTTCAAAATGAGCAATGCGTCAAAAACACTTTTTCCAGGACAGAAATTCCTCGGGTTTTCGCCTGCTATATCCGTTCTGTTAAACTCACAGACATTATGTTAACACTTTTAGAAACTTCAGAGTGTTTCCTATTCAATAGTACTAATTATGTGCATATCCAATTTTCTGGGCCTGAGTGGGAGGCATTTTACTTTGGGCACGCCAGACTCTCCAAAACAGTCACCTCGGGAGCCGCTCCTTAAGAAGTTAAGCGTGTCAACCCTCGCAAGGCTGCTGGCCCAGATGGTATACCTAGCCACATCCTCAGAGCATGTGCAGACCAGCTGGCTGGAGTGTTTACAGACATATTCAATCTCTTCCTAGTCCAATCTGTTGTCCCCACTTCCTTCAAGATGTCCACCGTTGTTCCTGTACCCAAGAAAGCAAAGGTAACTGAACTAAATTACTATTGCCCGGTAGCACTCTCTTCTGTCAATATGATGTGCTGTGAGAGGCTAAATGTCTGTGCCCCCGTGGAATCTAATTAGCATAATAAAAAATCCCCATAACAATCCATCAGTTTAAAACCTCACAAGCTCCAGCAGCAGAGGTGACTGTTTTGGAGAGCCTGGCGTGCCCAAAGTAAAATGCCTCCCATTTAGGCCCAGAAAATGGGATATGCATATATTTAGTACCATTGGATAGGAAACACTCTGCATTTTCCAAAACTGTTAAACATTTGTCTGTGGGTCAATCAGAACGCATTTAGCAGGCAAAACCCTGAGGAATCTCTGTCCTGGAAAAAGTCATTTTGACACATTGCTCATTTTGGAACCCCTTCCTATCCAAAATGACCATATATAGGCATGTGAACGCAGTGCACGTCGCTTCCTTATGATGTCATCAACCACGAGACAGTGTTTTACTCCATCTTGGAGGAATTTCAACCATTGATACACAGCATGGCAATGGGAGACCACGTTATGAAAACTCTTCAGATTGCGCGCGCACGAGAAGGCGCACTGTGCCTTATTTATCGTCTTTATTGTTCAGTTTATATTCCGGCTGATTTATAATAGTAAATATACGTAAATATGTTCCTAAGGATACATTTAAAACTATGTTTGATTGTTTTTGGACAAGTTTATAGGTATAATTTGAACGAGTTACGCCAAGCGCTTCAAAAGAGGAGTGGAGGCTGTCGTTTCTGATTATAACGCTACAACCAAATGGAGGATTTATGGATAAAAGACATTACTTTTTCTAACAAAAGAACCATGGATTGTCTTCGTTGGACACTTAGGATGACCTCAGCAGAAGTTCTTCAACAGGTAATTGATTTGTTTTCGCTGTGAAATGTGTTATGTGTGTGCCATGATGGCTAATCGATACATGGCTATGGGAAAATATGTGAGGTGCTAGCCTCAAACAAATGAATGTGCTGCTTTCGCCGTGAAGCCTTTTTGAAATCTGACAACGCTGTGATATTGCCAAGAAACAGAGCTTTTGATGAGTATGGAACACTTGTATATTGCTGGATGTTTAATAATTCAACTTTCGGAATTTAAATTTGGTGCTTTAGATTTTCCCTGGTAGTGTCGGGATGAGCCCGCTAGCGACCCACTGGATATTGAGAAGTTTTAAGCAAGAGATACTGTATCTATTTTTTTGCATTTGATTTGTCTCAATCCACCGCATATGCCCATGTCGCACTTCCGCATCTGTGGTGAAAGGTGACAGAGCTAAAGCAATGTTTGCCAGACCATGTGACAGCCCAAAAATCGGATTTCTCACAAAACGTCTGTAGCGTCTGAACAGTTTTACCTACAAACTATCCCCCTATGGCAAGCTGTGACACTCACGGACACAGTTTTGCTCGATGTCCCCCACCAGCGTCTCGGGTCTTGTCTGAAGTCGGTATGGCCAATCTGCCAACTTCTGTAGGTAGTGTCCGAACAATATGGGCTACAGACTAATTTGACCCCTCTATGGAAGGTGAGACTCTCTTAACTTGTTAGGGAGTGGCAGCTGAGGGGTCGGTTTTGGAGAGCCTGGCGTGCCCAAAGTAGAATGCCTCCCATTCAGGCCCAGAAAATAGGATATGCATATATGTGGTACCATTGGATAGGAAACACTCTGAATTTTCCAAAACTGTTAACCATTTGTCTGTGAGTAAAACAGAACGCATATAGCTGGCGAAACCCCGAGGAATTTCTGTCCTGGAAAAAGTGATTTTGACACATTGCTCATTTGGGCACCCCTTCCTCATGAAAATGACCATATAAGGGCATATGAATGCAGTACCCATCGCTTCCTTTAGATGTCAACAGTCTCGAGACAGTGTATTTTTTTTATTTTGGATGAATAAGACCAGAGAAGAAGAGCAGACAAGGAAGTCACTCTGTCATGTAAACAGTACCCAGCGCGCAAGGCTCCGACAGCGCCAGCCTCCCGTCTTTTTTTACCGTCAAGTTATCGATCAGTTTATATTCCGGTTGATTTATAATAGTAAATATACGTAAAAGTGTTCCTAAGGATACATTTAAAACTATGTTTGATTGTTCTTGGACAAGTTTATAGGTATAAGATGAACGAGTTCTGCCACGCTTTAATGGAGTAGTGGAATCTGTATTATAACGCGCGAACCAAATGGAGGATTTATTGATAAAATACATTACTTTTTCTAACAAAAGAACCATGGATTGTCTTCGTTGGACACTTAGGATGACCTCAGCAGAAGTTCTTCAACAGGTAATTGATTTGTTTTTGCTGTGAAATGTGTTATGTGTGTGCCATGATGGCTAATCGATACATGGCTATGGGAAAAATATGTGAGGTGCTACTCTCAAACAATCAAATGTGCTGCTTTCGCCGTAAAGCCTTTTTGAAATCTGTCAACGCTGTGATATTGCCAAGAAACAGAGCTTTTGATGAGTATGGAACACCTGTATATTGGTGGATGTTTAATAATTCAACTTTTGGATTTTGAATTTGGCGCCTTACATTTTACCTGGTAGTGTCGGGAGCAGCCCGCTAGCGCCCCAGTGATCCCTGAGAAGTTAAACACCTACATGTTGGTTGTTTTGCTCTAGGACGCGCACAGGCCTCACAAGACTCATCGGATAGTCAGGAGAACGCTAACTGCCCAAATGCATAGTGCCAAATGTAATGTTTGGTGGAGGAGGAATAATGGTCGGTAGCTGTTTTGTATGGTTCAGGCTAGGCCACTTAGTTCCAGTGAAGGAAAATCTTAACACTATATTATACAATGACATTCTAGACGATTCTGTGCTTCCAACTTTGTGGCATCAATTTGGGGAAGGCCCTTTCCTGATTTAGCATGACAATGCCCCTGTGCATTAACTTCTTAGGGCTAGGGGACAGTATTTTGAAGTTCGGATGGAAAACGTGCCCAAGGTAAACTGCCTGTTACTCAGGCCCAGAAGCTAGGATATGCATATAATTAGTAGCTTTGGATAGAAAACACTCTGAGTATAACAGAACTGGTATGGCAGGCAAAAACCCGAGCAAAATCCACACTGTTTTCAATAGGCCAGCTATTCAAAGCCTAATAGTTTAACCCCCATATTGCAGTTCCTATGGCTTCCACTAGATGTCAACAGTCTTTAGAAAAAGGTTTGAACGTTCAATCATGAAAATCAAGGGAGTAAGACCACTTGTTCCTGAGTTCACGTCAAGTGTCCTGTTTTGGATTTTGCGCGTAACAGGTAATGCGCGCTCACTTCTTTTTCTCTTCTATTCAGCAGGTTATATTCCGTCTGAAATATTATAGTGTATATTCATTTTAGGGTATCTGAGTATTGATTACAAATGCTGTTTGACTTTTTTAGCCAAACTTTACGGGTACTTTTGGGATATTGTTTGTCTGCATGGAGGAAAGCCTTTGGGCAGGTGGATTACAGAACAAAACGCGCCAACCAAACGGAGCTATATGGATATAAAGAGAAACTTTATCGAACAAAATGACCTTTTATTGTGTAACCTGGATGCTTTGATATGCCATTAGAGGAAGATCATCAAAGGTAAGCGATTTATTTTATGCTATTTTTGAGTTTTGTGACACCTCTGCTGGTTATGTTACTTTGCTAATAGAGTTTTTGAGTGGGGTGCTGTCCTCAGACAATCAAATGTTCTGCTTTCGCCGTAAAGCCTTTTTGAAATCTGACAATGCTGTTAGACTAACAAGATTCTAAGCTTTTGAAGGGTGTGCAGCATTTGTATTTTCATGAATGTTTGAAATTAGTATTTTTGTAATTTGAATTTGCGCTCTTCATTTCACCGGATGTTGTCAAAATCGATCCCGTTCACGGGATTGGATCCGTAACAGGTTAAGCAAGGTCCATACAGAAATGATTTGTCGAGATTGGTGAGGAAGAACTTGACTGGATGGCTTTCACTTCAGCAGTGATACATTCATGAACTTCTTTGAGGAAAAGATCATGATCATTAGAAAGCAAATTACGGACTCTTCTTTAAATCTGCGTATTCCTCCAAAGCTCAGTTGGCCTGAGTCTGCACAACTTTGCCAGGACCTAGTATCAAGGGAGACACTCAAGTTTTTTAGTACCATATCTCTTGACACATTGATGAAAATAATCATGGCCTCTAAACCTTCAAGCTGCATACTGGACCCTATTCCTAACAAAACTATTGAAAGAGTTGCTTCCTGTGCTTGGCCCTCCTATGTTGAACATAATAAACGGCTCTCTATCCACCGGATGTGTTCCAAACTCACTAAAAGTGGCAGTAATAAAGCCTCTCCTGAAAAAGCCAAATTTTGACCCAGAAAATATAAAAAACTATCGGCCTATATGTGTCACGATCTTCAAGAGGGACGGACCAAGTCGCAGCGATGCTTCCAGTATACATATTATTTTATTCGACGAAACTGGGAAAATAATAAACAGAACGAACGAAGATCGTAACAATAACTTAGAAATACACTTAAGCTATGAACAAACAATAACCCACAAAACCCTTCTGAAAACTACAAACATATATATGGTTCCCAATTAGAGGTAACGACACTCAGCTGCCTCTAACTGGGAACCATTAGCCCAACATAGAAATAAACAACCTAGAACAGAAAAAACCCTACACCAAAAACGAAACTAAACACGCCAGCCTGTCAACTCAGGCCTGGACGTGACAGTACCCCCCCCAAAGGCGCGGATTCCGCCATGGGGGGGTCTTCGGGTGGGTCTTTTTTGTCCAAGGTGGTGGCTCCGGTGCCGGCCGTGCTGGGCCGAGGTCACACACCGGAGGCCCTGGGCTAGAAGCCGTAGCAGTTCGTGCTGGACTCACGAAGCGCACAGGGGACCTGGTGCAGGAAGCAGGAGCAGGCTGTGCTGGACACACGATGCGCACAGGGAACGAGGTGCGGGGAGTAGGAGCAGGCTGTGCTGGACTCGCGATGTGCACAGGGGACCTGGTGCGGGGAGTAGGAGCAGGCTGTGCTGGACTCGCGATGTGCACAGGGGACCTGGTGCGGGGTATAGGAGCAGGCTGTGCTGGACTCACGATGCACACTGGGGTCCTGGTGCGGGGAGCAGGAACAGGCCGTGTAGGACTCACAATGCGCACTGGAACTCTGGTGCGGGGAGCAAGAACGGGCCGAGTTGGACTCACGATGCGCACTGGAACTCTGGTGCGGGGAGCAGGAACGGGCCGTGTTGAACTCACGATGCGCACTGGAACTCTGGTGCGGGGAGCAGGAACGGGCCGTGTTGAACTCACGATGCGCACTGGAACTCTGGTGCGGGGAGCAGGGACGGGCCGTGTTGAACTCCCGATGCGCACTGGAACTCTGGTGCGGGGAGCAGGAACGGGCCGTGCTGTACTCACGACGCGCACAGGGATCCTGGAGCGTAGTACCGGGACAGTACATGCTGGGCCCACGACGCGCACAGGGATCCTGGAGCGTGGAGCAGGGACAGGACATGCTGGGCCCACAACGCGCACAGGGATCCTGGAGCGTGGAGCAGGGACAGGAGGTGCTGGGCTCTCTATGCGTTCGGGGGGCCTGGTGCGCTTAGCCGGGACAGGATGTGCTGGACTTTCTATGCGTACAGGGAGCCTGATGTGCGGAGCAGGGACAGGACGTGCTGGACTCTCTATGCGCACAGGGGGCCTGGTGCGTGGAGCCGGCACCCTTCTACCCGGCTGTTCACTCACCCTCACCTCACAGATGGTGGGAGCTGGAATGTCGCGCACTGGGCTGTGGGCGCGAACCGGAGACACCTTATGCAGAGCCGGTGCAGGATATCTCGGTCCAAGAAGGTGCACTGGAGATTTAGCTCGCAGAGCCGGCACCACTCCTCCAGGCAGCACACTCACCCTAGCCTGACAGATGAGTGGAGCTGGAATGTCGCGCACCGGGCTGTGGACACGCACCGGAGACACAGGACGCAGAACTGGTGCAGGATATCTCGGTCCAAGAAGGTGCACGGGAGACTTAGCGCGCAGAGCCGGCACCACTCCTCCAGGCTGCACACTCACCCTAGCCTGACAGATGAGTGGAGCTGGAATGTCGCGCATCGGCCTATGAATGCGTACTGCCTCTCGGGCTTTCTAGCCAGGCGTGTTCCAGCATATCTCTCCTTATTAACGCTCCGCTCTGCCCTCGCTGCTTCCATCTCCTCCTTGGGGCGACGATGCTCCGCAGTCTTCTTCCAGGGTCCCTTTCCAGCCAGTATCTCCTCCCAGGTCCAAAACTACCTGTTCTCTTGCTGCTTGGTCCTTTGTAGGTGGGTTATTCTGTCACGATCTTCAAGAGGGACGGACCAAGACGCAGCGATGCTTCCAGTATACATATTATTTTATTCGTCGTAACTGGGAAAATAATAAACAGAACGAACGAAGATCGTAACATAGAACAATAACTTAGAAATACACTTAAGCTATGAACAAACAATAACCCACAAAACCCTTCTGAAAACTACAAACATATATGTGGTTCCCAATTAGAGGTAACGATACTCAGCTGCCTCTAATTGGGAACCATTAACCCAACATAGAAATAAACAACCTAGAACAGAAAAAACCCTACACCAAAAACGAAACTAAACACGTCAGCCTGTCAACTCAGGCCTGGACGTGACAATATCGAATCTTCCATTCCTCTCAAAAACTTTTGAAAAATCTGTTGCGCAGCAACTCACTGCCTTCCTGAAGACAAACAATGTATACGAAACGCTTCAGTCTGGTTTTAGACCCCATCAGCACTGAGACTGCACTTGTGAAGGTGGTAAATTACCTTTTAATGGCGTTAGACCGAGGCTCTGCATCTGTCCTCGTGCTCCTAGACCTTAGTGCTGCTTTTGATATCATCGATCACCACATTCTTTTGGAGAGATTGGAAACCCAAATTGGTCTACACGGACAAGTTCTGGCCTGGTTTAGATCTTATCTGTTGGAAAGATATCAGTTTGTCTCTGTGGATGGTTTGTCCTCTGACAAATCAACTGTAAATTTCGTGTTCCTCAAGGCTTCGTTTTAGGACCACTATTGTTTTCACTATATATTTTATCTCTTGGTGATGTCATTCGGAAACATAATGTTTACATTCACTGCTATGCGGATGACACACAGCTATACATTTCGATGAAACATGGTGAAGCCCCAAAATTGCCCTCCTTGGAAGCCTGTGTTTCAGACATAAGGAAGTGGATGGCGGCAAATGTTCTACTTTTAAACTTGGACAAAACAGAGATGCTTGTTCTAGGTCCCAAGAAACAAAGAGATCTTCTGTAGAATCTGACAATTAATCTTGATGGTTGTACAGTCGTCTCAAATAAAACTGTGAAGGACATCAGCATTACTCTGGACCCTGATCTCTCTTTTGACGAACATATCAAGGACTGCTTTTTTCCATCTACGTAACATTGCAAAAATCAGAAACTTTCTGTACAAAAATTATGCAGAAAAATGTATCCATGCTTTTGTCACTTTTAGGTTAGACTACTGCAATGCTCGACTTTCCGGCTACCCGTATAAAGCACTAAATAAACTTCAGTTAGTGCTAAACACGGCTGCTAGAATCTTGACTAGAACCCCAAAATTTGATCATATTACTCCAGTGCTAGCCACTGGCTTCCTGATAAGGCAAGGGCTGATTTCAAGGTTTTACTGCTAACCTACAAAGCATTACATGGGCTTGCTCCTACCTATCTATCCGATTTGGTCTTGCTGTACATACCAACACGTATGCTACGGTCACAAGACGCAGGACTCCTTACTGTCCCTAGAATTTCTAAGCAAACAGCTGGAGGCAGGACTTTCTCCTATAGAGCTCCATTGTTATGCAATGGTCTGCCTATCCATGTGAGAGACGCAGACTCGGTCTCAACCTTTAAGTCTTTATTGAAGACTCATCTCTTCAGTAGGTCCTATGATTGAGTGTAGTCTGGCCTAGGAGTGTGAAGGTGAATGGAAAGGGCACTGGAGCAACGAACTGCCCTTGCTGTCTCTGCCTGGCCGGTTCCCCTCTCCACTGGGATTCTCTGCATCTAACCCTATTACAGGGGCTGAGTCACTGGCCTACTGGTGCTCTTCCATGCCGTCCCTGGGGCGTCGCTTGAGTGGGTTGAGTCACGTGATCTTCCTGTCCAGGTTGGCGCCCCCCCTTGGGTTGTGCCGTGGCGAAGATCTTTGTGGGCTATACTCGGCCTTGTCTCAGGATGGTAAGTTGGTGGTTGGAGATATCCCTCTAGTGGTGTGGGGGCTGTGCTTCGGCAGAGTGGGTGGGGTTATATCCTGCCTGTTTGGCCCTGTATTTATTCTGCAGTAGTTTATGTGTTGGGGGGCTAAGTTAGTCTGTTATATCTGGAGTCCCCCCTTATCCGGTGTCCTGTGTGAATTTAAGCATGCTCTCTCTAATTCTCTCTCTTTAACTCTATTTCTTTCTTTCTCTCTCGCGGAGGACCTGAGCCTTAGGACCATTCCTCAGGACTACCTGGCCTGATGACTCCTTGCTGTCCCCAGTCCACCTGGCCGTGCTGCTGCTCCAGTTTCAACTGTTCTGCCTGCGGCTATGGAACCCTGACCTGTTCACCAGACATGCTACCTGTCACAGACCTGCTGTTTTCAACTCTCTAGAGACAGCTCTGAATGATCGGCTATGAAAAGCCAACTGACATTTGCTCCTGAGGTGCTGACCTATTGCACCCTCGACAACCACTGTGATTATTATTATTTCATCCTGGTGGTCATCTATGAACATTTTAAAATCTTGGCCATGTTCTGTTATTATCTGTACCCGGCACAGCCAGAAGAGGACTGGCCACCCCTCACAGCCTGGTTCAGCTCTAAGTTTCTTCCTAGGTTCTGGCCTTTCTAGGGAGTTTTTCCTAACCACCATGCTTTTACACCTGCATTGCTTGCTGTTTGGGGTTTTAGGTTGGGTTTCTGTACAGCAATCTGTGACATCAGCTGATGTAAGAATGGCTTTATAAATACATTTGATTGATTGATTTGACTGGCCTGCAAAGAGCCCTGACCTCAACCCCATCAAAAATATTTGGGATGAATTGGAACACCGATTGCGATCCAGGCCTAATCACCAATCATCATTTGCCGACCTCACTAATGCTCTTGTGGCTGAATGTAAACAAGTCCCTGCAGCAACCTTCCAACATCTAGTGGAAAGCCTTTCCAGAAGAGTGGAGTCTGTTAACGCAGCAAAGAGGGGAACAACTCCATATTAATGCCCATGATTTTGGAATGAGATGTTTGACGAGCAGTTGTCCACATACTTCTGGTCATGTAGTGTCTGTGTTCGCGACCAATAAAATTTGATTTGATTTCATTTGAAACACTCACACTCATTTTCATGGAAACATAAGCTGTCATGAACTGACATTCCTCGAACCCCAGAGTGTGTTGGTGTAAGTGTTGGTTGACATACTGTCACATTTGAGTAGCCCAAATTACAAGCACTATACCCTCCCCTCTGACCACTCTCATTTAATAGGAACAACCTGCCTGTGTCAAAGTAGTGTAGCATGTGTGTGTGTGTTTGTGTGTGAGAGAGAGTGTGTGTGCAGTGTGTGCCATGTGTGTGTGTGTGTGTGTGTTATGAGTACAGTTACTAAGCTTGTAAAAACAGAGAGACATTCAACACCTGAGCCTGACTGTGTGGGAATAGTCATTCCCCTGTCACAGGGTCATTAGGTCAAACACCAGACACAGGGATTACACCTGACACACACACACACACACACACACACTCAGCAGAGAGCTACCACATGACAGCAGCTGTCCACGTGCTGTACAATACAGTGTGAACACAGGGTCAGTTGGTGGTCAGACCACACATACCAGCTGGTCTGCTCATTGTTACATAGAGGTGATGCCAGTGGAGTTGGACTAGATCAATGGTGGCCAAAGTACGGCCAGGCACTACAATTCGGGCCGCGAGACACACAACTACTACTACTACTACTACTACTACTACTGCTACTACTACTACTACTACTACTACTACTACTACAACTACTACTACTACTACTACCGCTACTACTACAACTACTACTGATACTACTGATACTATTACTACCACTACCACTACTACTACTACTACTACTACTACAACTACTACTAATACTACTACAACTACAAATACTACTACTACTACTACTACTACTACAACTACTACTACAACTACTACTACTACAACTACTATTACTACTACTACCACTACTACTACTACAACTACTACTACTACTACTACTACTACCACTACCATGACGACTACCAATACCACTACCACCACTGCTACCACCACTACCACTGCTTCTACCACTACACCACTACCATTGCCTACCACTACTACCACTTCCCACTACCACCGCTACCACCGCTACCACTACCACAACACCGACTGCCATAAGACTGCTACAACAACTACTACAATGACTCCTCCTCCTACTACTACAACAATGACTACCACTACTACTGCCACTACTACGACTACTACTACAACTACTAATACTACGCCTGCTACTACTACTGCTACTACTGCTACTACTACTACTGCTACTACTTCTGCAGCTACTACTATTACTACTACTACTACTACCACTGCTACTACTATTAATACTGCTACTACTACTACTACAACATTGACTACTACTATGACGACTACGTCAACTACAATGATGACTACTACGATGACTACTTCTTCAATGACTACTACTACTACAACTACTACTACAACAACTACTGCTACTATGACTATTACTACTATGACTACTACTACTACAACTACTACTACAATGACTACTACTTCTACTAGTACTTCTACTACAACGACTACTATGACTACTACTTTAACGTCATCTACGACTACTACAACTACTACAATGTCTACTGCTACTACTTCTACAGTGACTACTACTACTACTACTACTACTACTATGTCTACTACTACTACTATGACTACTACAATTAAAACTACAATGACTACTACTACTATTACCACTACAATGAATACGTCAATGACTACTACTACTACTACTACTACTACTACTACTACTGCTACTACTACTACTACCACTACAACAATGACTACTACTATGACTACCACTACTACTACTACAACTGCTACTACTACTACTATGACTACTACTACTACTAATAATAATAATACTAGTACTATGACTACTACACTGCCAACTACTACTACTACTGCTACTACTACTACTACAACTACAACTATAACTGCTACTGCTACTGCTACTGCTACTACAACAACTGCTACTACTACTACTACTGCTACTACTATAAATATAATTTACCTCTTCACTGTTTTTGTGTTTTAGTTAGGCTTCCTTTCTTCTTTAGCCCTCTTCTCTCAGAGAGAGGAGAGTAATCAGGCCCATGCTGTAATTGGGCCAGTCATGTTATTTTAGGTTTGGAGCTCACAGTAATTACACACAGAGAGTGGGAGGGAACGAGTGACAGAGAGGGAAAGAGAGAGGGAGAGAGAGAGAGAGAGAGAGAGAGAGACAGAGAGAGAGAGAGAGAGAGAGATAGAGAGAGAGAGAGAGAGAGAGAGAGAGAGAGAGGGCAAGAGAAAGGGGGGTAGCGCGCGGAGGAGAATTGGGCCTATATTGGACCTCTCCGAGTTCATACGTCATAGTGGTTTATAGTTATAAACATTATGTTATCACTCTACAACTTCCCTGACCCTTTCTTACACTTATTCAGCACTCACTCTTAGATGGACATTTGCAGTTGGATTGAGGAGACTTCCATACACTGTGTGTACTTGCAAATACACATGTATTAAAGTGCCTTACTGTCACTTAGCATATTGTGTGCAGACGAGTGCATTTCAGTTAGGCAACAACAATATTATTATCCCAGCGTTGCAGTCATTTAAAAGTTTTATCAGTGCTTTGTATCTATAGACAGAGAGTGTCATTGGGTTCAAACTCTGAAGCTAGTCTAGTTGTTTCTCAACTCCTGGTCCGTGGTTACAACAATTAAGATTCAGTGAGAAAGAATGTCACGTTGATAGCAATGTATGCTTTTCTCTGAACCTTCCGGAACTTCTGTCAGGCACTCCAGAATATTCAGTACCCTATAAAATTGTAATTTCCTCAAAACAATGTGTGGCGTAGTTAAGACAGACGTATCTTATCATGCTGGAGATGGCTGTTGGATATTTCAGTGTGTATTTTTTTGTATGTCTAAGTGTGGCCGATGATGACATCATCTCTCAGCGCCCTGCCACGGCACCTGCAGGACAGGAAGTGGTGTTGAGGTGAATCATAACCTCAACCTCAGTCTCTTATTTCACCTAGCCAGCATTACATACAGGAGACACACACATGCAGTCGGGCACAGTAAGACTTTACATGCATATGTAACCCAAATTATTTGACTTAATTACCAATCATCTTCTCCGAACGGCCAGTGGGTTCAATGGTAAAGAGTCGGATTACAATCAAGTTCTTTAGGCTACATCTCCATCACTTTGCTTCTCTGCCACTCACACATCTCTCCCGTGAATTCTCCACACGCACAGTTAAGTCTGTGAAGGGTATTTTCAGAATAAGAGTCCCATCAAAAGCTTAACTGCAATGCTATAATAAAAGTCTCAGATACACATGACATATTTCTGATTATAAAATATATACAGTATTTATTATTCCAAATAATGCATAAAATACAGTACAAGCACTTTCTTATTAAGTCTTATATTGCTTAAAACATATAAAATGCAGCTTAAAACAGCTATATGGTACACAATTCTGTGGATTTTCATGAATATATAACAGCTTAACAAATGTCCTTTCCTGCCTGTTGCGTCTCACTGCTTATTTGTTTTATGACCCACATTAACATCTGACAGTCTGGTTTCTACGTCTGTATGTCTACACATGCAAGATACAATTACACGTACGTACGTAGAACCAGACAATTTTATCTGAATCTAAATGAGGGAGGCCTTGTCCGTTGTCAGTCTCCTCCTTTGTTTCATCTTCTTCTGACCTCTTCCTCATTTTGTCGGACTGACTCACCAGGAGACGCACGACCGTTAACGGACGTTACCACATCAAAACTCGTGCTCACTGTCCCCAGACTGTAGTTTCAGTGGAAATTAAAAAAAAATACCTGAGCACATTTGTGTGTTTCTCCTGACCAGTTCTCACAGGATAGGGAGATGGAACAGAGGAGGAGGGGAGCATATGAATGACTAGAAAGAGTGACAAAGCAGAAATTGCTAGATGAGAGGAGAACCGAGGAGGGGTGGAGGACAGTTCATTGGAATGACTGGACTTAAAATAAAAAAGGGAACTTTAAGTTTCAGAAATAAAGTAGATCACATTTTTGTCAGCTGGTTTTGTGAGATCAGGTTCTGACCAGTCCAGAAGGATTCTGATTGGTAGGTCAGTCTCTGCACCCCACATTATAGGCTATGTTCTTTTTATTTCTGCTGAATTTGAGATGTGCCTAGTGTGCGTGTGTGTGTGTGTGTGTGTGTGTGTGTGTGTGTGTGTGTGTGTGTGTGTGTGTGTGTGTGTGTGTGTGTGTGTGTGTGTGTGTGTGTGTGTGTGTGTGCGTGCATGCGTGCATGCGAATGTGTGTTAGCTTTGCTGTGGATGGAATGCTAGGTATGTGTCCTATTACAGAGGGAGAGGTGATGGAATGCTAGCTATGTGTCCTATTACAGAGAGAGAGGTGATGGAATGCTAGCTATGTGTCCTATTACAGAGGGAGAGGTGATGGAATGCTAGCTATGTGACCTATTACAGAGGGAGAGGTGATGGAATGCTAGCTATGTGTCCTATTACAGAGGGAGAGGTGATGGAATGCTAGCTATGTGTCCTATTACAGAGGGAGAGGTGATGGAATGCTAGCTATGTGTCCTATTACAGAGGCAGAGGTGATGGAATGCTAGCTATGTGTCCTATTACAGAGGGAGAGGTGATGGAATGCTAGCTATGTGTCCTATTACAGAGGGAGAGGTGATGGAATGCTAGCTATGTGTCCTATTACAGAGGGAGAGGTGATGGAATGCTAGCTATGTGTCCTATTACAGAGGCAGAGGTGATGGAATATAATTAAACACAGCCATGGTGTCCTTTTACTGAATTAGACCCACTCTGCGTGTGTGTGTATGTGATTAAATTCATGTGTTGACCTCAGATTTGGACCAGTTTTAAACTAGTAAGAACCAGTGTGTATGTGTTACAGTCATTTTGGCACTAACTTCAGTTTCAATCTGTCTACTTACTCTGATCCTCACGTGAGAAACCCCTCCACCCCCCAAACCCACCCCAAGGCTGTGTTCCCTCCAGTACTACATAGAGGAAGAGGATGCTGAGAGACCCCTCCACCCCAAGGCTATGTTCCCTCTATTACTACATAGAGGAAGAGGAAGCCTCACTTTCACTTCCTGTGAGTGGCAGGAGTCTGGAAAGAAAAATAGAGACAGAGATAGAGAGAGAGAG
This sequence comes from Brachymystax lenok tsinlingensis, assembly GCA_030435695.1. Taxonomy (NCBI): domain Eukaryota; kingdom Metazoa; phylum Chordata; class Actinopteri; order Salmoniformes; family Salmonidae; genus Brachymystax; species Brachymystax lenok. The sequence continues at coordinate 31,036,350 of CM059803.1, forward strand.
AGAGAGAGAGAGAGAGAGAGAGAGAGAGAGAGAGAGAGAGAGAGAGAGAGAGAGAGAGAGACAGACAGACATAAATAATCTGGAGAGAGAAATAAATAAATAAATAATCTGGAGAGAGAAAGAAAAACAGAGGTGTTTTCTCGTTTGGGCAAAAGTCCGTCCTCGGTCCTCTCTTCTCCATCCTTTCTCCTCCACCGATAAGTGGTTGAGTGGTTGACGAGTGTGTCAATTCGTTAGTAGGCAAACGGAAGAGTGTCCTCCTCTCCTTTATAGTTTATTTTTGGCGAGGAAGCACAAGTGTAGCTTAAGTTTTGTCAGAGGAGAAAAACTAACTTCATTTGTTTTGATCACTTTCCACATTTATTTTGGGATCCACTCCTCTAAAGGTCATTTATTTTGGGATCCACCCCTCTAAAGGTCATTTATTTTGGGATCCACCCCTCTAAAGGTCATTTATTTTGGGATCCACCCCTCTAAAGGTAATTTGCCTAATGACACGCGTGTTGAAGGAACTTCTCATTTCAAGTAAGCACATTTCCATCCACGGTCACTCTCCTTGCCGACTCACCTCGATTAACTTTGCCCTTTTTCAAAAGGAGGCGAGAGAGGACGGAGGAGAGAGGCCACGGGAGGTGAGAGAGGGCGCAGGAGGTGAGCAAATCTAATTGATAAAAGGCCAGAGATAGGCAGAAAGAGTCTAGAGACACAGAGACAGAGATAGACAGAAAGAGTCTGGAGAGACAGAGACAGAGATAGACAGAAAGAGTCTGGAGAGACAGAGACAGAGATAGACAGAAAGAGTCTGGAGAGACAGAGACAGAGATAGACAGAAAGAGTCTGGAGAGACAGAGACAGATATAGACAGAAAGAGTCTGGAGAGACAGAGACAGAGATAGACAGAAAGAGTCTGGAGAGACAGAGACAGAGATAGACAGAAAGAGTCTGGAGAGACAGAGACAGATATAGACAGAAAGAGTCTGGAGAGACAGAGACAGAGATAGAGATTTGTTCTTAACTGACTTGCCTAGTAAAATAAATGAAATAAATAAATAAATCCCTCTCACAGTGACAGCCATTGGTGTTGTAATGTTAACAACCTGGCATGAGGGTGACATGGGACAGAAGTGCAACTCCAGACAGAACTGGCCAAACCAATTCTGGGATGTGAGTGTGTGAAAGAACTTTCACCAGAAGTAAAAAAATGGACAAGGGTTGAAATCAGAACAAATATGACATCACACTGCTTTTTTCCTACTGCCTCCATAACTGATATAGATAACGAACTGGTCAGTGTGTAATAACATGTCTACCAGCTGGCTGAGATCACAGTCAGCACTTCCCAACTGTTCTGTGATTTTCTCTAACTATGTTCTTATGAATCTCCAGATTCAAAAGATAAATCATCATTTGTGGTAATTTTTAGCCACGGTCCACAGTGTGTGTGTGTGTGTGCATGTGTGCATGCTTGCGTGTGTGTGGATGTGTGTGATTGTGTGACCAGGTTGAGGAACAGAAGGTCTCTGCATGGCTTGCCTGTGTGGGTGGACTCTGGGATTCACTGTGAAAACAACCAAAAGCCAAGGACACCTCCCAAGCAGCGGTTCAGAGTGTGTGTGTCTTTTTGTGTGTATGTGTGTGTGTCTTTATGTGTGTTAGTCCGGGGTCTTACATGTGTGTCTGTGTGCCTATCTGCCTGCGTCTTCATGTATGTGTTTTGTATATGAATACTTTTTCTAATCAAGTCGTCCATCATGGTTTTTCTGTGTGGCCACACAACACTTCACCAGTCACATTGTCTGTGAGTAATTCCCTCTCCAAATGTCCTTCACGTTAACAGCCGACCACTGGCCTGTTATCCACTGCACTCTAAGCTGCTGCCAGATAAGTGCAAGAGACAAAGACAGTAGTGTACTCCAGAACGTGGCTCACACATTATAACTCAACCCTATATCAGTCTACCGAATGGCTTTTAGACTTCAGTGGCCCCAATTCTACATTTAGATTGACATGGATGTTGGATTTATTTAGGATTTGGATGTCTTTGTGAGCTGATAAGCTGATATTCAAGTCAATAATCACAGAAAACAAATTACACAGATGGTGGTAGCAGTGTAATTTGGTCCAATGAAGATAGTATTAGTACTTGGACTGATATGACATCTGATATGACATCTGATATGACATCTGATATCTGATATCATCTATATCATATCATTATCATGTCATCTGATATGTCATCTGATATGTCATCTGATATCTGATATCATCTATATCATATCATTATCATATCATCTGATATGACTTCTGATATGACATCTCATATCATATATATCATATCATTATCATGTCATCTGATATGTCATCTGACATGTCATATGATATATCTGATATGACATCTGATATGTCATCTGATATGACATCTGATATGTTATCTGATATGACATCTAAAATTAAATCTGATATGTCATCTGACAAGGACATCTGATATGACATCTGATATAATCTATATCATATCATTATCATATCATCTGACATGTCATCTGACATGTCATCTGATATGACATCTGATATCTGATATCATCTATATCATATCATTATCATGTCATCTGATATATCTGATATATCTGATATGACATCTGATATGTCATCTGATATGACATCTGATATGTCATCTGATATGAAATCTGATATGTCATCTGATATCATCTATATCATATCATGATCATATCATCTGATATGACATCTGATAAGGACATCTGATATGACATCTGATATCATCTATATCATATCATTATCATATCATCTGATATGACATCTGATATGACATCTAATATCTGATATCATGTATATCATATCATTATCATATCATCTGATATGACTAAAACTACTGGTGAGGTCGCATACACTATGGATACGGCCAACTACCCATAGGGTTCATGGCTCCTCCTCATTTGTGTGTGTGCGTGTTAGTGTGTGTGCGAGTGTGTGTGTGCATGTGTGTGTGTGCATGTGTGTGTGTGAGCGGAGATGGTTCCAGTAATCAGTAGCTAGTGTTTGTTTGGACAGTCCTGATGTCCACCAGATGGTCATTCCCATGACGAACACACAAGCATGCATACACACACACGCACATGCACACGCACATGCACACACACACACACTTCCACTTGACCCTTCCCCATATGCACACTTACAATTGGTCCATCCTGTAGTATCATTGATGGTCATCTATTGTTAGTACTGAAACCAGACATCTTTCAGCTGATGCTGGCCAACACAATGATCTATTCCATCCACCAGTATTGCATGATTAACACACTAGCTCTTCTCATGGTCAACAAAGTGCACAGAATAGTGGGGACAGCCTGAAAAGGCATGAAGATGCTGCCAGGTTTCACAATAACATGTCAGTAGTATAAACATGAGAATGAACTCTAGCCTAACGTGTATTGAAGAGGAGCAGAGGGGACGTGAACTATCCTGTCGGTAGTTAGCAGGGATTGATGGAATCTGTTAAGAGAGTAAAAATAGACCCGTTTGGACATCCACTCTGGCTCCAGGTCCAGTTTTCAGTACCAACTACACCCCTCTGTTTCTCCTCACACCCACTTATCCTTCCCAGCCCTTCCTCCTTCCTCCTTCCTCCATCCAGTCCGGTCTGGTCCCTTCTCTACCCCCATCCTTTCCCTCCCCTGCTACCCTCACAAAAGTAAAAATAGATCAATTTGGGCATCTAGACTGGCTCAATGTCCAACTCACCCAATGGCACCACCCATGCCCCATGCCCCATGCCCTTCTGCCCTGTTCTCACACCCAACGTATCATCCTCCCCCCTCTCTCCCTGTAAACCCACTTCTCTTTTCTCTTTGCCCTCTCTCTCCTCTCCTTCCTCTCTCTCTCTCTCTCTCTCTCTAATCACTCTCTTCTCTCTTTCCTCTCTCTCCTCTCCTCTCCTCCTCTCTCCTCTCCTCTTCTCTCTCTCCTCTATTCTCCTCACTCCACTCTCATCTCTCCGCTCCTCTCATTTCTCCCTGTCTACCCCTCCCACTCATCCTCCCCCTTCCTCTCCCTTCTCTCCTCCCACAGCACCTGCTCTCACACCTACTCTGCCAGCTCCATGATATCATTCTATTGGAACCGGACGGTCCTCCTCAGGGCTAATATAGCCAGATTACCAGCTTTACCACACACAAACACACACACACACACACACACACACACACACACACACACACACACACACACACACACACACACACACACACACACACACACACACACACACACACACACACACGCCACTCCCTCGTGCTGATCTCACGACACAGTACCCTCCCTGACCCATTACGTCACTGGAATTCAGTCGGAATGTTTCTGAAACATCCTGGACAGCTGGGTTCTGGACGGAGCTATCGCCCGGTATCACTGCCTGGTCCAGCTGGAAAGTCCCTAACTAAGTCCAATGACCTCTCTTAGGCTGCTCATAAGCTCTTCATGTTCATGTCATATACAGTACATGACCTCCCGTTCCTAGCATTATCTTTCCAAATGTTTCAAACTGTTCGAGGGGGTTGGGGGTAGCAAATTTGGGGGCACTAATGAGAATAGGAAGAGGTTTGTTTATGTTGCAACATGCTGCAACACAGACAAAACACATGGAAACACACTTGAGACAGTCACCACCCCACAACCTCTTCTCCCTGTCTGTCTCCTAACTATGCCTATAGTCTGCCCTGCGGGTACTTCACTACACAGGGGGCTGTCTGTCTGGCTCCATTAAACACACTCTCCATACCCGCTGTCTGCCTGTATGTCCTGTCTACCTCTTCTCTGCTTCCTGTGCTCTCAGGAGACTTGGGTCCTCCAGTGGAGGACTGAGCTGCTAACAACAAAGACCCTCTCCACTCCAACTCCACTGCAGCCACTTGTAGAGATTACAACGGTGACTGCAGGACGGGACAATAAGGCTTCTCTCTCTGTTAATGATTTCTGTGGAGAACATAGGACTGGACAATGAAGTCTTAGAGTACCCATTCTATGCACTAATCCACAGAACTCTGCTCTACCTCTCTCATGCTAGGCCTTTTCTAATGTTCTCCTATTTTTCCCATTCCTAATAACTTTTCCTTCTGCTCTTGGAGGTATCTTCTCTGCTGAAAGAGGATTGGGGGTATTCTTCCTCCCTCCATCCCTCCCTCCGTCTCTCTTACGTCAGTTACAGTAACTGCTCTGACATCTCACACATCTGTGAGTCTCTCCTTCCGTTCTGCCAATATTTACTCGCCCCATCGTAGCAGAACTGGGCCTCAACCCTCAACAGTCACACACAGTCAGAGCCACACGTACTCACTGAATAGTCTTCCATCAAGAATAATATTAAAGTCTTTAGCTTTTTTAATACTTAGAAGCCCATGGAGGACTCTCAGGCCTTTGGGGTACCTGATGATACAAAACAGAAGCAGTACAGCCACACAGTAAAATCCCAAGAGTTAATGAAACTTTTATTGAGCCAAATTCAACACTAGAAAACAGTTTTCAACCAGCGATGGAGTTGTGAGACTCTGCTATATAGCTCATCAGTCCCCCTAACTGGGAAGGGGCCAGAGACAGTTACTCGATGCCGACACATATTTCTAGCTGATTTACATGCTGAAGCTGACCTCTGACTGTTTCATCCTAACTCCTATGGACCTACTTCCGGCGCCGACAGAGATGGCAGCCTCGCTTCACATTCTCAGGAAGCTATGCAGTATTTTTTTTTTTTTATGGATTACTTTTTACATTGTTACCCCGGAAAATCTTAAGTTTTATTACATACAGCCGGGAGGAATTATTGGATATAAGAGCAATGTCAACTTACCAACATTACGACCAGGAATACGACTTTCCCGAAGCGGATCCTCTGTTTGGTCCACCAACTAGGACAATAGACTGGATCCCAGCCGGCGACCCAAAACAACAGCGGCGGAGGAGAAGGGGTAGACGGGGCGGTGTTTTGGTGAGGCACCGTAGATGGGCACATCGCGCACATCTCCCGACTATACTACTTGCCAATGTCCAGTCTCTGGACAACAAGGGAGATGAAATCAGAGCAAGGATTGCCTTCCAGAGAGACATCAGAGACTGCAACGTTCTTTGCTTCACGGAAACATGGCTCACTCAGGACACGTTATCAGAGTCGGTACAGCCACCTGGTTTCTCCACGCATCGCGCCGACAGAAACAAACATCTATCTGGTAAGAAGAAGGGCGGGGGTGTGTGTCTTATGATTAACGAGTCGTGGTGTGATCATAACAACATACAGGAACTCAAGTCCTTTTGTTCTCCTGACATAGAATTCCTTATAATCAAATGCCGACCGCACTATCTACCAAGAGAGTTCTCATCGATTATAATCACAGTCGCATATATCCCCCTCAAGCTGACGCATCGACGGCACTGAAAGAAATTCATTGGACTCTATGGAAACTGGAAACCACATATCCTGAGGCTGCATTTATTGTGGCAGGGGATTTTAACAAGGCTAATTTGAAAACAAGGCTCCCTAAATTTTATCAGCATATCGAATGTGCGACCCAGGCTGGTAAAACCCTGGATCACTGTTACTATAACTTCCGTGATGCATACAAAGCCATTCTCCGCCCTCCTTTCGGCAAGTCTGACCATGACTCCATTTTGTTGCTCCCAGCCTACAGACAGAAACTAAAACAGGAAACGCCCGTTCTCAGGCCTGTTCAACGCTGGTCTGACCAATCTGATTCCACGCTTCAAGATTGCTTCGAGCTCGTGGACTGGGATATGTTCCGGACAGCATCAGACAACAACATTGATGTATACGCTGATTCGGTGAGCCAGTTTATTAGCAAGTGCATCAGTGATGTTGTACCCATAGCAACTATTAAAAACTTCCCCAACCAGAAACCGTGAAAGCGCGAACCACTGCTTTTAACTTGTTAGGGATCGGCTCATGAGGTGACCGTTTTGGAGAGCCTGGCATGCCCAAAGTAAAATGCCTCCCATTCAGGCCCAGAAAATAGGATATGCACATATTTAGCACCATTGGATAGGAAACACTCTGAATTTTCCAAAAGTGTTAACCATTTGTCTGTGAGTAAAACGGAACGCATATGGCAGGCGAAACCCCGAGGAATTTCTGTCCTGGAAAAAGTGATTTTGACACATTGCTCATTTGGAACCCCTCCCTCATGAAAATGACCATATAAGGGCATATGAATGCAGTACCCATCGCTTCCTTTAGATGTCAACAGTCTCGAGACAGTGTAAATTTTCATTTTGGATGAATTAGACCAGAGAAGAAGAGCAAACCAGGAAGTGTACTTTTTATGTCAACAGTACCCAGTGCGCGTTCCCGACAAGGCGCGCTGTTTCTTTTTTACTGTCTTTATCGATCAGTTTATATTCCGGTTGATTTATAATAGTAAATATACGTAAAAGTGTTCCTAAGGATACATTTAAAACTATGTTTGATTGTTCTTGGACAAGTTTATAGGTATAAGATGAACGAGTTCTCGCCACGCTTCAATGGAGGAGTGGAGGCTGTCGCTTTCTGATTATAACGCCAAACCAAATGGAGATTTATGGATAAAATACATTACTTTTTCTAACAAAAGAACCATGGATTGTCTTCGTTGGACACTTAGGATGACCTCAGCAGAAGTTCTTCAACAGGTAATTGATTTGTTTTCGCTGTGAAATGTGTTATGTGTGTGCCATGATGGCTAATGGCTTCATGGCTATGGGAAAAATATGTGAGGTGCTACCCTCAAACAATCAAATGTGCTGCTTTCGCCGTGAAGCCTTTTTGAAATCTGACAACGCTGTGATATTGCCAAGAAACAGAGCTTTTGATGAGTATGGAACACTTGTATATTGGTGGATGTTTAATAATTCAACTTTTGGATTTTGAATTTGGCGCCTTGCACACTGCCCTAACCCATCTGGACAAGAGGAATACCTATGTAAGAATGCTGTTCATCGACTACAGCTCAGCATTTAACACCATAGTACCCTCCAAACCCATCATTAAGCTCGAGACCCTAGGTCTCGACCCAGCCCTGTGCAACTGGGTCCTGGACTTCCTGACCGGATGGTCAGGTGGTGAGGGTAGGAACAAACACCTCCACCCCGCTGATCCTCAACACTGGGGCCCCACAAGGTTGCGTTCTCAGCCCACTCCTGTACTCCCTGTTCACCCATGAATGCGTGGCCAAGCATGCCTCCAACTCAATCATCAAGTTTGCTGACGACACTACAGTGGTAGGCTTGATTACCAACAACGACGAGACGGCCTACAGGGAGGGGGTGAGGGCCCTCGGAGTGTGTTGTCAGGAAAATAACCTCTCACTCAACGTCAACAAAACTAAGGAGATGATCGTGGACTTCAGGAAACAGCAGAGGGAGCACCCCCCTATCCACATCGACGGGACAGTAGTGGAAAAGTTGGAAATTCCTCGGTGTACACATCACGGACAAACTGAAATGGTCCACCCACACAGACAGTGTGGTGAAGAAGGCGCAACAGCACCTCTTCAACCTCAGGAGGCTGAAGAAATTCGGCTTGTCACCAAAAACACTCACAAACTTCTACAGATGCACAATCGAGAGCATCCTGTCGGGCTGTATCACCGCCTGGTACGGAAACTTCTCCGCCCACAACCGTAAGGCTCTCCAGAGGGTAGTGAGGACTGCACAACGCATCACCGGGGGTAAACTACCTCCAGGACACCTACACCACCCGATGTCACAGGAAGGCCAAAAAGATCATCGAGGACAACAACTACACGAGCCACTGCCTGTTCACCCCGCTATCATCCAGAAGGCGAGGTCAGTACAGTTGCATCAAAGCTGGGACCGAGAGACTGAAAAACAGCTTCTATCTCAAGGCCATCAGACTGTTAAACAGCCACCACTAACATTGAGTGGCTGCTGCCAACATACTGACTTATATCTCTAGACACTTTAAATTATAGAAAATTGGATGTAACAAATGTATCACTAGCCACTTTAAACAATTTTGTATATAATGTTTACATATCCGACATTACTCATATCAAATGTGTACATTGTACCCGATACCATCTACTGAATTTTGCCTATGCCATTCGGCCATCGACTCAAATCTCTAGCCACTTTAATAATTAAAAAGTGGATGTAATAAATGTATCACTAGCCACTTTAAACAATGCCACTTTATATAATGTTTACATATCCTACACTACTCATCTCACATGTATATACTGTACTATATACCATCTACTGCATCTTGCCTATGCCAGTCAGGCATCGCTCATCCATATATTTATATGTACATACTCGTATTCATTCCTTTACACTGTGTGTATAAGGTAGTTGTTGTGAAATTGTTCGATTACTTGTTAGATACTACTGCATGGTCAGAACTAGAAGCACAAGCATTTCGCTACACTCGCATTAACATCTGCTAATCATGTGTATGTGACAAATACAATTATATTTAATTTTATTTGAACATTGTTGGTGTCACGACTTCTGCCCGAAGTCGGTTCCTCTCCCTGTTCGGGCGGCGTTCGGCGTTCTAGGTCCCAAGAAACAAAGAGATCTTCTGTTGAATCTGACAATTCATCTTGATGGTTGTACAGTCGTCTCAAATAAAACTGTGAAGGACCTCGGCGTTACTCTGGACCCTGATCTCTCTTTTGACGAACATATCAAGACTGTTTCAAGGACAGCTTTTTTCCATCTACGTAACATTGTAAAAATCTGAAACTTTCTGTCCCAAAATGAAAAAGAAAAGTTAATCCATGCGTTCGTAACTTCTAGGTTAGACTACTGCAATGCTTTACTTTCCGGCTACCCGGATAAAGCACTAAATAAACTTCAGTTAGTGCTAAACACGGCTGCTAGAATCTTGACTAGAACCCCAAAATTTGATCATATTACTCTAGTACTAGCCTCTCTACACTGGCTTCCTATTAAGGAAAGGGCTGATTTCAAGGTTTTACTGCTAACCTACAAAGCATTACATGGGCTTGCTCCTACCTATATTTCCGATTTGGTCCTGCCGTACATACCTACACATACGCTACGGTCACAAGACGCAGGCCTCCTTACTGTCCCTAGAATTTCTAAGCAAACAGCTGGAGGCAGGGCTTTTTCCTATAGAGCTCCATTTTTATGGAATAGTCTGCCTATCCATGTGAGAGACGCAGACTCGGTCTCAACCTTTAAGTCTTTATTGAAGACTCATCTCTTCAGTAGGTCCTATGATTGAGTGTAGTCTGGCCCAGGGGTGTGAAGGTGAACGGAAAGGCACTGGAGCAACGAACCACCCTTGCTGTCTTTGCCTGGCCGGTTCCCCTCCACTGGGATTCTCTGCCTCTAACCCTATTACAGGGGCTGAGTCACTGGCTTACTGGTGCCGTGGCGGAGATCTTGTGGGCTATACTCGGCCTTGTCTCAGGATGGTTGGTGGTTGGTGGTTGAAGATATCCCTCTAGTGGTGTGGGGGCTGTGCTTCGGCAGAGTGGGTGGGGTTATACCTGCCTGTTTGGCCCTGGACGGGGCCACAGTGTCTCCCGACCCCTCCTGTCTCAGGCCCCAGTATTTATGCTGCAGTAGTTTATGTGTCGGGGGGCTAGTCTCCGTCTGTTATATCTGGAGTATTTCTTCTCTTATCTGGTGTCCTGTGTGAATCTAAGTATGCTCTCTCTAATTATCTCCCTTTTTTTCTCTCTCTCTCTATCTATCTCTCTCTCTCTCTCTCTCTCTCTCTCTCTCTCTCTCTCTCTCTCTCTCTCTCTCGGAGGACCTGAGCATTAGGACCATTCCTCAAGGCCTACCTGGCCTGATGACTCCTTGATGTCCCGAGTCCACCTGGCCGTGCTGCTTCTCCAGTTTCAACTGTTCTGCCTGTTTTATGAACATTTTAAAATCTTGTCCATGTTCTGTTATAATCTGCACCCGACACAGCCAGAAGAGGACTGGCCACACCTCACAGCCTGGTTCCTCTCTAGGTTTCTTCCTAGGTTTTGGCCTTTCTAAGGAGTTTTTCCTAGCCACCGTGCTTTTACACCTGCATTGCTTTCTGTTTGGGGTTTTAGGCTGGGTTTCTGTACAGCACTCTGTGACATCAGCTGATGTAAGAAGGGCTTTATAAATACATTTGATTTGATTTGAAGTGGATGGCGACACATTTTATACTTTTAAACTCGGACAAAACAGAGATGCTATTTCTAGGTCCCAAGAAACAAAGAAATCTGTTGTTGGATCTGACAATTCATCTTGATGGTTGTACAGTCGTCTCAAACAAAACTGTGAAGGACCTCGGCGTTACTCTGGATCCTGATCTCTCTTTTGACGAGGACAGCTTTTTCCCATATTCATTACATTGCAAAAATCTGAAACATTTTGTCAAAATTATGCAGAAAAGCTAGTCCATTCTTTTGTCACTTCTAGATTAGACTACTGCAATGCTCTACTCTCCGGCTACCCAGATAAAGCACTAAATAAACTTCAGTTAGTGCTCAACACAGCTGCTAGAATCCTGACTAGAACCAAACAATTTGATCAAATTACTCCATTGCTAGCCTCTCTACAGTACATTGGCTTCCTGTTAACTTCTTAGGGAGCGGCTGCATAAGTGACGGTTTTGGAGAGTCTGGCGTGCCCAAAGTAAAATGCCTGCCACTCAGGCCCAGAAAAAAGGATATGCACATAATTAGTACTATTGGATAGGAAACACTCTGAAGTTTCTAGGAGTGTTAAAATAATGTCTGTGAGTATAACAGAACTGATATAGCAGGCTAAAACCAGAGGAAAATCCATCCGGATTTGCATTTTTTTTTTTAAATAACCATTTTCTCCATTGTGCCTATTCATTTTTATTTTACCTAGGACTGAGACTGCAGTACCTATGGCTTCCACTAGATGTCAGCAGTCTCTATACAAAGACTGGGAATTCTAGGAGTAAGCAAAACAGATAGGAAGAGGAAGTTGTCAGGGGACCACTTTTGTAAACAAGGTTTGACGCGTGCAAGATTGTGAACGCGCACCACTTTATTTTTCTTTCCTATTGTTCACGTTATCATCCGGTTGAAATATTACAGCAAATATACCCAAAAGGATACCTAAGGATACATTAAAAATGATGTTTGATTTTTTTGTAGAAAGTGTATAGGTATAATTTGAACGTGTTCTCTTCACGGTTCAATGGGCGACTCAACGGTGGATTCTATGATCATAACGCGCCAACCAAACAGAGATTTATGGATATAATAAATGACTTTTTCTAACCAAAGAAGCATGGATTGTCATCTTTGGACACTTGGGAATCCCTCAGCAGAAGTTCATCAAAGGTAAGCAATTTTATATTAGAGATTTTATGCATTTTGTGAGACCCGTGTTGGGTTATGGATTTATGCTAATGCATAAATATTAGAGGTGCTACCCTCAAACAATCAAATGTTGTGCTTTCGCTGTAAATCCTTTTTGAAATCTGACAACGCTCTGTGATATTGCCAAGAATCAGAGCTTTTGATGACTATGCAACAAACGTATATTTATGAATATTTAATAATTCAACTTTTGGATTTTGAATTTGGCGCCTCACATTTCACCGGGTAGTGTCGGTAGTGGGGCGATATAACTAGCGCCCCACTGCTCCCCTTAACCATTTGTCTGTGAGTATAACAGAACGGATATGGCAGGCAAAAACCCGAGGAATTTCTGTCCTGGAAAAAGTGGTTTTGACACATTGCCTCATTTAGAACCCCCTCCCTTATGAAAATGCCCATATAAGGGCATATGAATGCAGTACCTATCGCTTCCTCTGGATGTCAACAGTCTCGAGAAAGTGTTCTGATTCTTTTTAGATGCTTTTAGAGCAGAGAAGAAGACGAATAAGGAAGTGTCCACACAGATGTCAATAGAAGTATATGCGCGCTCCCGGCTGGCGCGTTCTTTGTTTTTTTCCTTTCTTATCGCCCAGTTTATATTCCGGTTGAAATATTATACTATTTATACATAAAAGTGTTCCTAAGGATACATTTAAAATTATGTTTGATTGTTCTTGAACAAGTTTATAGGTATAAGTTGATCGAGTTCTCTTCACATTTCAATGGACGATTGGAGGCTGTATTTTCTTATCATAACGCACCAACCAAACGGAGATTTATGGATATAATACATTACTTTTTCTAACAAAAGAACCATGGATTGTCTTCGTTGGACACTTGGGAAGCCCTCAGCAGAAGTTCTTCAAAAGGTAATTGATTTGTTTTCGCTGTGAAATGTGTTTTCTGTGAACCGTGGAGGCTTATGAATTTATGGTAATGGGAAAAATATGTTAGGTGCTACCCTCAAACAATCAAATGTGGTGCTTTCGCCGTAAAGCCTTTTTGAAATCTGACAACGCTGTGATATTGCCAAGAAGCAGAGTTTTTGATGACTATGAAACACTTGAATATTGATGCATGTTTAATAATTCAACTTTTGGATTTTGAATTTGGCGCCTTGCATTTCACCTGGTAGTGTCAGGAGTGCTCCACCGCTCCCTAAGAAGTTAACATCAGTTGATGTCACAGTGCTATAGAGAAACCCAGCCCAAAACACCAAACAGCAAGCAATGCAGATGTAGAAGCACGGTGGGTAGGAAAAACTCCCTAGCGCCCCACCACTCCGTAAGAAGATATGAGATAAAACGGGTTTCAGTTTCCCTGCATTAGAATCTCCAGCCACAATAACCGCCACCTCTGAATGTGCATTTTCTTGTTTGCTTATGACCCCATACAGCTCTGCATTGTTGGTTAAGTATGCTCCCTCCAATTCTCTCTCTCCCACTCTCCCTCCCCTCCCGGAGGACCTGAGCCCTAGAATCATGCCTCAGGACTACCTGGGCTGATGACTCCTGGCTGTCCCCAGTCCACCTGGTCGTGCTGCTGCTCCAGTTTCAACTGTTCTGCCTGCGGCTAGGGAACCTGACCTGTTCACCGGATGTGCTACCTTGTCCCGGACCTGCTGTTTTCGACTCTCTCTCTTTACCGCACCTGCTGTCTCGACCTCTGAATGCTCGGCTATGAAAAGCCAACTGACATTTACTGTCACGCCTGCTCCCGCTCTTCCCCCATGGCGCTCGAGGGCGCCAGGCTCCACAGCATTGTGCAATCCTGCCATCATCATTACACACGCCAGATTTTCCCCATCACGCGCATCAGCGATTATTGGACTCCCTATATCTGTCTGATTCCCCGCTCTGTTCCCTACTTCTGCATTAATGTTCATAAGTCCTTGTATACCAGTGTGCTGATGCTGTTCCTGTCTTGTTCCCTGTGTGTTCCGGATTAAATGACTCCCTGTACCTAATTCTCATCTCCGGCTTTGGTCCTTACAGAATGCAGAAGCCATCATACGAAGCATCGGGGAGTGCTGTTGTTCCGGTTGGTGGTGAAGCCGACACCGATGGAACCTGGGGTGCCTAAGCCAGCTCGTCGGGCTGTCACTCCCTAGCTGGCTTGAGAGGTTTCTTGCCCCGGTTGGCTTGGAAGGCACCCATCCCACATCAGGCCTCATCCGGATCGTCAGGTTTTTATGCCCAGCTGGCTCGTCAGGCTGCTACTCCTCCGCCGGAACATTGGGCTCCCACGCCTCAGCGGGATCGCCAGGCCTTCATGCCTCAGCCGGATCGTCAGGCTCCTATGCCTCAGCCGGCTCGCCAGGCTCTCACACCTCTGCTGGTTCGTCTGGGATTCACGCCCAGCCGGCTTGTCCAGCGCCTGTGCCTTGGCCAGCCAGTCAGGATCACCCAGGTGGGACACCGGGTGGCGCCCCTAGAGGGGGGTACAGTCACGCCTGCTTCCGCTCTTCCCCCTGGAACTCGAGGGTACCAGGCTCCCCAGCATTGCGCACTCCTGCCATTGTCATTACTGACACCTGCCTTTCCCCCATCACACGCATCAGCAATTATTGGACTTACCTGGACTCAATCACCTCTGTCATTACCTTCCCTATATCTGTTTGGATCCCTGCTCTGTTCCCTGCTTCTGCATTAATGTTAATGTTCATATGTCCTTATATATCCGTGTGCTGATGCTGTTTCTGTCTTGTTCTCTGTCTGTTCCAGATTAAATGTTTGACTCCCCGTATCTGCTTCTCATCTCTAGCATCTGTCCATAGATTTACTCCTGAGGTACTGACCTGTTGCACCCTCTACAACCAATGTGATTATTATTTGACCCTGCTGGCCATCTATCAACGTTTGAACATCTTGAAGAACAATCTGGCTTCAATGGCCATGCACTCCTCTCCACCCGGCACATCCAGGAGAAGACTGGCCAGCCTTCAGAGCCTGGTTCCTCTCTACCCAGCACAGCCAGAAGAGGACTGGCAACCCCTCAGTGCCTGGTCCCTCTCTAGGTTTCTTCCTAGGTTCCTGCCTTTCTAGGGAGTTTTTCCTACCCACCGTGCTTCTACATCTGCATTGCTTGCTGTTTGATGTTTTCGACTGTTTTTTTGTCCTAATGTCTCATCTCCTTTGTCCTAATGTCTCATATCCTGTTTTTTGTCCAAATGTCTCATCTCCTGTGCTTTGTCCTAATATCTAATCTCCCCTCCTTTGTCCTAATGTCTCATCTCCTGTCCTTTGTCCTAATGTCTCATCTCCTTTGTCCTAATGTCTCATATCCAGTTTTTTGTCCAAATGTCTCATCTCCTGTCCTTTGTCCAAATGTCTCATCTCCTCTCCTTTGTCCTAATGTCTCATCTCCTCTCCTTTGTCCTGTCCCCCTTCTTCTGTTTAACTAATGTCTCAACTCCCTACTGCTACTCCTCTTTAAGTCTTCCCCGTCGTCAGATGACTCACGTCCTGGGGTCCTTGGAGCCATTGAGGCGTCAGTTGCTGGAGCCTGTTAGTAAAACAAGGCTAGGTCTCCTCCCTTGACCTATTCATTAGGAACCTTTATTACACTGGGCTCCAAAAACAACACAATGTTTCCCTGCTAACCTACTTTGTTTGTTCAGAAAGCTCCCTGCTCCCTGCTCACACACACACACACACACACACACACACACACACACACACACACACACACACACACACACACACACACACACACACACACACACACACACACACACACACACACACACACACACACACACACACACACACACACACACACACACACACACACACACACACACACACACACATAAGCACACTGGTCACTGCCCTGGGGATAGCTCTTTCTTGATAGTCCATTGACAAAATCCCCCAATGCTGGGTTAATGTCTATATTGGCGATAAAAGAGATCATATCAAATCCCCCTCTCTCCTCTTCTGCCTACAGTTTGATTCTGATAGTGATAGTGATATAGGCTGTGTTATCTGCAGTTACATGGCCTGATGTGTTTGTTACATGGGTGCTGAAGGGGTTTGTCTTGATAAGAACAGTGCAACTGTACACTGCCTTTCTCTCTGAGAGCCACCTAAAGTTCAGAGTGGCTATTAAAGGTGGACTTTGGAAGCAGGGGAAAGATGAAAGTGTGTGTATGTGTGCATGTGTGTGTGCGTGTGTGCGTGTGTGCATGTGTGTGTGTGTCTCTATTGGAAGCAGCAGTGTGTTGTCTCCACCAGACTGCTAATGGGTCTGAACCCCTGGGTGGGCCGTCCTGATGCTTTACCTTTTACTGAGGTGGTTTACCTCCATGGAACCATGCGGGGCACAGCTGGTACAAGATGGCTACCAGATGCTGTGTTCTTAGCTACTAACACAGCTACTGATGCCTGTATTTTAAAGTACAACAAGCATGATACATCCTACAGTGGTGGAGCGCTCAGACTAGAACCCGAGACAACCAGTGCAGAACTAGTGAAATTGGTTTCAGCTGGGCATATCAGGGACTGGTCAGCCACAAGTTAAAAGGACCGGTCCACACAACAGAGCGTGAGAAAAGCAAATATGGAGAGACAGTTTCAATGGTGCATGTTTAGGTCCATGTGATCATGTGCTACAGCAATGGGTTTATGAGTCTACACCTCAGAAATCCAATGCTGCACCGGTGAGGGCACTTTCCTGAATCCTGCTCACAAATTATTCTAGGGAACACCTCAAACCACACACTCACGCACACACGCGCACACACACACACACACACAGACACACACAGAAACCACAGCTCCATTACTGAGTCTAGACGAGACCTCCACACCATCTCACACTGACTCCTTCCTGTGAGTCTCACCTTACCTCAGGAGCTTTGCCACAGCACCTCTTGCACACACACACACACACACACACACGCACACACACATGCACACACACACACACACACACACACACACACACACACACACACACACACACACACACACACACACACGCACACACACATGCACACACACACACACACACACACATGCAAAGAGAGAGAGAGAGATAGCTGTCTGTATATGACTCTTTGTGCGTGTTTCAGTGTAAATGATACAGTATGTCTGATACTGTGTAAAGCTGTGACATCATGTCTGGGTGTGACCCTTAATAACACAGTCTCTCCATCTCAGGATCAACAGGGCTATACACCTTACACTCCTACTCTCAACTCAGTGTGTATTTGTGTGTGTGTGTTAGAGGTTTGGGGTGGAGGGCTAGGCGTAGAAAAGGTTCTTACAGTAGATTCCTGAATTATAACCAGAACCAGCTGTTTTCTCTCCCCTTAGAGAGCTTAGTCACGCTTCAACTCACTGCTACTTTACTGAACACAGACACACAAACACAGACACACATACGTTGACACACATGCATGCGCACACACACAAACACACACACACACTAGTAGATAGCATACACAACATACAGAGATAGCACACAACCCTTCAGAGAGAGGGACAACTATAATTCACCGTATCACAATTCCAGTCGGTCAGAAGTTTACATACACTAAGTTGACTGTGCCTTCAAACAGCTTGGAAAATTCCAGAGAATTATGTCATGGCTTTAGAAGCTTCTGATAGGCTTATTGACATCATTTGAGTCATTTGGAGGTGTACCTGTGGATGTATTTCAAGGCCTACCTTCAAACTCAGTGCCTCTTTGCTTGACATCATGGGAAAATCAAAAGAAATCAGCCAAGACCTCAGAAAAAGTCTGGTTCATCCTTGGGAGCAATTTCCAAATGCCTGAAGGTACTTTTTGGAGAAATATCTTCTGGTCCGATGAATCAAAAATAGAACTGTTTGGCCGTAATGGCCATCATTATGTTTGGAGGAAAAAGAGGGAGGCTTGCAAGCTGAAGAACACCATCCCAACCGTGAAGCACGGGGGTGGCAGCATCATGTTGTGGGGGTGCTTTGCTGCACGAGGGACTGGTGCACTTCACAAAATAGATGGCATCATGAGGAAGGAAAATTATGTGGATATATTGAAGCAACATCTCAAGACATCAGTCAGGAAGTTAAAGCTTGGTCGCAAATGGGTCTTCCAAATGAACAATGACCCTAAGCATACTTCCAAAGTTGTGGCAAAATGGCTTAAGGACAGCAAAGTCAAAGTATTGGAGTGGCCATCACAAAGCCCTGACCTCAATCCTACAGAAAATTTGTGGGCAGAACTGAAAAAGCGTGTGCAAGCAAGGAGGCCTTCAAACCTGACTCAGTTACACCAGCTCTGTCAGGAGGAATGGGCCAAAATTCACCCAACTTATTGTGGGAAGCTTGTGGAAGGCTACCCGAAACGTTTGACCCATGTTAAACAATTTAAAGGCAATGCTACCAAATACTAATTGAGTGTATGTAAACTTCTGACCCAATGGGAATGTGATGAAAGAAATAAAATCTGAAATAAATCATTCTCTCATCTATTATTCTGACATTTCACATTCTTAAAATAAAGTTGTTATACTAACTGACATAAGACAGGAAATTGTTACAGTCCCTAAACCTAATGTTTTAAACCTATCCCAAACCTTAACACTTACCTTAACCATTCAGCATGAGTCCCTAAACTTAAACCTTAACTTCGAAATAGGATGTTTCGAGAATTGGAACTATACAGAGCCGCAGGAAAAAGTAATCAAATTGACGCTTGGAGCAACTTTTAAATGTAACAAGACTGTGAGTGCTTGTTGAGCATGTACTCTGCAGCTACTGTACATGCAGCAAGGGTTAAATAATCAAGTAGAGAATAGAGATGCGTCTGTTTACCTTCTCTCCCTGATGTCCTGCTCTCAGTTTGGTATTCTCCCACTTCTCTTAAACTTGTTTTCTTTTGGACACTGGTCAAATATGTTCAAACAATATTTCCCTCATGTTCTACAATCTCAACTTTATCTCATCCTCTCTCACATCTTCATACTCTCATTTCCAACTAACTTCCTTCCTTTCATTCCTTCTCTCCCTTACTCACTCCCTGGTCCATAAAGGGTTAAGCTGCAGTGAATTCCACCCCATGGTTCTCTAATGATGACAGCCCTTCATTAGTGTACAGTAGAGAAGCACACAGAGGTTAGCTAAGGCCTCCCTTCCTCCCTTCACATTCTCTATCTCTCTCTATCTCTTTCTCTAACTTAAATACACTTCCCCTTCTCTTTCTTTATCTCTCTCTCCTCCCCTCCCTACCCCCGGTCACTCTCTCTAACAGCCCTGTGGCACTGATTCATTTTCCAACAGCATGCGGCCAGCCAGCCTGCCAGACCAGAGCAGAGGAATCCAGAGCAGCTGAGTCTCAGCAACACTCTTTCAACCAACGTTTTTTTTTACACAGAACAAAATAAAGTTGACTTCTGTTCACACACAAAGAGACTAACATGTTACTTGATCATATACCAATCAGCAAACTGGCTTGGTCTTATAACTAACCCCTCCCACTGGTTGTCTTCAGGCGCTGTGACTTTGAAGACCATATGGCAGGCATTCAGACAGACGCGTAGACGACCCGGTTTACAGGTAGGACCCCGGGGATACAGGCAGTGGTGAGGACAGCCTCTTTGGGGTCCATATCCTGTGTGTTAATAATGTTAGCCTTAGCCTCAGGGGAATGGCAGCTTCAACAGGGAGAAAGCCAACCTCTTGTAAACATGTGCTGCAACTCAATAAAAAACAGTGCTGGACAAAAAAATGAGGTCATTTGAAGAGAACATGAAGTGAGATCTTCTTGAGATTATGGTTGGCCTCCGAGACCTCTTGGCTCCCGGGTCATCCCCTGAGAGGATGCTTTAAACTCAACTAACACTATAGTTGTCATCAAACCGATGATACAGCACTTGTGTGTCACAGACAGTAGGGCTAAGTGGTTGGCCAGGCAGCAAGGTAGATGTGGTTACATTAAAATAGCAATGGATGTGTCATTACACTGTGGAAATATTGGTCATGTTAGGATTGCGCGTTAACATAATCACTTCACCAGAGCTGAGCTACATACAGTCACTTTTAGAGGGAAGAAATGCAACATTAGTTGTACAATTGAGCAGAGACTTTTTGTCTTTCATCCTTCCTGAAATCATTAGCACAAATATACAAATGTGAACTTACAAGAAACCAAAGGAAGGACAGAGTATATAGCGCTTAAACACACGCACTCGCACACAAACAAACACACACGCCAGCCAGGTCATTCAAGATTCTATCCATGTACTGAGGACGTCGGGAAATACCTTCAAATACGGGCAACAGTGAGTGCGATTACAATCAAGCAGGCTTGTGTTTTGCTAGGGCATCTCAGACAGGGGTGGTGAATTAGTGTGTCCCATGACTTTGGATAAGAAGGTGTTTGATCCCATTTGGAGCATCTACGGAAATTGACGTTTGGAGAACGTGGATGAATGTCTAATTCTGCAGTGAGACTGTGAGAACGCCCCCCGCCCCACACACACACAGGAAATGTGTGCCGGAAAACTCCAAGCTCATAAAGACAGGAGGGGACCATCAGTGCATTAGACTGTGAGGGAGGGGAGGATTTGACAGTTCCTGTTTTGTGGTGAGAAGTGGACACTCCAGCTATATATGAGAGCCAGTGTGTCTGTGTGCACACATCACTGAGGATGGGGTAGGGGAAATAGGTACCCTAAAGCTATATTACCCTCCCCATTTTACTGATATGTTCCTTCGATCCTCACAGGACTTTCCCTGAATTCAGGCATTTTTCTGGTCTTTTGGTATTTAAGTCATAGCGTATGAGCTTCGAAAGACTTCAACAGTTTTCTCCTAGGCCTCCTCACACTCTTCGATTGATTACTCAGATCTGCCTGGGCTTGTTTACATAGTAGAAGGACAATAATTATTTCCAGTCTGGCTCGATTAGCCAAGTCTGTTTTACTCTGTAGAGGAGTGTGAAAGAGGGGGAGAGAGATGGGGTGAGACGGGGTGAGGGGGGAGTATGGTTCTCTCCCTAAGAAGTGCTAACTTGGACAGTGGGAGGAATTTGCTGTGGTTATCCAGAGAGAGCTGCTCCATCTGTGTAAACTGGAGCCTGCCAGAATATAGACTCCCTTAAATCCGCACACACACACGCACGCACACACTCACACGCACAGACATACATGCACACAAGCACACTTTGTGACACAGACACAAACGCACGCACACAGAGCTTGCCAGAATGTAAACTACCTCTATCCACAGAGACTTAACCCCCTCAGTGCAGACCTTATCTAACACACAAACATTCACAAGTTAGGAAACATGCTGGCTCATACACAGTACAGACAAAACCCATAAATAAACAATAGGAAAATAAAATACACACAAAGAAACATGCGTACAGTATTAATCACACGTAGAGGATGTTCCTGCCAGTCCAGCTATATTTCCCAGAGCCATTGATAGTGTTTCAGTGTGAGCCAGTGAATCCTGAGGCTGTGATGGCCAGGCCAACGCTACAGTAGACCTTGCTAATGCATTGTTGTCTCTGGTCATGCTGTGCAGTGCTACTGATTGTAATGTAAAGACAGAGGTTATGTAACTGTGCACTGCTGTCGTTCTCCTCACCATTATCCAACGTGTGTGTGCGTGCGTGAGTACGTGCGTGCATGTACATAAATACTGATGGTAATATACTAGTGACAATATATACAGTTGAAGTCGGAAGTTTACATACACTTAGGTTGGAGTCATTAAAACTCGTTTTTCAACCACTCCACAAATTTCTTGTTATGGAGCAGCGGCACGCTAGTGGGCCGCTCCCGACACTACCCGGTGAAATGTAAGGCACCAAATTCAAAATCCAAAAGTTGAATTATTAAACATTCATTATTAAACATTAATCAATCCAACGTCGAATCGCCCATTGAACCGTGAAGAGAACGCGTTCAAATATACCTATAAACCTTTCCTAAACAAATCAAAGACCATTTATAATGCATCCTTAGCTATCCTTTTATGAATATTAGAGATAATATTTCACTCGGATGGTAACCTAAACGTTATAAAAGGAAAATACAGTGGGGCGCGCACATGGTCTCGTGCCGGTAAAATCTTGTTGACATCTGAGCTACCTCGACTATTGTTCTGCTCACTGCTAGAGCTTCCAAACTCTGTATAAAGACTGTTGACATCTAGTGGAAGCCATAGGTACTGCAGTCTCGGAGCTGGATGCCATTGAAATCAATAGGGAGAGTATCAAACAGAGCAAAGGTTACAAAAAGAAAAATTCTGGATGGATTTTCCTCTGGTTTTCGCCTGCTATATCAGTTCTGTTATACTCACAGACATTATTTTAACACTTTTAGAAACTTCAGAGTGTTTCCTATCCAATAGTACTAATTATGTGCATGTCCTATTTTCTGGGCCTGAGTGGCAGGCATTTTACTTTGGGCACGCCAGACTCTCCAAAACCGTCACCTCTGCTGCCGCTCCCTAAGAAGTTAACAAACTCTAGTTTTGGCAAGTCGGTTAGGACATCGACTTTGTGCATGACACAAGTAATTCTTCCAACAACGGTTTACCGACAGATTATTTCACTTATAATTTTCTGTATCACAATTCCCGTGGGACAGAAGCTTACATACACTAAGTTGACTGTGCCTTTAAACAGCTTGGAAAATTCCAGAAAATGAAAGCTTTAGATGCTTCTGATTGACATCATTTGAGTCATTTGGAGGTGTACCTGTGGATGTATTTCAAGGCCTACCTTCAAACTCTGTGCCTCTTTGTTTGACATCATGGGAAAATCAAAAGAAATCAGCCAAATCCACAAGTCTGGTTCATCCTTGGGAGCAATTTCCAAATGCCTGAAGGTACCACGTTCATCTGTACAAACAATAGTATGCAAGTGTAAACACCATGAGACCAGGCAGAAGTCATACCGCTCCGGAAGGAGACTCGTTCTGTCTCCTAGAGATGAACGTACTTTGGTGCGAAAAGTGCAAATCAATCCCAGAACAACAGCAAATCCCTTGTGAAGATGCCGAAGGAAACAGATACAAAAGTATCTATATCCCCAGTAAAACAAGTCCTATATAAACATTACGTAAAATGCCCCTCAGCAAGGAAGAAGCCACTGCTCCAAAACGGCCATAAAAAAGCCAGACTACGGTTTGAAACTGCACATGGGGACAAGATCGTACTGTTTGGAGAAATGTCCTCTGGTCTGATGAAACAAAAATAGAACTGTTTGGCCATAATGACCATTGTTATGTTTGGAGGAAAAAGGGGGAGGCTTGCAAGCCGAAGAACACCATCCCAACCGTGAAGCACGGGGGTGGCAGCATCATGTTGTGGGAGTGCTTTGCTGCAGGAGGGACTGGTGCACTTCACAAAATAGATGGCATCATGAGGCAGGAAAATTATGTGGATATATTGAAGCAACATCTCAAGACATCAGTCAGGAAGTTAAAGCTTGGTTGCAAATAGGTCTTCCAAAATGGCAATGACCCCAAGCATACTTCCAAAGTTGTGGCAAAATGGCTTAAGGACAACAAAGTCAAGGTATTGGAGTGGCCATCACAAAGCCCTGACCTCAATCGCATAGAAAATTTGTGGGCAGAACTGAAAAAGTGTGTGCGAGCAAGGAGGCCTACAAATCTGATTCCGTTACACCACCTCTGACAGGAGGAATGGGCCAAAATTCACCCAACTTATTGTGGGAAGCTTGTGGAAGGCTACCCGAAACGTTTGACCCAAGTTAAACAATTTAAAGGCAATGCTACCAAATACTAATTGAGTGTATGTAAACTTCTGACCCACTGGGAATGTGATGAAAGAAATAAAATCTGAAATAAATCATTCTCTCAACTATTATTCTGACATTTCACATTCTTAAAATAAAGTGGTTATCATAACTGATCTAAAACAGGGAATCTTTACTAGGATTAAATGTCAGGAATTGTGAAAAACTGAGTTTAAATGTATTTGGCTAAGGTGTAAACTTCCGACTTCAACTGTACATGTGAACAGGAGTAATAGTGACCAGTAGCAGGATAAATAGATAGGTGGTAATTGTAATGGCAGCAATGAACAGCACCATAGTGGTAGTAAAACATCTAATCAATCATTTTATTAGCTGCAAACAAATCAAATGTTATTCGTCACATGCTTCGTAAAGAAAAGGTTAAGACTAACAGTAAAATGCCTACTTACAGATCCTCATCCAACAATGCAGAGATAAGATTAAAATAGAAATAGTGACACGAGGAATAAATGCACAATAAATAATGAATAACAATAACAAGTAAAAATAACATGGCTATATAGAGGGAGTACCAGTTCCGAGTGGATAACTAGGGGTACGACTTAACTGAGGTAGCTATGTACAGTACATATAGGTAGGGGTAAAGTGACTAGGCAACAGGATAGATAGTAGCAGCAGCGTTTGTGTGTGTGTGTGTGTGTGTGTGTGTGTGTGTGTGTGTGTGTGTGTGTGTGTGTGTGTGTGTGTGTGTGTGTGGCATCAGTATGCATGTGTGCACATATTATGTGTGTGTAAGCGTATGTAGTATGTGTGTATTGGGGTGTCAGTGTAATTATGTGTGAGTGTGTCGGTAGAGTCCAGAGTGTGGGTAGAGTCCAGTGTGTGGGTAGAGTCCAGTGTATGGGTAGAGTCCAGTGTGTGTGCATAGAGTCAGTGCAAGAGAGTTAGTGCAAAAAAGGCTCAATGCAGGTTGTCTTGGTAGCCATTTGATAAGCTATTTAGCATTCTTGTTTAGCATTCTTATGGCTTGTAGATAGAAGCTGTTCATGATCCTGTTGGCTCTAGACTTGCACAGGTACCGCTTGCTGCGCAGTAGCAGAGAGAACAGTCTATGGCTTGGGTGGCTGGAGTCTTTTTGTCACAAAAATGTAAAATACAACAGTATTTGACTTGTTTGAGGAAACTAGGTGTATGTCGCGTGTCACTACTTCACGGGAGAGGCATTTGAATGTAAACATGTATTTTTTATCAAAATGTGTTTTTGGGCTGAAATGCCTTCTGGAGCATGTGAACTTTCATGTGCATTAATATCAAACTTGCATGCCATCTGTAAATACGAATGAAATTGTTAAATTACAAGCCTAGTTGGTTTAGCCACGGAAAAAGAGATGAACCTTCCTGCTAGCCATGATTGGCTGAGATAATGGATGGGATGGACATGCAGTGAGATGAGTTTGGATTGGTCTGCCATGTAACACAATTCTGTCTATAACATGAGCTTCTCAGTGTGTGTAGGTAATCCTTTCTAACGTGGCTTTTTTGAAAGATGCTTTTCACTTTCTGGAGAACCGAGTTTTGAAATCAGTGGAATGTCCTGTGGAAGCAGAGCATGATAGGTAAGGAGATCGAGACATTCTGGCATTTGATTGCAAATATGCAGAGGGAGTCAAAAAAAGAACACACAGAAGGCTGTTATATAAAACACCAGTCTCCGGATTACACCTTCAAACTAAGGGCAACCATGGCATCCGTGACAGAGAGGGAGAAGCATTCATCCATGTATTCGGGTAAGAGAGTCTAGCTAGCTACATTTTTTGATATTATACATTTCTAATTTTGTCAGTCATTTTCATTACAAGTTTAAGTGTACTGTTAGCTAGCTAGCTAACAATAGCTGTTTGGCTCACTAGCTAACGTTGCATGTATGATCTATGTAGTAATATAATTTGTATCTCAGAGCCATTTGCATTGCTATTTATAGCCTAATTTTAGCTATATATAATGGCAATATCATGTACAGTGCATTCGGAAAGTATTCAGACCCCTTGACTTTTTCCACATTTTGTTACATTACAGCCTTATTCTAAAATTGATTAAATAAAACAGTTTCCTCAATAATTTAAACACAATACCCATAATGACAAAGCGAAAAAAGGTTTTTAGAAATGTTTGCGAATTTATAAAAAAAATATTTAAAAAAATACAATTTTTACATAAGTATTCAGACCCTTTGCTATGAGACTCGAAATTGAGCTCAGGTGCATCCTGTTTCCATTTGTCATCCTTGAGAGGTTTCTACAACTTGATCGGAGTCTACCTATGGTACATTCAATTAATTGGACATAATTTGGAAAGGCACACACCTGCAAATATAAGGTCCCACAGTTGACACTGCATATCAGAGGAAAAACCAAGCCATGAGGTCTGGGGAAGGGTACCAAACATTTTCTAAAGAACACAAAAACACAGTGGATTTATTAATTCTTCAATGGAAGAAGTGTTGAACCACCAAGACTCTTCCTAGAGCTGGCCGCCCGGCCAAACTGGGAAATCGGGGGAGAAGGTCCTCGGTCGGGGGGGGGTGAACAAGAACTCGATGGTCATTCTGACAGAGCTCCAGAGTTCCTCTATGGAGATGGGAGAACCTTCCAGAAGGACAACCATCTCTGCAGCGCTCCACCAATCAGGCCTTCATGGTAGAGTAGCCAGATGGAAGCCACTTCTCAGTAAAAGGCACATGACAGACCGCTTGGAGTTTGCCAAAAGGCACCTAAAGGACTCTCAAACCATGAGAAACAAGATTCTCTGGTCTGATGAAACCAAGTAGATTGATGAGGAGCAAAACCAATTTAATCAACTTTAGAATAGGGCTGTAATGTGGAAAAGGTTAAGGGGTCTGAATACTTTCCGAATGCACTGTACATGATAGTCATTATTTGAACTGGCTAGCCAGCTAACTTAACATTAGCTAACAAGCTATAAACAAACCAAAACATTGCTTAGAAAGTTGCTTTAATTTGCCTGGTTCACTAGATTGACATATACTAAATTAACTTTTAAACGGATGGGTTTATTGGTGTTAAAATACAACAGTTATGCTATTTTGGACCACCAGGCTGCTCATGTCTTGCAGTCTAAAACTTTGAGTGTACAGTTCTTCATAACGACAATGACAAGTTTGATGT
This sequence comes from Brachymystax lenok tsinlingensis, assembly GCA_030435695.1. Lineage (NCBI taxonomy): Eukaryota > Metazoa > Chordata > Actinopteri > Salmoniformes > Salmonidae > Brachymystax > Brachymystax lenok. The sequence goes on from CM059803.1 coordinate 31,063,648, forward strand.
TTTGTTGACCTCTGACCTACTCCCTATAGGCTGACTCATAGTCATCTGTGATCAGTCCTTCCACCGTCATGTCATCAGCAAACTTAATGATGGTGTTGTAGTCGTGCGAAGCCACGCAGTCATGGGTCAACAGGGAGTACAGGAGGGGACTAAGCACACACCCCTGAGAGGCCCCCGTGTTGAAGGTCAGCGTGGTGGTTGTGTTGTTGCCTACCCTCACCAGCTGGAGGTGGCCAGTCAGGAAGACCAGGATCCAGTTGCAGAGGGAGGTATTCAGTCCCAGGGTCTTGAGCTTGTTGATGAGCTTAGAGGGGACTATGGTGTTGAAGCTGTAGTCAATGTACAGCATTCTTACATACGTAGGTATTCCTTTAGTCCAGGTGGTGAGGGCAGTGTGGAGAGCAATAGAGATGACGTCATTTCTGGAACTGTTAAGGCGGTATGCAAATTGGAGTGGTTCCAGGGTGTCTGGGATGATGGTGTTGATGTGAGCCATGACCAGCCTTTCAAAGCATGTCAATGCTATAGATGTGAGTGCTACTGGGCAGGCTACCTTGGCGTTCTTGGGAACAGAGACTATATTTGTCTGCTTGAAACAAGTTGGTATTAGAGACAAGGTCAGGGAAAGGTTGAAAATGTCAGTGAAGACAATCGCCAGCTGGTCAGCGCATGCTCTGAGTTCGTGTCCTGATATTCCTTGTGAATGTTAACCTGTTTAAAGGTCTTACTCATATGGCTTTGGAGAGCAAGATCACACAGTCCTTCGGACAGCTGGTGCTTTCAAGCATGGTTGAGTGTTGCTTGCATAGAAGCGAGCATAGAATGCATTTAGTTTGTCTGGTAGGCTTGCGTCGCTGGAAAGTTTGCGGCTGGGTTTTCCTTTGTAATCTGTGATAGTTTGTAAGCCCTGCCACATCCGTCGAGAATAAGAGCCTGCGTAGTAGGATTCGATCTTGGTCCTGTAATGATGCTTTGGTTGTTTGATGACTCGCTTGAGGTACTAGCAGGATTTCTTATAAGCGTCCGGATTAGTGTCCTGCTCCTTGAAAGTGGCAGCTCTTGTCTTTAGCTCAGTGACAATTTTACCTGTCATCCATGGCTTCTGGTTGGGGTATATATGTATGGTCACTTTGGGGACGACGTTGTCGATGCACTTACTAATGAGTCAGTAACTGATGTGGTAAACTCCTCAATGATATTCGATGATTCCCGGAACATATTCCAGTCTGTGCTAGCAAAACAGTCCTGGTGCATAGCATCCGTGTCATTGTACCACTGACGCATTGAGAGTGTCAATGGTACTTCCGGTTTGAGTTTTTGCTAGGAAGCAGTAAGCAGGAGGAAAGAGTTATGGTCAGATTTGCCAAAGGAAGGCAGAGGGAGGGCCTTGTATGCATTTCTATGTGTTCAGTAAATATGTTGTCACCTCTAGTTTCAGAGGTGACATGCTGGTAAATATGAGATAAAACGGGTTTCCGTTTCCCTGCATTAGAATCTCCAGCCACAATAACCGCCACCTCTGAATGTGCATTTTCATGTTTGCTTATAATCCTATTAGCATAAAATTATAAACCATCGCGGTTCACACAAAACACATTTCACAGCAAAAACAAATCCCTTACCTTTTGAAGAACTTCTGCTGAGGGCTTCCCAAGTGTCCAACGAAGACATCCAATGGTTCTTTTGTTAGAAAAAGTCATTTATTATATCCATAAATCTCTGTTTGGTTGGCGCATTATGTTCATAAAATACAACGTCCACTCGCCCATTGAACCGTGAAGAGAACACGTTCAACCTATACCTATACACTTGTCGAAGAACAATCAAACATCATCGATAATGTATCCAAAGGAAAACTTTTATGTATATTTACTATAATATTTAAACCGGATTATAAAATGGACGATAGGAAAGGTGACGGTTTTGGAGAGTCTGGCGTGCCCAAAGTAAAATGCATGCCACTCAGGCCCAGAAAATAGGATATGCACATAATTAGTACTATTGGATAGGAAACACTCTGAAGTTTCTAAGAGTGTTAAAATAATGTATGTGAGTATAACAGAAGTGATATAGCAGGCGAAAACCCGAGGAAAATCCATCCGGATTTGCAGTTTTTTTTGTAAATGAGCATCTTCTCCATTGTGCCTATTGCATACAACTTTATGTAGGACTGAGACTGCAGTACCTATGGCTTCCACTAGATGTCAACAGTCAACAGTCAAAGACTGGGAATTCTAGCAGTGACTAGAACGGATAGGGAGAGGAAATTGTCAGGCCACCACTTTTGTAAACAAGGTTTTGACGCACGCGAGATTGTGAACGCGCACCACTTTATTTTCCTTTCCTATCGTTCACGTTATCGTCCGGTTGAAATATTACAGCAAATATACCCAAAAGGATACCTAAGGATATATTAAAAATTATGTTTGATTTGTTTGTAGAAAGTGTATAGGTATAATTTGAACGTGTTCTCTTCACGGTTCAATGGGCGACTCAATGGTGGATTTTATGATCATAACACGCCAACCAAACAGAGATTTATGGATATAATAAATTACTTTTTCTAACCAAAGAAGCATGGATTGTCTTCGTTGGACACTTGGGAAGCCCTCAGCAGAATTTCATCAAAGGTAAGCGATTTTATATTAGCGATATTATGCGTTTTGTGAGACCCGTGTTGGGTTTTGGATTTATGCTAATGCATAAATATTCGAGGTGCTACTCTTAAACAATCAAATGTTGTGCTTTCGCCGTAAAGCCTTTTTGAAATCTGACAACGCTCTGTGATATTGCCAAGAATCAGAGCTTTTGATGACTATGCAACAATTGTATATTTATGAATGTTTAATAATTCAACTTTTGGATTTTGAATTTGGCGCCAGCGCCCCACTGCTCCCTAAGTAGTTAACAAAGAGACACACCCCTCCTCCCTTTGTTTTACCAGAGTCTGCCATCCGTTCTTGAGGATGCCTCGTTCAACCACGACTCTGAGAAACATATCATATTACAGTTGTTCAGGCCCCGTTGATAGAATAGTTAATCCAGTGAATGGACATTCGCCAACAGAACAAAAGGCAATGGTGGTATTTGTGCTCACTTCCTCTTTCGAGTCCCGGGGATCAGTGCCTGTCCAGAGCTGCCGACTTATTGAAGTAGAAATTATCATCCAAATCAATGTTAGTGTTCGCTGTTCTGATGTCCAGAAGCTGTTTTCAGTCACAGGAAATGACGGAGGAGGCATTATGTACAAAAAATTTATGGTAAAAAAAACACACAAAATAGCACAATTGTTCAAGAGCCCATAAGACTGCTGCTATCCACTGCAGCATCATCTTCACTGCAGCAAAGGTTTGGGGGGGAGCAGTAGTTGTTAGTCATTTAACAGTCCTTTGGCCAGGGGATAGAAGCTGTTTAGGAGTCTGTTGGTCTGAGCCTTAATGCACCGGTATCGTTTGCCAGACGGGAACATGGAGAACAGTCCATGTCTTGGGTGTCTGGAGTCTTAAGCCATTTTTTATTCCGGGGATTTCTCAGACACCGCCTGGCATTTACATCCTGGATGGCTGGGAGCTCACCATCAGTGATGCGCTGGGCCGTCTGCACCACCATCTGTGGTCAAGGGTGGTGCAGTTGGCATACCATGCCAAATCGTTTCATCAAATCATTTCTGTGTGTGTGTGTGTGTGTGTGTGTGTGTGTGTGTGTGTGTGTATGTGTGTGCGTGTGTCCCCGTGCGCTCGTGCGTGTGTTTGTGACCCTGCATTTGTGAATGGATGTGAGTGATTGTTGATTTAGCTCCAGCATGAGCAGGGAGGAAGGACAATGAGCTTATCATGCCAGGGGAGAGTGACCCTGAGAGAGGTAAGAGAAACCAAGCTCCCCATGGAGGGTCCAGAGTACATCCACTAAAATGACCGTCACAACCTCTCAGTTCCAAAAATCAACATGTCATTGATGATGCTCAATAGATGTCAGAATAATTTCTGAAGTATACATCAAAAGTCAATTCAAATCAAAATCAAATCAAATGTTATTTGTGATATGCTTGCTTACATCTAGAAAATCCATACCGTAAACATAAACAGCAGATTTCACAAAGTGCTTATACAGAAACCCAGCCTAAAACCCCAAACAGCAAGCAATGCAGATGTAGAAGCACGGTGGCTAGAAAAAACTCCCTAGAAAGGCAGAACCCTAGGAAGAAACCTAGAGAGGAACCAGGCTCTGAGGGGTGGCCAGTCCTCTTCTGGCTGTGCTGGGTGGAGATAGTACATGGCCATTAAGGTCAGATTGTTTTTCAAGATGGCCAGAAGCATGTATGCTTTAGTTCATTCATTCCTTCTGACTCTGTTAGTTGGCAATCAAATGTGACCTGAGCGAGTCACAGCGACCTGGTTTCCCAGCAGAGGAAAGTCACACCTAGTGGCAGAACAGAACAGTGACAACTTCTTCACACAGGATATGAGCACTGTGTCAACAGTAATCTGATCCTGAAGCTGAGAGATAGAACACACACTCAACAGCACCCCTCGCGGCACGTCACGTCTCACTCTCTCTCGCTCTCTCTCGGTATCACTCTTGCTTCTTCCCTTCTTGTCTCTCTCTCTCTCTCTCTCTCTCTCTCTCTCTCTCTCTCTCTCTCTCTCTCTCTATATATATATATATATATATATATATATATATCCGCTGAGGGTTCCTGTCTCTTTAAATCTGTGCTCTGCTCTTTCTGAGGAAGGCTAGGTTGTACACTGTGAGTCACTGGGCTGTCCCTGGCACACACACACACACTCACACACACACCAACATGCACACACACACTCACAAACACGCAATCACACACGCTAGTACAAACGTGCACACACACACACACTTACACACACACACACACTTACACACACACACACACACACACACACACACACACACACACACACACACACACACACACACACACACACACACACACACACACACACACACACACACACACACACACACACACACACACACACACACACACACACACACACTATGGCCTCCATGTTTATGAGTGGAGCAGGAGCAGGAGCTGGCCCTTTGCCCGGCCCTGGGCTGCTTTGCTCTAGCAGTATACCACTTAACCCTATAGTGTCCCATTTAACACTATAGTAACCAACATCACCATATAATGCCAAATTTAACCATGTAGTGTTTACTTAACCCTATAGTGTCCCATTTAAAACTATAGTATCACACTTAACCCTACAATGCCTCATTTAACAATTGACCATCTAATGTAACCCTATTGTAACACTTAACCCTAAAGTGTTCCAGTTAACCTTATAGTTCAACCAGTTCCAGCACTATCACTATCCCATTTAGACTTTGTGGAGGAGGGACACACGCATATTTACTTGACCCTTATACCACCAACAAGTAAAGTTTAAAATCACATCTTCAGCCATAGAGATGCCATAGATACAATAGTTTTTTTCCCCCCTGACATAATTTCCAGTAATAAAGTTGCATGGCCTTTTTCAAGCTCTATCAACTTAAAGTTCAAGCTATCCTGATTTACACCAACTTTTCTTTGACTAATAAAACATAAGTCAGGTTCACAATTTGTCAGTATAACCTACAGCCAAACTTTATATGGATAGTCCGGCTGGTTTATTATATCAACAAACCATCTGCTGATAAGCAACGGCTTGCAAAAGTTTCAGTTATGGTTAGGGTTAGGTTTAGAATAATGGTTAGGGTCATAGCGGCTGGAAGATGTTTGGGGGTGGGGGTGCTGCAATTTTTTGTAGATGGAGATTAAAACGAAATAATTGCCTGCGCTACAGATGGCTACATCAGTCCGCTAATAAACGACAAGAAAAGGCCCAGTGCCTACTTTAAAAAACAGTAAAAAAATACAAATATTCATATTTTTCAGGAGGTGCTTCAGCACCCCTATTTCCTGCGGTTATGTTTAAGGTTAGGATTAGGGTTGGGTAAGGGTTAAGATTAGGGTTAAAGCTAGGTTTAAAGTTAGCAGATACAGTGCATTCGGAAATTATACAGACCCCTTGAATCTTTCCACATTTTGTTACGTTACAACCTTTTTCTTTTTCTGCGTTGTCTTAGCTGTGTGCTTAGGGTCGTTGCCCTGTTGGAAGGTGAACCTTCGCCCCAGTCTGAGGTCCTGAGTGCTCTCGAGCAGGTTTTCATCAAGGATCTCTCTGTACTTTGGTCCGTTCATCTTTCCCTCAATCCTGACTCGTCTCCCAGTCCCTGCTGCTGAAAAACATCCCCACAGCATGATGCTGCCACCACCGTGCTTCACCGTAGGGATGGTGCCAGCTTTCCTCCAGACGTGACGCTTGGCATTCAGGCCAAAGACACGCCAACACTCTACCATAAAGGCCTGAGTGGTGGAGTACTGCAGAGATGGTTGTCCTTCTGGGAGGTTCTCCCATCTCCACATATGAACTCTGGAGCTCTGTCAGAGTGACCATCAGGTTTTTGGTCACCTCCCTGACCAAGGCCCTTCTCCCCCGATTGCTTAGTTTGGCCGGGGAGCCAGCTTTAGGAAGAGTCTTGGTTGTTCCAAACTTTCATCCATTTAAGAATGATGGAGGCCAGTGTGTTCTTGGGGACCTTCAATGCTGCAGACATTTTTTGCTACACTTCCCCAGATCTGTACCTCGACACAATCCTGTCTTGGAGCTCTAAGGGCAATTTCTTTGACCTCTTGGCTTGGTTTTTACTCTGACTTGTACTGTGAACTTTGGGACCTTAGATAGACAGGTGTGTGCCTTTCCAAATCATGTCCTATCAATTGAATTTACCACAAGTGGGCCAAAATCAAGTTGTAGAACCATCTCAAGGATGATCAATGGAAACAGAATGCACCTGAGCTCAATTTCGAGTCTCATGTAAAGGGTCTGAATATTTATGTAAATAAGGTATTTCAGTTTTCTTTATTTTTAATACATTTGCAAACATTTCTTGAATAAGGTTGTAACTTAACAAAATTTTGAAAAAGTCAAGGGGTCTGAATATTTTCCTAATGCACTGTAGTTAAATGAAATGTCACTGTGAGTCTGTAAATAGTCTGTAGAGCAGTGGTCACCAACCTCTTCTGAGTGAAGATCAAATTCTTAGTCAAAATGCAATCCGAGACAAAAAAAACATTACTTACAAATTTAAGCCTGTGCAACATTAAGGTTAATCAGTTAAAATCAGTTCTGTAAAGGGTCTCCAGAGTGACTCAGAGGTCTGAGGCACTGCATCGCAGTGCTGATGTGTCACTACAGCCTCGGGTTCAATCCCAGGCTGTGCCATGAGGCGGTGCACAATTGGTCCAGCACCGTGTTGGTTGGGGGAGGCTTTGGCCAGCCGATGTCCTTGTCTCATTGTGCTCTAGCAACTCCTTGTGGTGGGTCGGGTGCCTGCAAGCTGACCCTGGTTGTCAGTTGGACAGTTTTTCCTCCGACACGCTGGTGAGGCTGGCTTCTGGGTTAAGCGAGCAGTGCGACTTGGCAGGGTTATGTTTCAGAGGGGAGTTGGCAGGGTTGTGTCTGTAGGGGAGTTGCAACGATGAGACAAGACTCTAACTACAAATTGAGACAAGACTGTAACTACAAACAGTTCTGTAGCAATTAGGTTTCTGCAGTAATCTATAGGCCCAGTACATTTTCTCTACTTATTGGCTACGCTTGAATTTCTCTGCCAATGTTGTTTTTCTCATAAAATTATGTTTTAAAAAATGTGGTATATGATCACACTGGTAATATATCATTTGTTGTGTTACTTTTTTTTTACTGGACTGATGGCTTGCATCTGATAGTCAGTCTGAGGGGAAGGAACAGCGGTGAGGCTGCGTCTTACTCGTCTCACCGTCCTTACATTCTCCCTCTCTCCACTGAGAAAATGGGACAGGATCTTCCAGCTGATGGCGAAAAGTCGCACTGCATTATTTCTGCCTCATGCACCAACTCATGTTGTTACTGCTATGCCCAGAGAAGGTGAAATATTCCTCTATATTAAAAAAGACACAAGCCGCTAATAATAACAACACAAGCTAATCGGAACCGTTTGCAAAACTCATTCATTGCAGCTGCAGTTCTGGTTGAAGCATGAGTGGTAGTAGGGAGAACGTGCATTCTATGACTTATAAAAGTGTTGAACAAAGTGTTGACAGTGCTGAATAACAACTTTAAAATGAACTTACTCATAAAAACATCAGCTCTTTGCTGTATTCGTTGAGTCTCACTCTAGTTTTGGTTTTAAAAGTTTAGAAATCTCACACTTTCAACTTTGTTTTGACTAAATCTCAATATAATTTTTTTACAGTGTATAACCTCTCATTTCTTCCCATCTGAAATCCTTTGTTATCACTCTAGTCACCTCTCAGGCCATCAGATGCAAGCCATCTGTACACTTCCCTCCTTCACAGTGGCCAGGACAGGAGATCCTAAATATTTGACCTGTGATATCAGAGTAAGCGGCAGTAGCATGCTGCTAACTAGTGGAGAAATAGAACGCTCCCCACTAGAACGCCTGAACCAGCAGATACACGCAGTCGCCAAAGTGCCTCCGACAGAGAGAGAGATGGAGAGAGAGACTAGTGAAACAGTAGAGTAGGGAGAGAGAAGAAAGAAACAGAGAGGGAGAGAGGGGGGAGAGAGGTGGGGAAAGGGAATATTGAGGGAAATAGGACAGCAATAAAGCAGATAGTTAAGGGGTGACTTGGCCAGTGGTAAGTGTGATGTTAGCACTGAGTTATGGGTTGACCTCATTTCCACTGACTCAGGTTGGAATATGTGTGTGTGTGTGTGTGTGTGTGTGTGTGTGTGTGTGTGTGTGTGTGCGAGCGTGCGGGTGTGTCTGTTTCTGTGTGTGTACGTATGCATGTGCGTGCATTCACCTAAGATTGCTCTCTCTCATGGCTGTCACATCTTTCCCAGTGGGACAATCACTGTTAGAATGGCCATGTCAAGTTAAGGAGAGGGCTGTTTGACCTGAGAACTCGACCAGTAGCTAACCCACGGAACATCCCCAAGAGGCCCGGGGAGCCATTCATATAGCTACATCACAGATAGAATACTGTAGTATCTAAAGACATCACATGAAGAATTGTATTGAGAGTAGAATGATCACGTGAGGGAGATGGTTGGGGTTGGTAATATTGTTGTATGTGCTGTTGTACACTGGCACAGAGCAACCCCTCCACCCCAACACACGCACACACACGCACACACTCAGACACAGACACACACACAGAGAGACATTAACGGAGAGCAGTAATCACTCTCCTCTGAGCATTACAAGGGCAGTTTAAAACCTCTCCTTGTGATTTAGTGAGCAGCAATGCAAGCACGACCCAGAGACCCACACACAGGCACACACATACTCATCTTCACACAGGAAAGGAGTGACTGTCTCTGTGCGTGTGCGTGCGTGAGTGTGTGGTCCTTCGTGTGTGTGCATTCATGAGTGTGTGCGTTCGTGTGTGTGTGCATTTGTGTGTGTGCGTTTGTGTGTGTGCGTGTGTGCGTGTGTGTGTGTGTTTTGAGTGAGAGGAAGAGGAAGAGTGATAGAGAAAGAGATAATGAATGGGTTTAGGGATTTAATACCTTCTTTGGTTAGATAATTTGGACAACACTTAATGCCATGTGAGCTGGAGATATTACTGCTAAAAACTATTATAGTGAAGCATCATTGGACAAGGTCATTGTTATATCTTAATCTTAAACAGACAGTAAGGATGGTCATTAGAACCTTGAGTGCAAATAATGAAAAGCGCTTTAAAAATAACGTTTTTATTGTTGTTAATAGTATTATCAGTCAGTGGTTAACTGGCTTCATATGACACCAGTATAGTTTTATTGGATCGATTACAGTAGGGATATTTAAACTTACAAACCATATTTAAAATAAACCCAATAAACTCCTTCCCAATACTTTTTACACATAAAATTTAGCGTCCCTGCAAAGACACATGATTCAGTGGGCCAGTCACTTAGCAACCATTAACTGGTAATGATGTTGGTGTTTATACAGCCTGGGCCTAACCGAAACAAAAACATTCTTCCTCATTTACCCGCCACAATCTCATTAAGACCATTCAAAAGAATGATTTTTAAACGACCAATTGCAGATTAAAAGGGAAGCGAGGTTTGTTGGTCGATACATCACAAGTTTGTGGCTTTAGGTTTTCTTCTGTTACTCTTGGTAAGTGCATAGACACAGTGTTATATGGATATGGAGCAGAGAGAGAGAACGAGAGAACGAGAGAGGGAGAAAGAGTCCAATAATTGCTACAGTACATGTGATCTCCTCTGCCTTATAGTTGTTACTTATGGAAGTCCCAGGATTGGAGCAAATACCATACAGTTCTAGGCGAATTGTTAGCTGCTGCTTTCCCCCAGACCAGGACACCTGACCTTGAAATGTTATACTGGATGGAACCATCCGCAGCTTGGTTTGATTTGTGTGATGAATATTTGCTGTGATGTGGATTACACCACACAGAGGATTCTGTATAAGGAATAGTAATATCACCTGTGTCTGGGGTTATGAAAAGGTGGAGTTGACCTTCTTAAACTGTTCTGGTTCCCTCCCTGGTTTAAAAAGGCAGTGAACTCCTGTTCCCACCGTTAGCCGGTTCCTGCCCTGCTTCTGTCACTTACCAAGAATAACACAACCTGGAGCATGGCAAGGGAAAACACACCGTAGATTTAGACAGCTGGGCGGAGGGGGGAGAAAGGGAAGAGAGGAGAGCGGGAGAGATGAGGAGGGATAGGGAGAAAAAGGCGTAAGAGAAGAAGAGGTAAAGAGAACTCTAAGAATTAGATGGTTAAAGGAGCCAGATTGGAAAGAAAAATGAAAGAGAGAGTTTCTTTTCCTATTTCTTTTTAAAAGTTAGTTGAGTCTCCGGAGGTTTAATTGAATTTGCATTGAGTTGGGAAGAGAAAAGTTAGAGAACCTGCAGGAGGCTTACAGTACCTGACAAGATGAAGAGTCAGAGAATCACAGGAAAGAAGACAGGAGAGGTTGAGATGAAGAATGGATGGAGAGAATGTTTGAAAGAGTAGGGAGCCACAGGCAACATGTGTGATAAAACATGGTGAGTAGATGACGAGCGTGAGAATGTGTCTTGCTTTCACATCCGGCCACACTCAGGCAAATTGATCTCACGGGAGAGTGGAATAGTGGAAGAAAATAAGTAGAGGAAAAGAGGGTGTGGTTGAACGAGAGGAGGGAACAGAAAGAGATATGGAATCAGGCAGGGGCGAAACTTTGGTTTTAGAAGGAGGGACATTTTTTTTCAATTATTCTATTATGTATCCTGTGGGATAAACACTCCAAACAGCCTACCCGACCGCTCGGCGGAGTCTGCATGGTCCTAAAGCACACCATTGATCAGTTCCCAGTGAAAGTTGCGCCCCTGGAGTCAGGGTGGGAACAACATCAAAAGAGAAAGTAAGAACTGAAAAAAAGTACAAAGATATAAAAACGACAGGAGCAGGTTTGACAGAGAGAGAAAGGTAGGGAACGAAAGAAGTCTCAATGGAGATTCCTCATTGAGCACGCTTTTTAGTCCAGTCTGTGTCTGTGAAATCGGGCCACGCTCTTTTATCTGAAGTGCTATTAGCTTTCAGTAAAATAAAGAGAGAGAGAGAGAGGGAGAGAGAGGGAGAGGGAGAAGGAGAGGGGGGAGGGAGAGAGAAAGAGAGAGGGAGAGGGAGAGAGAGAGTGTGTGAAAGAGTGATAGAGAGAGGGGGAGAGAGAGAGAGGGAGAGAGAGAGAAAGAGAGAGGGATTGAGAGAGAGAGAGAGAGAGAGAGAGAGAGAGAGAGAGAGAGAGAGAGAGAGAGAGAGAGAGAGGGAGGGAGAGAGAGAGAGCAAGAGAGAGAGGGAGAGAGAGAAAGAGACAGCGAGAGAGAGAGCGAAACAGAGAGAGAGAGAGAGAGAGAGAGAGAGAGAGAGAGAGAGAGAGAGATAGGGAGAGAGAGAGAGCAACGCAGGCAACGCAGGCCTGTGAAATGTGACAGATCTATTTCTGAGCGTGAGCAGTGGAGCCCTGCCCGTCTGTGGCCGAGGTGTTAGGGTCACGGGTCAAGAGCAGGACAGCCAATAAGGAGACAGAAATGCTTTACCTATTAAATACAGAAACAATCTCAACACACAGCTCTCACCATATCACCCTTGATATCAACTTTCATCCTCTTCTCCTTCATCTTCTCTTCTGTCTTTCATTATCATCATCATCTTTATTCTCTTCCTTCCTTGTTTCTCAGTGGTCTGAAGTGTAACTACTTTCCTCTGAAAAGCAGAGACTGGGATTTACTACCTCTTACCCAATCAAACATCCCACAGTCTGTCAAGCTTCTCTATCAGTCATTGCTTGGACAGAAGCAGCTCTCACAGAACATACAGTGAACATTGCGGTCAGACCACAGAGTCTCTGTCATTTCACAATGTGTCTGGAAAAAAACATTATGAAGTGATGTACTTGTGCATTTCTGTTTTGTGGAAAACGCCATTCATTTTTATGCTTTACTTCTCCAACTTCTGTGTATTTCAATAAGAAAGTCATCCACTATAGGGTCAGGTCTAACACACCACTGCTCTCTTATTTACACAAACCAAAATGTGATCAAAACTCCTACACTGCTCTGTGTCTGCTTCCTACCTCCCTGAAGTCTTAGAAAGACCCCCCATCCTCTGCCGCTTCCTCCTCCTACATTCACTAGGTTTCTTTGAAAGACAAAATAGGGGGATTGTATCTATTAGTGGAGCCCCCCCTCCACCATTCCAGCATTGGCCCATCAGTCGAGGGAGAGGAGGGAATATTATTCAGACAGCTGTCAGCATTCTCAGGTGAGGCCCCCCAGGCGACAGTTCAACTACCTGAGCCAGAGCATAGCGCAGGTGGCTGCTTCACTGCCTGACGCAAAAGACGAGAACAGGAAAAAAGAAAATAATAATAATGGATAAAGGAGACGAGTGTTGAGATGAGAGAGGGAGAGAAAGGAGGAGAATAGGGTATTTGGCAAGTTCCCCTGATCAGCTGTCATTCAGTGTGTGTGTGTGTGTGTGTGTGTGTGTGTGTGTGTGTGTGTGTGTGTGTGTGTGTGTGTGTGTGTGTGTGTGTGTGTGTGTGTGTGTGTGTGTGTGTGTGTGTGTGTGTGTGTGTGTGTGTCAGAGTGAAGCATCGGCCGCCCAAGATTACGCCCCCAGACACACTGACATGTTTTTGCTGCCTTGAAGTTGAAAACATGAAGGAAGGGTGAGAAGAAGGGAGGGGTGTCAAAAGAGAGAGGGTAGAGATGGATAGATCTTGGATGCTAGGCTATATACAGTACAGTGCTCAGTTCTTTATTTTCTCTTTTCTTTCACACTCTCTCTCTCTCTCTATCCACCTCTCACTCTCTGCATCTTCCTGCCTCCAAGCAATAAGGTACTTCCGGAAAAGCAGCATATCAAAACATAACAGCGTTTCCTTTTTTGAATATTGCTGAGTTCAATATTATTCTGTTTTGAACTCCACATGGTGTTTTTTGTCTCCATACTCTAGGGCTAGCCCTTGATGAAGAGAGGTGGTTCACTAGCACACTCACTTAAGGCCAGTCAAACACTTCATGTGGTGGAAGGAAGGTGGAAGACAATACAATGGAAAACTTCATCCGCCTTCTATCTGTGTGTGTGTGTGTGTGTGTGTGTGTGTGTTAAGAGGCTAACTGACAGCTTAGACAGATGGGAGAGCGATCAGCAGCCAAAGAGGATTGTTGTGAAACAGGCCCAGGGTGTGGCTGTCACAGAGGGAGGTTATGAATGCCTACGTAGCTCTAACGACAAGGATTAGAACGCGTGGTGATAACACATGATGCCAGGTAGAAACTAATGGAGGGTTGTCCTGAGGTTTACCTTTGTCTGTGTAACATGAGTCAATTTCACATAGGAATCAAGGTAGCCAATCAATTAAGATTTCATCCAGGATTATCATTTTTTTTCTATTGGCTGATAGAGGGGCCACAAAGTGTTCTGAACACCCACATAGAAATAATATCTCTCTCTTCCAACCATCTCTTTCTATCTCTAACTATCTAAAACATACACACAAATAACTCCTTCAGACATAAAAAGTCAAGCTTGTTACACCCATTACCCTATGTCTCTTTCTATCCCCATCCTGTAACACACCCACACACACAACCTCTTATCCCCAGTCTCACCCCATCGGCAGCAGATGGCTTTAATTAATATAGACTTGATAACGAGATTTTCCCTGCGATTAATACACACAGCAGTTATGGATTTAAGTGCAAGGGATTCCAGATAATATGATTAACAGCTGTTGGAGTGGAGGGCGTCTAATAGATGATTTGTAATGGAGGAGGATTGCGTGTGTGCTCACATGTGTGCGCACGTGTGTATGTGTGTGTGTGTGTGTTTGTGTGTGTGTGCGTGCGTGCGTGCGTGTGTGCGTGAGTGTATGTGTGCTTGGCAGGGGACAGGACTGTAAGAATGCTGAAGACCTAGCTTCATCCCTGCTCATTCATAAGAAGAGTTGTTATCCTCTTATTGTTTGACCAGCTGTCATTAGAACCAGAACAGGGACTGGATGTTCATTTCAGAGAGCCACAGACAGACAGACATACATACATAGTGTCTAAGTCTAAGTTAGGTCCTGAGCCTAAATTAGGATAGTAATTCAATCAGTCTATTAAAAACATGTAATCTTGGCACGCAACAGAGAGAAACCTGGTACCCCTAAAATACTGAAGGAGAGAGTGGGTTAAAAAGCTCTGTTAAAGCTGGGCCTGAGGGTCAGAGCTAAGACACTGATCACTATGGAAACAGGGGTTGTCTCCTTCTACAGAACAAACCCTAACCGCTTCCCCATGACTCTCATGTAATAAATGAGACAAAACAGTTAACACAGTCATTTGCATGGTGTGGGAATGCAAACAAGACAGTCAGACAGACAGGTGTTTGGAGAGAGGAGCTTTTCATATAGCAATCATCAGGACACAAAATGAATTGAGAATTCTGATGCGCATACACATGGAAATACACAGATAATAATAAACAAGCATGCACTATAGGCCCTATGCATAAATACACATAGACACACGTTTGACACAATGCACAACTAGATGGTATGTTACTTGGTTAAATGTTTATCTACACACATCTCTTCAGACACTTCCAATTGTCCAGCTGAAAGGGGGTTGAACACTTGGACATTGTTTTCAGAAGTTCCCCAGTTGTGGACCTATGCCTTAACAACAAAATAAACTCCAAATAAAAAGTGGAAGTTAGTGGTAGAATGAGAGTTTAGGGAAGTACTGTTCTGAGCTATTTTAGCTGAAGTTCCTCATTGGAGAACGTTGGAGAACCCTCTTTCTTTCTCTTGAACCAGATTTCTTGTTTTTAATCTTCCTCCTTTAGTTACCATTGGTGTTTAGACCTAAGTTTAGTCTAATTCTTCAAATTAGTTTGATTAATGTTGATGTTTACTAGCATCAACAAGTACAACAGTCTGGTCTCAAACAACACATGACAAAGAACTTTCTTCTTAAACTCGTCAGTTTATTCTTGTTTATTCTTGCTCTAAAGGCTTTTCCATGCGAGAAATTGCCAAGAAACTGAAGATCACGTACAACGCGGTGTACTTCTCCCTTCACAGAACAGCGCGAACTGGCTCTAATCAGAATAGAAAGAGGAGTGGGAGGCCCCGGTGCACAACTGAGCAAGAGGACAAGTACATTAGAGTGTCTAGTTTGTGAAACAGACACCTCACAAGTCCTCAACTGGAACCTTCATTAAATAGTACCCGCAAAACACCAGTCTTAATGTCAACAGTGAAGAGGCGACTCAGGGATGCTGGCCTTCTTTTGCCCATCTTAATCTTTTCTTTTTATTGGCCAATCTGAGATATGGTGTCCCGAGATATGGCCAGTCTGAGATAATGGCCAGCATCCCGGAGTTGCCTCTTCACTGTTGACGTTGAGCCTGGTGTTTGGCCTCTGTACGCCTATGTAGATATTCCATTCAAAATCAGCTGTTTCCAGCTACAACATTAATTTACAACATTAACAATGTCTACACTGTATTTCTGATCAATTTTATGTTATTTTAATAGACAAAAACTTTGATTTTCTTTCAAAAACAAGGACATTTCTAAGTGACTTTTGAACAGTAGTGTGTGTGTGTGTGTGTGTGTGTGTGTGTGTGTGTGTGTGTGTGTGTGTGTGTGTGTGTGTGTGTGTGTGTGTGTGTGTGTGTGTGTGTGTGTGGGTGTGGGTGTGGGTGTGGGTGTGTGTGTGTGTGTGTTTGTGTATGTGCATGTGTTACGTTCCCACTAAGACCAACAGATAAGTCACAGACAAGCACCAAAATGAAACAAAGGGGGTTTTAGGAGGGGTTCATGGGGGTGACCACTGTAAGCTGACTAGCAACAAGAAACTGGGTCCTAAAAGACACCCACCATGAGTGCCCACTAAATTTACCCCAAAAAGCCAAACTGAAATAAAAACCCATCTTCTAATATGGAGTTCAAAAAGTAGGTGGAGCTAACCTAAGGGAAGAACACAAGATAAAGGCTTTGTTTTCCCAGCTGTCAAGCACGTCCAATATCTCTCATGCCAACTGGAGCATTGGCTCTGCTGCTTTTAGCACAGGTGAAGCTAACGACTGATTAATGAGGAGGCAGATGCAACACATCCTGACCAACGAGGATGATTCCAATCAATGCGCGTCCACACTTAAAACAAAACCAACCTCGAAATCAAAAAGTGAAAACATGAGAATAAATGTACCTGTAACAGTGTGCGTGTGTGTTTGGTGTGTGTGTGTGTGTTTGGTGTGTGTGTTTGGTGTGTACGTGTTTGTGTGCATGTGTGTGTAACTCTGAGGCCAGACACTCGGGCAATGTGCCAGTCTGAACAGACCCATATGAATTTTCCCACAGAAATCTCTCTCTTTCTTTCTTTCTCACTCCCACTCTCACTCTTCTAATTTCAGTTCATCAAAATGTGTAACTACTATGTAACTTCATCAGACAAACGCAGACACTTTTAATGACAGTGACAGGGATGTCCAGGTGAGAGAGAGAAACAGACTTCAGGTTGTGAAAAGCTACAGAATGAAAGAGAGTATATATCTTGGCATTGAGAGGGGTCAAGGGAGCAAAAGAAAACAGGGGAAGGAAGGAGTGGGAACGGAGGAGAGAGAAAGTGAGGGAGGGGACAGAGAGAAAGAGAGGGAGGGATAGATTGGTAGAGGGATGAAGTGAGGGAGAGAGAGGGTACAGCCAAAGCACTCTCCAATGAAAACAGAGTGTCAGATTTAACACACTTGGGCAGAAGGGACACGGCTTAATGACCCACTTCCCCTGTCAGACCATTACTGTCAGAGAGAGAAAGAGAGAGGGGAGGGGAGAGAGGAGGGGGGAGATAGAGGTAGGAGGTGGAGAGGGAGCAGGGTAGGAAATAAGAGAGAGGAGGGGGGAGAAGTGGTGGAGAGAGAGAGAGATGGTGTTAGGGAGGAGTGAGAGAGGCAGACAGGAGAGGGGAGAGAGGAAGAGGACGGAGAGAGAGAGAAGTGAGAGAGAGAAAGAGAGAGAGAGACAATTCAGCAACACAATTAGACACAACCAAATCATGAGAAAACAAACAAGTATTACTTAACACATTGGAAAGAATTAACAAAAAAACCTGAGCAAATTAGAAAGGCTATTTGGCCCTAAACAGAAAGTACTGACCCAAAATTAAGGAAAGCTTTGACTATGAACAGACTCAGTGAGCATAGCCTTGCTATTGAGAGAGGCCGCCGTAGGCAGACCTGGCTCTCAAGAGAAAACAGGCTATGTGTACACTGCCCACAAAATGAGGTGGAAATTGAGCTTCACTTCCTAACCTCCTGCCAAATGTATGACCATGTTAGAGATGTGCAGTACCAGTAAAAAGTTTGGACACTTACTCATTCAAAGGTTTTTCTTTATTTTTACTATTTTCTACATTGTATAATAATAGTGAAGACATCAAAACTATTAAATAACACATATGGGATCATGTAGTATCATGTCACGCCCTGATCTGTTTCACCTGTCTTTGTGATTGTCTCCAACCACCTCCAGGTTTCACCCGTTTTCCCCATTAGTCCCTGGGTATTTATTTTCAGTGTTCCCTGTTTGTCAGTTTGCCTTGTCTTGTCAAGTCAGCCAGTGTGTTTTTCCGTGTGGCTGCTTTTTCTTATCTCTCTTTTGCTAGTCCTCCCGGTTTTGACCCTTGCCTGCCTTGACTCTGAACCCGCCTGCCTGACCATACTGCCTGCCCTGACCTCGAGCCTGCCTGCCACTCTGTACCTCCTAGACTCTAATCTTGACTCTGATCTTTTGCCTGTCCACGACCATTATCTTGCCTGCACCTTGGATTATAATGAATATCAAACTCAAACCATCTGCCTCCTTTGTCTGCATCTGGGTCTCGCCCTGTGCCCTTATAGTACGAACTGGCCATGACAGACCCAGCAGACTTGGACCAGCTCCGCCACACTGTCTCCCTGCAGGGAGCCACCATTGGGAGGCATGGGGAGTTACGGCTGGACCTTTTGGAAGGTCTATTATACTCACATACATTATGTTAACACTCTTAGAAACTTCACAGTGTTTCCTATCCAATAGTACTAATTATGTGCATATCCTATTTTCTAGGCCTGAGTGGCAGGCATTTTACTTTGGGCACGCCAGACTCTCCAAAACCGTCACCTATGCTGCCGCTCCCTAAGAAGTTAATATGCGGGTATCTGGAAACCACAGTGTGTCAATACAGCTTCTCCTCATTGAGTCTCCCCACATCTCTATTGTTTTGGGATTTCTTGGCTCCAGAAACACAACCCCAATATTAACTGGACCACGAGTTCAACCCTGCTTTGGAGCCCGTTCTGCCATTCACATTGCCTAAAGGCAGCACAGCCTTCCCCGGAATGTCTGCCTCCAGGGTTGAGTACGGCCTCGGATCTCTCTGCCGTTCCCACAGAGTACCATGGCCTCCTGGAGGTTTTCAGCAAGGCTCATGCTACCTCCCTTCCTCCACTTCATCCTTGCGATTGTGCTATTCACCACCTCCCGGGCACCACACCGCCTCGAGACCAGCTATATTCCCTGTCGAGACCAATGCCATGGAGGAGTACATCGAGGACTCTCTGGCTGTTGGGAGCATTTGTCCTTCTGCCTCTCCTGCTGGCGCAGGATTCTTCTTTGTGCGGAAGAAGGACAAGACCCTGCATCCATGTATTGATTACCGGGGCCTCAATGAATATAACGATCAAAAATCGGTACCCTCTACCACTCCTCTCCTCGGCTTTCGAACCTCTCCAAGGGGATTCCATCTTTTCCAAACTGGACCTTCGAAACGCCTACCACCTTGTATGGATACGCGAAGAAGACGAGTGGAAGACGGCTTTCAACACTCTATGAGTACCTGGTCATGTCGTTTGGACTCACCAATGCGCCCGCTGTCTTCCAGGCCCTGGTCAACGATGTGTTCCGGGACATGTTGACTCGTTTTGTTTTTGTCTACCTCGACGACATCCTGGTTTTCTCTCGTTCTGCCCAGGAACATATTCTCCATGTTCCACAGGTCCTTCAGTGCTTCCTGGAAAATCTGTTGTTTGTAAAATCTGAGAAGTGTGAGTTCCAGCGCTCCACTATCTCCTTTCTGGGATACATCATCGATGAAGGGAATGTTCAGATGGATCCGGAGAAGGTGAGAGCTGTGGTAGATTGGCCCCAGCCCACGTCCAGGGTATAGCTACAACGGTTTCTGGGGTTTGCTCATTTCTACTGCCGTTTCATGCGTGGCTACAGCAACCTGGTGGCACCCCCCTCTGCACTCACCTCTCCCAAGGTACCGTTTACATGGTCTCCAGCAGTGGACAAGGCTTTTGGGGATCTAAAGCAGCAATTCACTACTGCCCCCATCCTCATCCATCCAGACCCGACTCGTCAGTTTGTGGTTGAGGTCCCAGCGATCCGTCCAGGACCAAAAGCTTCATCCCTTGTGCCTTCATGTTCCATCTTCTCAACTCTGCGGAGACGAACTATGACGTAGGAAACCGGGAACTCCAAGCGGTTAACTTCTTAACTTCTTAGCACGAAGTGACCGTTTTGGAGAGCCTGGCGTGCCCAAAGTAAAATGCAGAGTGCCTCATTTGGAACCCCTCCCTTATGAAAATGCCCATATAAGGGCATATGAATGCAGTACCTATCGCTTCCTCTGGAAGTCAACAGTCTCGAGACAGTGTTCAGATGTTTTTTTGGATGCTATTAGAGCAGAGAAGAAGAGAAAACAGGAAGTGTCCCCTTGGATGTCAATAGGAGAGGACGCGCGCTCCCGACAAGGCACACTCTGTGTTTTTTTCCGTTCTTATAGCTCAGTTTATATTCCGGTTGAATTATTATAGTAAATATACGTAAAAGTGTTCCTAAGGATACATTTAAAATGATTTTTGATTGTTCTTGGACAAGTTTATAGGTATAAGTTGAACGAGTTCTCGTCACGTTTTAATGGAGGATTGGAGGCTGTAGTTTCTGATTATAACGCGCGAACCAAACGGAGATTTATGGATATAATAAATGACTTTTTCTAACAAAAGAATCATTGGATGTCTTCGTTGGACACTTAGGAAGACCTCAGCAGAAGTTCTTCAACAGGTAATTGATTTGTTTTCGCTGTGAAATGTGTTTTGTGTGAACCATGAAGGCTAATGAATTCATGGTAATGAGAAAATAGTGAAGGTGCTACCCTCAAACAATCAAATGTGGTGCTTTCGCCGTAAAGCCTTTTTGAAATCTGACAACGCTGTGATATTGCCAAGAAACAGAGCTTTTGATGAGTATGAAACACTTGTATATGGGTGCATGTTTAATAATTCAACTTTGGGATTTTGAATTTGGCGCCTTGCATTTCACCTGGTAGTGTCCCACCACTGCCTAAGAAGTTAACTTCTTAGGGAGCGGCTCCCGAGGTGACGGTTTTGGAGAGTCTGGCGTGCCCAAAGTAAATGCCTCCCACTCAGGCCCAGAAAATAGGATATGCACATAATTAGTACTATTGGATGGGAAACACTCTGAAGTTTCTAAGAGTGTTAACATAATGTCTGTGAGTATAACAGAACGGATATAGCAGGCGAAAACCCGAGGAATTTCTGTCCTGGAAAAAGTGTTTTTGACACACTGCCTCATTTTGAACCCCTCCCTATTGAAAACAGCCATTTCTGGGAGTAAGATTGCAGTACCTATTGCTTCCACTGGATGTCAACAGTCTCTAGACAGTGTTTGGTGATGTTATAGTTGCTCTGGATGGTAATAGAAGAAGAATTTCTAACTGGTGCCCTAGAGCACAAAAAAAACTATAGAGTACGTACCTCGGCCAATTACTTGAATCAGTTATAGAACCCATTGCCCTTAATGTTTGTGAGGTCTGGGGTCTGCTCACCAATCCAGAATTCACAAAATGGGACAAACACCAAATTGAGACTCTGCATGCAGAATTCTGCAAAGGCCGATACCTGCTAAATATCAAAATCCATAAAAGAGCAGTTAAATTCTACAACCACCTAAAAGGAAGCGATTCCCAAACCTTACATAACAAAGCCATCACCTACAGATAAATTAACCTGGAGAATAGTCCCCTAAGCAAGCTGGTCCCGGGGCCCACAACACAAACAGACCCCACAGAGAGCCAGGACATCAACACAATTAGACCCAAACAAATCATGTGAAAACAAAAACATAATTACTTGAAACATTGGAAAAAATGTACAATTTACATGTGCAACTAAAATGCTATTTGGCCCTGAACAGAGAGTACACAGTGGCAGAATACCTGACCACCGTGACTGACCCAAATTTAAGGAAATCTTTGACTATGTACAGATTAAGTGAGCATAGCCTTGCTATGTGTACACTGCCCACAAAATGAGGTGGAAACTGAGCTGCACTTCCTAACCTCCTTCCAAATGTATGACCAAATTAGAGATTACACACAGATGATAAAATCCCATATCTATTGGATGAAATAGCACTGTGTGCAGTCACAGCAGCAAGCTTTGTGACCTGTTGCCATTTATTTCCCTTTTGTATTTTAACTATTTGCACATAATTACAACACTGTATACAGACATAATATGACATTTGAAATGTCTCTATTATCTTTGAACTTTTGTGAGTGTAATGTTTACAATACAATTTTTATTGTTTATTTCACTTTTCTGAATGAGAGAGAGCAAGAGAGAGAGAGGGGGGGAGAGCGAGCGAGATAGAGAGAGAGAGAGAGCGAGAGAGAGAGAGAGAGAGAGAGAGAGAGAGAGAGAGAGAGAGAGAGAGAGAGAGAGAGAGAGAGAGAGAGAGAGAGAGAGAGAGAGAGAGAGAGAGAGAGATAGATAGATAGATAGATAGATAGATAGATAGATAGATAGATAGATAGATAGATAGATAGATAGATAGATAGATAGATAGATAGATAGATAGATAGATAGATAGATAGATAGATAGATAGATAGATAGATAGATAGATGTAGAGGTGTAAGTAAAGAGAATAATAGGTACTAGGCCAAGGTATCACATAACTTTATTACCTCTGTATGGAATTTAGCACAGCATAGCCAGTCGCTGCGCTGTTAATGGTGATCTGCGGTAACACTTTCGCCCCAAAATGGCCTCCTGTCATGAATCTGATTTATATATAGAACAGGAATAGAGAGAGGGGGGAGTAGGATAGAAAGAGAGAAAAGAGCAAGGCGCTATTGGGAAATGCTTTGTGGAGCTGGGGTGGTGTAGGGAAAGCACACATGCTCACTCATAAGTAGGTTGTTCAAGCTTTAACATGAGGCGAGGAGTGTGTGTGTGTATGTGCCTACAGGCTTCTGCTGGTGATATTATGAGTGAAAATACCTGATGAGGCACAATGGCTGGGCTGAGGGGTCAGACACAACACACACACTGTGACTGACACGTAGACCCTAGATCGAATTAGTCTGTATGTGTGTGTCAATGTCTGTTTTGGTGTCAGATGTTTCCCTGCATGAGAACTTGAAGTTGGTTTTGTTATTGGGCCACTGTGTGTTTTCTGGCTGGGGAAATAGTGAGTGTTATATATAGTGAGTGTTTAACAGAGGAAGTAGAATAACAAAATATGTTTCTACAGCTAACACAGCTAACATAGCTAACACTGCTAACACTGCTAAAATAGTTAAAATAGCTAACACAGCTAACACAGCTCACATAGCTAATACAGCTAACACTGCTAACACAGCTAACATAGCTAACACAGCTATCATAGCTAATGCAGCTAACACAGCTAATAAAGCTAACACTCACACACCTCAGAAAATATACTGTAGGTGAACAGTATGAGGGTTAGGAGTGCTGGAGAGAGGAGAGAGAGAGGGAGGGGGGGAGGAATGGAGGAGGGAGAGAGAGGGATGGAGGAGGGAAGGAATGGAGGAGAGAGGCAAGAGAGGGAGGAGGGGGGGAATGGGGAGAGAGGGTAGAGGGGGTCGAAGGGAAGGAATGGAAGAGAGAGGAGAGAGGGGGAAAATAGGGCAATGGGATGGGGGGCAGATTTTCGGGCTCAATAAAGTAAGAGAGAGAAAAGACAGAGATAAAGGGATGACAGTGCAGAGTATATACATTCCTAGTCAAAAGTTTTAGAACACCTACTCATTCAAGGGTTTTTCTTTATTTTTACTATTTTCTACATTGTAGAATAATAGTGAAGACATCAAAACTATGAAATAACACATATGGAATCACGTAGTAACCAAAAAAGTGTTTCCCTGCATGAGAACTTGAAGTTGGTTTTGCTATTGGGCCACTGTGTGTTTTCTGGCTGGGGGAATAGTGAGTGTTATATATAGTGAGTGTTTAACAGAGGAAGTAGAATAACAAAATATGTTTCTACAGCTAACACAGCTAACATAGCAAACACAGCTAACACTGCTAACACAGCTAACACAGCTAAAATAGTTTTTTTTTGCAATTTTACTGATAATTAGAAACTACAGCGGGGCTCATTCAAATATTTGGGGGCGTTAGTTGCTTACAGCTCTGTTTGTGTAACCGTGAGTGAGAGTGTCATTCCAGTTCTTCTAATGTGTTATGTTATGCCATTGCATATTAAATATGACTATGGCCAGTGAAAGAGTCTTGTGAAAGACTCCCGCATGGCCTTGAGTAAATTGAGAACTGTTGTCTAAATTTGTGATTCTCAATTCTCTCAAGAATCCCCAGCCGTTCCAGAGCTAGCACACCTGATTCAACTTGTCAATTATCACAATAATAACAAATATGTGGCTAATGGCTAACTATTCTCTATAAAGCACCTATAAATAACTAATTAAAGGGTTCCATATTGCACCAAAAATGGTTGTAACGATAGTGGAATCCTTTTTTGGTTCTATGTATAAACTTTCTTTAATAGTTATTTATTGAACTGTAGGAAAGGGTTCTTTATAGCACCATAAAGGTTCCATTTAGAACCTTATGAGCATGGTTCTTTATAGAACCTTTTTAAACAGGGTTATATACACCAAAAAGGTATATGATATAGTTTGGAGCCAAATACATTTTTTGGGGCACTATATAGAACCATTTGTTTTAAATGTGTAGCGGCCGTGTGTGTGTGTTTAGTTTTGCCTTATTAAATATATCTGATAAGCAGGACAGCCACATGCTGATAGTCCTGAGAGCAGGCAGGCTCAGCTCTTCACAGAGTGAGGCAGAAACAGCCACACACACTGCTGCCCAACATTTCTCTGTACACCAACATGTCCCTATGAACCAGCATGTCCCTATAAACCAGCATGTCCCTATAAACCAACATGTCCCTAAAAACAACCATGTCCCTATAAATCAGCATGTCCCTATAAACCATTTGTCCCTATACACAAACATGTCCCTATACACAAACATGTCCCTAAGAAACAACATGTCCCTTTTAACCAACATATCCCTATACACCAGCCTGCCCCTGTAAACCAACAAGCCCCTATAGACAAACATGTCCCTATAAATAAACATGTCCGCATAATCAAACATGTCTCTTAAAACAAACATGTCCCTATAAACCAACAAGCCCCTATAAACCAACATGCCTGTTTAAATTAACATGTCCCTATAAATCAACAAGCCCCTATAAATCAACATGCCTGTTTAAATTAACATTTCCCTATAAACCAACATGTCCCTATAAATCAACATATCCCTATACACAACATGTCTTCTATAAACAAACATGCATCTATAAACCAACATGTCCCTATAAATCAACATATCCCTATACACAAACATGTCTCTATAAACAACATGCCCCTATAAACCAACATGTCCCTATAAACTAACATGTCACTATGAACAACCATGTCCCTATAAACCAGCATGTCCCTATAAACCATTTGTCCCTATACACAAACATGTCCCTATAAACCAGCTAGTCCCTATACACAAACATGCCCCTATAAACCAACATGTCCCTATAAACCAACATGTCTCTATGAACCATTATGTCCCTATACACAAACATGTCCCTATAAACCAGCATGTCCCTATAAACCAACATGTCCCTATAAACCAGCATGTCCCTATAAATCAACATGCCTGTTTAAATTAACATTTCCCTATAAACCAACATGTCCCTATAAATCAACATATCCCTATACACAACATGTCTTCTATAAACAAACATGCATCTATAAACCAACATGTCCCTATAAATCAACATATCCCTATACACAAACATGTCTCTATAAACAACATGCCCCTATAAACCAACATGTCCCTATAAACTAACATGTCACTATGAACAACCATGTCCCTATAAACCAGCATGTCCCTATAAACCATTTGTCCCTATACACAAACATGTCCCTATAAACCAGCTAGTCCCTATACACAAACATGCCCCTATAAACCAACATGTCCCTATAAACCAACATGTCTCTATGAACCATTATGTCCCTATACACAAACATGTCCCTATAAACCAGCATGTCCCTATAAACCAACATGTCCCTATAAACCAGCATGTCCCTATAAACCAACATGTCCCTATAAACCAACATGTCCCTATAAACCAACATGTCCCTACAAACCAACATGTCCCTATACACCAACATGTCCCAATGAAACAACCTTTTCCTATCAACCAATATGTCCCTATAAACCAACATGTCCCTATACAACAACTTGTCCTTATAAACCAACATGTCACTATAAACCAACATGTCCCTATACACCAACCTGCCCCTGTAAACAAACAAGCTCCTATAAACCAACATGCCTCTATAAATCAACATGTCCCTATCAATCAACATGTCCATATAAATCAACATGTCCCTATACACAAACATGTCTCTTTAAACAAGCATGTCCCTACAAAAGAACATGTCCCTATAAACAAACTGTCCCTATAAACAAACTGTCCCTATAAACAAACATGTCCCTATGAATCAATGTGCCCCTATACACCAACATGTCCCCATAAACATGTCCCTATAAATCAACATGACCCTATCAATCAACATGTCAATGCAAACAAACATGTCCCTATAATCAACATGTCCCTATGTACGAACATGTCCCTATAAACCAACATGTCCCTATAAATCAACATATCCCTATACACCAACATGTCAATATAAACCAAAATGTCCCTATAAACCATTATGTCCCTATAAACCAAAATGTCCCTATAAACCATTATGTCCCTATAAACCAACATGTCCCTATAAACCAACATGTCCCTACCAACGAAAATGTCCCTTTAAACCAACATGTCCCTATAAACCAACATGTCCCTATAAAACAACTTGTCCTTATAAACCAACATGTCACTATAAACCAACATGTCCCTATACAAAAACATGGCCTTATATAAACCAACATGTCACTATAAACCAGCATGTCCATATAAACCAACATGTCCCTATAAACCAACATGTCCCTATAAACCAACATGCCCCTATAAATCAACATGTTCCACATGTCCCTACAAACAAACATGTCCCTATGAACAAACTTACCCTATAAACAAACATGTCCCTATGAATCAATGTGCCCCTATACACCAACATGTCCCCATAAACATGTCCCTATAAACATTACCCTATCAATCAACATGTCAATGCAAACAAACATGTCCCTATAATCAACATGTCCCTATGCACGAACATGTTCCTATAAACCAACATATCCCTATAAACCAACAAGCCCCTATAAACCAACATGCCTTTATAAATTAACATGTCCCTATAAATCAACATGTCCCTATAAACAAACATGTCCCTATAAACAAACATGTTCCTATAAACAAACATGTTCCTATAAACAAACATGTCCCTATAAACAAGCATGTCCCTTTAACCTATGAACAATCATGTCCCTATAAACAAGCATGTCCCTTTAACCTATAAACATACATGCCCCTATAAATCAACATGTCCCAAAAACCAACAAGCCCCTGTACACCAACATGCCTACAGAATCCAGTCACCAGCAGTCCCCGACACAACTCTTCTCTGCGTGGTGATGGTATAACAATGTGTTGGACAATGGGCACTTGAGGAGGGCGAAGTGTAGCCACAATGACATTGGAGATGAAAAGCGTATGACACCATGCATGGAATGAAAAGAGAGGGAGAGAGGGAAGGGGAGGAGAAAAGAGAGAAAGCGCTTCAGCCTTATTGAATCAGCAGCGTAGGCCTAGGTAA
This sequence comes from Brachymystax lenok tsinlingensis, assembly GCA_030435695.1. NCBI lineage: Eukaryota > Metazoa > Chordata > Actinopteri > Salmoniformes > Salmonidae > Brachymystax > Brachymystax lenok. Next base: position 31,091,394 of record CM059803.1, read on the forward strand.
TTACCTCTACTCTGCCTAATTCCCATGTAAATTTGAGACAAGCGCTGCACTATTTTAATGCAATTTAGCTCCACTTTGACAGGCTGCCAGTACCACACGCATAAACAACGCATACACACACACACACATACACACACACACGTGTGTTTGTGTGTGTCATGTTGACCTGTCAGGGACATCATAAATAAGAGAGGGATGAACTCATTGTCCTTTTAAACATATTCAGAGAGAGAGGGCAATCAGTGAAGAACAAACACCATTGTAAATTCCCCTTTTTATACTTTAAATATTTGCACATAATATGACATTTGAAATGTCTTTATTCTTTTGTAACTTTCATGAGTGTAATGTTTACTGTAAACTTTTGTTTTTTATCTATTTCTCTTGCTTTGGCAATGTAAACACGTTTCCCATGCCAATAATAGCCCTTAAGTTGAATTGAATTGAGAAAGAGAGGGAGAGGGAAGGAGTAAACAGAGAGGGAGGGTTGTTGCGGAGGGAGGGTGGAAAAGGGAGGAGTGTAAGTGTTGATGCCTTGATCAGATAAGGCCTGGGAGACAACAGTGGGACCTGCCTCTCTCTCTCTGTCCTGTGGGAATGTCTGTCCAGCCTCTTCCCTGCAGTACTACTGTCATCACTCTCTCTCATGCATAGCCACACACAAATAGACACAGAAACATAAACACACTGATAGAAACTCGACACAAATAACCTCTGTAACACAAAATAAACACAAAATGAATGTTCATAGAAACAACTTGCTAATTTTAAATAAATTATATAGTATTTTCCCCATGCTTTTTTGGAATATTCACTCTGAAAACTGAGCAAACATTCTCTCTCTCTCTCTCTCTCTCTCTCTCTCAATTAAATTATATTCAAGGGATTTATCAGCATGATAACATTGCCAAAGCAAATGAAGTAGATAAGAAAAAGTGAAATAAACAATAAAATTAACAGTAAACATTACACTCACAGAAGTTCCAAAAGAATAAAGACATTTCAAATATCAAATTATGTCCATATGCAGTGTTGTAACGATGTGCAAATAATTATTGGTTGGTGAGCAGACCCCAGACCTCACAACCACAAAAGGAAATGAGTTCTATAACTGATTCAAGTATTATTAGCCAGATCCTAATTGGTATGTCAAATTTTATGTTTCTTTTGATGGTATCCCTTCTTGCCTTGTCTCTCAGCTCGTTCACAGCTTTGTGGAAGTTACCTGTGGCTCTGATGTTTAGGCCGAGGTATGTATCGTTTTTTGTGTGCTCTGAGGCAACAGTGTCTACATGGAATTTGTATTTGTGTTCCTGGCGACTGGACCTTTTTTGGACACCATTTTTTTGTCTTACTGAGATTTACTGTCAGGGCCAAGGTCTGGCAGAATCTGTGCAGAAGATCTAGATGCTGCTATAGGCACTCCTTGGTTGGTGACAGAAGCACCAGATTATCAGCAAGCAGTAGACATTTGACTTCAGATTCTAGTAGTGTCATGATTGTCTTCAGAAACAGACCAAGGCGCTGCGTGCATAAAGTTCCACATAATTTATTAGTGAAACATACAAAACAACAAAAGAAATGACTTGAACCATGCAATAGCGTAGCGCGCGCACACAGGCACTAACGAAAAACAATAACCCACAAACACAGGTGGAAAAAGAAACAACTTAAGTATGATCCCCAATTAGAGGCAACGACACTCAGCTGCCTTTAATTGGGAACCATACAAACCCAAACATAGAAATACAACATATAGAACCAAATATTCCCCCCTAGTTACGTCCTGACCAAAACCTGACCAAAACCAGGACGTGACAAGTAGAGTGAGGCCGGGTGCTGCAGACTGTTCTAGTGCCCTCGCCAATTCGTTGATATATGTTGAAGAGGGTGGGGCTTAAGCTGCATCCCTGTCTCATGGCACAGCCCTGTGGAAAGAAATGTGTGTATTTTTTGTAAAATTTAACTGCACACTTGCTGTTTGTGTACATGGATTTTAAAATGTCGTATGTTTATCCCCCAACACCACTTTCCATCAATTTGTGTAGCATATGTTGGTCAATTTCTTCAACAAATGATCAGGTCTATATAATTATAAAACATACATTAGTAATGGAAAGGAAACACAGACTCTTTGTTTAAGTTTTAAAATACTCATTTTAGTAATACAATTTTAGGCAGAAGTTGATACAGAGTACAGTATAACAGTATATGATAGTTCTCCCCAAGTTCTGCAAAATGCCTAAGACATCCTGTAACTGATATATAGCCTCCCCAATCCCCCTTACGTAACTTTCCCTAGCAACAACATTTTAATAAATCTAACCTCCCCCTGACAGCAGGAACCATCTTATCAGCAAGTAAAAACTCAGAAGTGGGTTTGACCGAAACTTGACATTTCAACACAAGTATAGAGACATAATAATGTGAGCGAGTGTAAGCATCTTCTGACAGGGGGCTGGTTTCATCAGGTCTGTGGCAGCCTTGTGTTCTCAGAAAACCAGACAACCACGGTGGGATCCAGATAGGAGGAGTCTGAATGTAGACGCCTTCTGATAGTGTATGAAGGTCACAACATTCAAAACAGGTTTTAACACACACACAGAGGACCCTTTAAAAGGTATAAGGCCTTGGTTTAACCATCTTCACAGACCCTCATGCCAAATTGAGTCAAATTCTTTTTTTAAATCAACAAAGCATGAGAAGACTTTGCCTTTGTTTCAGTTTATTTGTTTGTCAATTAGGGTGTGCAGGGTGAATACGGGGTCTGTCATATGTAATTTGGTAAAAAGACAATTTTACATTTGCTCTTTACATTGTTTTCACTGAGGAAATGAACGAGTCTGCTGATAATGGAAATGCAGATTTTCCCAAGGTTGCTGTTGACGCATATCCCACGGTAGTTATTGGGGTCAAATTTGTCTTCACTTTTGTGCATTAGGTGGATCAGTCCTTGGTTCCAACTATTTGGGAAGATGCCAGAGCTAAGTATAATGTTAAAGAGTTTAAGTATAGCCAATTTGAATTTGTGGTCTGTATATTTTATCATTTCATTGAGGATACCATCAACACCACAGGCCTGTATTTTGTCTTGTTGTTCATTCAATGTAATTGGAGAATCTAGTGTGTTCTGGTCCTCTTTAAGAGCTGATTCTAAGAGTTGTATTTGATCATGTATATGTCTTTGCTGTCTGTTCTTTGTTATAGGGCCAAAATGATTGGATAAGTGGTTTACCCATACATCTCCATTTTGGATAGATAACTCTTCGAGTTGTTGTTTTCCAAGAGTCTATGGATTCTTCAATTACATTGAGCTGATTTCTGACATGCTGTTCCTTTTTTTCCCATAGTGTATTTCTGTATTGTTTTAGTGATTCACCATAGACTCAGGTTTTCTGGGTATCTATGTTTTTGGTTGGATAGGTTTCTCAATTTATTTCTTAGGTTTTTGCCTTCTTCATCAAACCATTTGTCATTGTTGTTAATTTTCTGTTTGAAATGTTTAGATTTTTTACCTTTGTTTAACTAGGCAAGTCAGTTAAGAACAAATTCTTATTTTCAATGACGGCCTAGAAACAGTGGGTTAACTGCCTTGTTCAGGGGCAGAACGACATATTTTTACCTTGTCAGCTCAGGGATTTGATCTTGCACGGTTACTAGTCCAACGCTCTAACCCCTAGGCTACCTGCCACCCCGTTTGACAGGGAAGCTGATAGGGAAGCTGTGAAGTCAAATATACTGTTTAGATTTTCTACTGCCAAGTTTACACCTTCACTATTACAGTGGAACGTTTTGTACAGGAAGTTTTCTAAAAGGGATTGAATTTGTTGTTCCACTCTGCATTCCTTCCATCTACAGCGTTTCTTAATATTATACAGTTCCTTTGGCTTTGATGCCTCATGATTGAGTATTCCTCTGTTCAAGTAGACTGTGATTTTGCTGTGATCTGATAGGGGTGTCAGTGGGTTGACTCTCTCTTTCTCTCTCTCTGTCTATCTCTCTCTATTTCTGTCTCTCTGTCTCTATCTCTCGCTCGCTCTTTCTATCTTTATTTCTTTCTCTCTCAATCTGCAGCATTGAAAGCATATATTGATCTGTGACAGCTGATAGATTGTCCGCTTAGATTGTTTAATTAGTCAGTTAATTGGTCAGGATAATTAGCCATTTTAGGATATTGTCTGGGATGAATAATATTGGCCTCTGTCAAACACTCCCAATGGCCATGAATGCACAGAAACACACCCACACACTTGCTCAACCAAATGTCTCCTAAAAAAAACACACACACACACAACACACACCCTCCATTCTGGGACAAAGTGTCAAGGACTATTGACACAACAGATCAGTGTTGTATTGGAAACAATAACCCAAACATCAAACACTTGTGTTTTAAACAGCAGGATAAAAGGGAGGAGGATGAAATGTTTAAAACCCAAGTAAAGCAAGAGGAAGAGGCCTTGTTTTGCGTTCGGTGTTTAAAACATGGTTATTTAGTTTGTTTATGGTCTGTTTCTGACCTTATTTAGGGTGGAAACAGGGTACACATGGAGAATGACGACGTGCACCCATGTGTGTGTGTGTTCACGCAGGTGTGTGTGTGCATCTGTGTGTGTGTGTGTTTGCATCTGATTCTAATCACTTGGTAATTTGGGACGTTGACTACAGTGATCTATAAAGAGAGCACTTGGGACACACACACCACACACAGACACAGACACAGACACACACACACACACACACACAGACACACACACGAGTGTGTCGGACTCCTCTAACCTCTGACCCTGTTCTCCTCTTCTTCCCATTCATTCTTCACTCTGTTGCTGTTTTCACCCCCTCTTTGCTGTCCTTGTCTCCATGGCTACATTATACTGTACATACCCTGTCTTTATCACAAAGTGGTTGTTATATGTCTACAGAACATGTACACGGTTTTTGTCCATTTCATTTGAATCCAAGTCAATTCAGGACAACATAGTACTTCAAATCAAATCAAAATCAAATAAAATGTTAATTGTCACATGAGCCAAATACAACAGGTGTAGACCTTACTGTGAAATGCTTATTTACAAGCCCTTAACTAACAGCGCAGTTTTAAAAAAGTAAGAAAAATGTGCTAAATAAACAAAATAAAAAATATTAACACAATAAAATAACAATAACATGGCTATATACATTTATTCTCCCCATGTCTGGCCTCCCTCTCTTTCGTCCCTTCTTCTCCCCATGTCTGGCTTCCCTCTCTTTCGTCCCTTCTTCTCCCCATGTCTGGCCTCCCTTTGAACAGACAAGGACACTTTCTCTTTTCCTCTCCATTGTTCTTTTTCCCGTTAAAACATTTCTGTCACCTAGGGCCGTGGCAGTGGAGCACACGCGCGCACACACACACACACACACACACACACACACACATGCAGCAGGCGCTCTGAAGCATGGTGCTAGATTGATCCCCTTCTTGTATCTGCTAAATAACTTACCATTGATTTTTCACAGAAGAATGGAGAGGAGGTGGAGGATGATAGGAGGAGGGTAGAGGAGAAAGGGGAAGTGTAGAGTGTATTAAACAATGACAATATCCAACACCTGACCAAACATAGGAGGGACAGAGACAGAAGCAGGGTTGAGTCGATTATTTTTTTCACTATTTGGTATTTTGACCAATCAGATCAGCTTTGAAAAATATTTAATGTAATTCGTCAAAATACCAATTAGCAGAAAAATATTATAATTGGGCGGCCTGTGTAAGCAAAGCCTTAGAGGGGCAAGGATGAACTGGATTGAATTGGAATAGAGTGGATGGACTAAGATTGGCTGGGATGGACTGAGATGGGCTGGAATGTGCTGGGATGGACTGAGATGGGCTGGGATGGGCTGGCATGGACTTGTATGGGCTGGGATGGACTGAGATGGGCTGGGATGGACTGAGATGGGCTTGGATGGGCTGGACTAATATTTTCTCTTGAATTCCACATGTATCTTCTAATTGAGATCCCATCTAGGAGTTTAGGGGGATTTCCCATTGGCAGATTTCATCTGGCTCTCCCAGCCCTCTGCCCCAGTCCCTGCCCCAGCCTCAGCCCCGGCCCCAGCAACGGCCCCAGCCCCACCCATGGCCCCAGGCCCCTGCCCCTTCCACAGCCCCAGGGGAGACAGTTGTGGGCCCATAGAGGGATCAGAGGCTAATTGGATAAATCACAGTGGAAAACATTTAAAATCCAGAATCAATACTTGCCTCTTTAATGCTTTTCCTGAGGAAGTGCTTCCCCCTCTTTCTACTGACCCTCCCTAGCCTCTGTAGAGGGGCCACAGGATCCATGGGGGTAAATGAGGGAAGGGGAACTCAGGGCCAACCTGGAGAGGGCCCTAGGGGGTGCTACATTTGAACAGTGAGCAGTGATGTTCCTACTAAGACTGATCTGAGCTCACATACTCTAACACTAACAATGCTCAGTTAGACATAGCTGTGTTTGTACTGTGGAGAATGGCTCAATGTGATCACGCAAAGAGTAGAGGTGAGAAAAGGAAGAGTTTCCCACAGTAACCTATCCCTTCATCATCCCAGCTGTTTACACCTGCTGTTAGAGGTCACTGCTGTTCAGGGTCAGAGGTTAGCACAAGCTATGAGTTTGTTTCAGTTATTATGTGGTGTGTTTATAGATATACAGTAAGCCACTCTATAACTATTTACAGAAAATAACACCCTATCTTTCTCTCTCCCTTTCACAGCTCCTTTATTTATCTTTAGAAGTACAGCATCTATTGTCAGTTACATTAAAAAGCCATTTGCTCCTGAGCCCCGGAGCTCTCTGTGTTCTTCAGTCCCATCCTGCCCCCAACCTGCCTGCCCACGCCTGATTGTTTTCCACTGGATCTTGTCGATACTAAATCCTTCACTATAGCAAAGCACAGGCCTGGCTTACATATCTCTACCAAAGAAATAGAACAGGGTACATACAACCGTATGTTTGTGTTTGTTCTGTCCGTCTGTCTGTCAGTCTGTCTGTAATGGACATTTTTTGGGGTAATTGTTGCCTTTGACACAGTTACATTTAGTCAAAAACAGGAAGCTAAGCTTCTGCGCTGAGAGGCTGGTAGTTAACAAACTAAACTTCTTCCAAAATGAAAGAGAAACAAGAGAGCGAGAAAGAGAGATAACTATATTTTCTTGTATTTTTTCACTTTCACTTACTTAGCTAGCGAATGAAGCTAGCTAGTTTAGCCTACTCAAACACCCGGCTAAAACAGAGAGGGATTCTAAGTTAGCTATCTGGCTATGGCTATGGCTATCCAACACTGGAACTCTTCCATGTCAAGGTAAGGGTTTGGTTTTATAAATGTTTTGCCTCTGGGGCCCACCGGTGTAACTGCTAAAATGCTTGCTGTGCACTGTAATTTATGACTATAGCAGGAGTTCTAGTAGCTATGTTGACTATGATGTTCGCTAATATGGCAACACAACAATGTAGTCTGTGTGTAACGGTTAGCGGTTATGGTATGAAGGTCAAATCAAATCAAATTTTATTGGTCACATACACATGATTAGCAGATGTTATTGCGATTGCAGCGAAATGCTCGTGCTTGTGCTTCTAGTTCTGACAGTGCATCAATATCTAAATTGTAATTAAAAAATTCTACAACAAATACCTAATACACACAAATGTAAGTAAAGGAATGGAACAAGAATATATACATATAAATATATGGATGAGCAATGACAGAGCGGCATAGACAAGATGCAATAAATGGTATAAAATACAGTATGAACATATGAGATGAGTGATGCAACATATGTAAACATTATTAAAGTGGCATTATTAAAGTGACTAGTGATCAATTTATTAAAGTGGCCAATGATTTCAAGTCTGTATGTAGGCAGCAGCCTCTCTGTGTTAGTGATGGCTGTTTAACAGTCTGATGGCCTTGAGATAGATGTGTTTTTCAGTCTCTCGGTCCCAGCTTTGATGCACCTGTACTGACCTCGCCTTCTGGATGATAGCGGGGTGAACAGGCAGTGGCTCGGGTGGTTGTTGTCCTTGATGATCTTTTTGGCCTGCCTGTGACATCGGGTGCTGTAGGTGTCCTGGAGGGCAAGTAATTTGCCCCCGGTGATCCATTGTGCAGACCGCACCACCCTCTGTCGAGCCTTGCAGTTGTGGGCAGTGCAGTTGCCGTACAAGGCGGTGATACAGCCCGACAGGATGCTCTCAATTGTGCATCTGTAAAAGTTTGTGAGTGTTTTAGGTTAACTTCTTACGGAGTGATGGGGCGCTAGTTGAATTATTAAACATGCATCAATATACAAGTGTTTCATAGTCATCAAAAGCTCTGCTTCTTGGCAATATCACAGCGTTGTCAGATTTCAAAAAGGCTTTACGGCGAAAGCACCACATTTGATTGTTTGAGTGTAGCACCTAACATATTCTTCCCATTCCCATGAATTCATAAGCCTCCACGGTTCACAGAAAACACATTTCACAGCGAAAACAAATCAATTACCTTTTGAAGAACTTCTGCTGAGGGCTTCCCAAGTGTCCAACGAAGACAATCCATGGTTCTTTTGTTAGAAAAAGTAATGTATTATATCCATAAATCTCCGTTTGGTTGCACGTTATAATCAGAAAATATAGCGTCGACTCCTCCATTGAAAACGTGAAGAGAACTCGTTCAACTTATACCTATAAACTTGTCCAAGAACAATCAAACATCATTTTAAATGTATCCTTAGGAACACTTTTATGTATAAATAGTATAATATTTCAACCGGAATATAAACTGGGTGATAAGAAAGGAAAAAAACAAAGAACGTGCCAGCCGGGAGCGCGCATTTACTTCTATTGACATCTGTGTGGACACTTCCTTATTCGTCTTCTTCTCTGCTTTAAAAGCATCTAAAAAGAATCAGAACACTTTCTCGAGACTGTTGACATCCAGAGGAAGCAATAAGTACTGCATTCATATGCCCTTATATGGGCATTTCCATAAGGGAGGGGTTCTAAATGAGGCAATGTGTCAAAACCACTTTTTCCAGGACAGAAATTCCTCGGGTTTTTCCGTTCTGTTATACTCACAGACAAAATGTTAACACTTTTAAAAAATTCAGAGTGTTTCCTATCCAATGGTACTAAATATGTGCATGTCCTATTTTCTGGTCCTGAATGGGAGGCATTTTACTTTGGGCACGCCAGGCTCTCCAAAACGGTCACCTCGTGCACTGCTCCCAAAGACGTTAATGATGAGCTTTGAGGGTAGTATGGTGTTGAATGCTTAGCTATAGTCAATGAATAGCATTCTTTCATAGATATTCCTCTTGTCCAGATGGGATAGGGCAGTGTGCAGTGTGATGGCAATTGCATCGTCTGTGGACCTATTAGGGCGGTAATCAAATTGAAGCGGGTCTAGGGTGACATGTAAGGTGGAGGTGATATGATCCTTGACTAGTCTCTCAAAGCACTTCATGATGACAGAAATGACTGCTACTGGGCGGTAGTCATTTAGTTCAGTTATCTTTGCCTTCTTGGGTACAGGCACAATGGTGGCCATCTTGAAGCATGTGAGGACAGCAGACTGGGATAGGGAGAGATTGAATATGTCCGTAAACACTCCAGCCAGCTGGTCTGTGCATGCTCTGAGGACACGGCTAGGCCTGCCGTCTGGGCCGGCAGCTTTGCAAGGGTTAACATGTTTAAATGTCTTACTCACGTCAGTCATGGAGAAGGAGAGCCCACAGTCCTTGGTAGCGGGCCGCGTCGGTGGCACCGTATTATCCTCAAAGCGAGCAAAGAAGATGTTTATTTTGTCTGGAAGCAAGACGTCGGTGTCCGTGACGTGTCCGTGGTTTTCCTTTTGTAGTCCGTGATTGTCTGTAGGTTTGGCTTGGAAAAAGGTGAGAAGAGGAGAGTGCATATATGCAAAAAGGAATTATACAACAAACAAAGTGATCATGCGGTTTGTATGTGGTTGCTATGGAAGTGAACTGTGTTTGCAGGTGATCAAGGGTGTATTCATTCTGCCGATTCTGTTGAAGAACGTTTCTAAACGGAAGCAAACGGAAAGAAATGTGGATAAACATATCTGAACTTGTCCAATAAAAACTCTTGTTTGCAACTGCGGGAAAGAGTGGGAAAGAGTGGGAAAGGTGTTGAATGTGTCAATGTCTGTTACTTTGATTACTCACATTTTTCTCTTGACTTGTGTGCACCTACGTTCTAAACTTTCATTCGTAGGCTAGGTTGTAGAAACCTCATGATGGGTAAAGGGAAAATTAGAGTATCATGTAGCAGCCGAAACCTATTGATGTTACATTGACCTGGGAGAATGGAATATTAATGACAGTCATCCAATATGCTGTAACAGAAACAAGGCCATGCTCATTAAAAAAAAAATCTCCCTCATCTTAAACGCCACGACCGCCACTGGTGTGCATGCTTGTGTGTGTGTGTGCACGTGTGTGTGTTTAGGGTAAATTACAGCTACTTGCAAAATGTCACACTGCACCGTTGAGATTTACTGATCACAATATTTCGTGTAACTGATGGGAGTGCAAAGAAAGTCACCAATAATTTTTTTTGAAGAATTAAGTTAAATATTTTCCCTCCCTATCCCTATCCCCTCTTCCGTCTCTCCCCTCCTTTCTCTCCCCCTTCCCTACCCCCCCTCTCTCTCTCCCCCTCTATCTCTCGCTGTCTCCCTCTTTCTCCTTTTGTCTTTCTCCATCACCTTCCCTCTCCCTGTCTCCCGTAATCTCTCTTTCTTCCTTCTCTCCCCTCCTCTCTCTTTCTTCTCTCCCCCCAACTCTCCCACCTCATCTCCTCTCTCTCTCCCCCTCTCCCTCTCCCCCTCTCCCCCTCCCCAATTGAAATGGCTTTATTGGCATGGGAAACATCTTTACATTGACAAAGCAAGTGAAATAGATAGATAATAAGTACAAAGGGGAAAATAAATGAACATAAATATGGGTTGTATTTACAATGGTGTTTGTTCTTCACTGTTTTCCCTTTTCTTGAGGCAACAGGTCACAAATCTTGCTGCTGTGATGGCACACTGTGGTATTTCACCCAACAGATAAGCGAGTTTATCAAAATTGGATTTGTTTTGTAATTCTTTGTGGGTCTGTGTAATCTGAGGGAAATTCAGTACCAGTCAAACATTTGGACACAGCTACTCATTCAAGGGTTTTTCTTCATTTTTACTATTTTCTACATTGTAGAATAGTAATGAAAACATCACAACTATGAAATAGCACATAGGAAATCATCTAGTAACCAAAAAAGTGTTAAACAAATCCAAATAGATTTCATATTTTAGATTCTTCAAAGTAGCCACCCTTTGCCTTGATGACAGCTTCACCTGGAATGCTTTTCCAACAGCCTTGAAGGAGTTCCCACATGTTCTAAGCACTTGTCGGCTGCTTTTCCTTCACTGCTTTTCCTTCCAACTCATCCCAAACCATCTACATTTGGCTCAGGTTGGGTGATTGTGGACGCCAGGTCATCTGATGCAGCACTCCATCACTCTCCTTCTTGGTCAAATAACCCATACACAGCCTGGAGGTGTGTTGGGTCATTGTCCTGTTGAAAAACAAATAATAGTCCCACTAAGCCCAGACCAGATGGGATGGTGTATTGCTGCAGAATGCTCTGGTAGCCATGCTGGTTAAATGTTCTAAATAAATCACAAAAAGTGTCACCAGCAAAGCAACCCTACCTCTTCCTCCATGCTTCACGGTGGGAACCACAAATGCAGAGATCACTCGTTCACCTACTCTGCATCTCACAAAGACACGGCAGTTGGAATCAAAATCTACAATTTGGACTCATCAGACCAAAGGAGAGATTACCACAGGTCGATTGTCCATTGCTCGTGTTTCTTGGCCCAAACAAGTATTTAATTCTTAGTGTCCTTTAGTAATGGTTTCTTTCCAGCAATTCGACCATGAAGGCATGATTTAGGCAGTCTCCTCTGAACAGTCGATGTTGACATGTCTGTTACTTGAACTCTTAAGCATTTATTTGGGATGCAATTTCTGAAGCTGGTAACACTAAGGAACTTATCTTAAAAAGTTCTTAAAATGTTCTGCATTGACTGACCTTCGTGTCATTAAGTAATGATAGACTGTCATTTCTCTTTGCTTATTTGAGCTGTTCTTGCCATAATATGGACTTGGTCTTTTACCAAATAGTGCTATCTTCTGAATATCACCCCTGCCTTGTCACAACACAACTGATTGGCTCAAACGCATTAAGAAGGAAATAAATTCCACAAATTAACTTTTAACAAGGCACACCTGTTAATTGAAATGCATTCCCAGTAACTAACTCATGAAGCTGGTTGAGAGGATGCCTTGATGACAGCTCTGCACACTCTTGGCAAAGGGTGTATAAGGCCACAGGGCGAGACCCAGATGCAGACACGGGATGCAGATGGTTTGAGTCTGATATTTATTATAATCCAAGGGACAGGCAAAAAATCATAAACAAGGCCAGAGTCCAGGAGGACTTGAGTGGCAGGCAGGCTCGAGGTCAGGGCAGGCAGTATGGTCAGGCAGGCGGGTTCAGAGGCAAGGCAGGCCACCCCTGCCATGTGGTCGAACCCTCAAGAAGAGTCTCACCGTGTACGCTGGCTGACTGTTGATGACACAGTGGGAGGGATGGGCCTAGAAACAGATGACAAAGGACTGTGAGACAAGGGCTTAATCTTGGACACATGAAAAGTAGGGTGAACACGGAGGGTACGGGGTAACAATAGGTGAAGAGCAGTGGGACTAGGGGCTCTAGAAATGGGGAAAGGACAAATGAAAACCGAGGGAAAGTTTGCGGGATTACACCCAGAGGGGCAGGTCCCGTGTGGACAACCATACCCTCTGCCAAACCCGATAGCGGGGAGCCAGAGTCCGCTTGTCGACGATACCTGGAGGTGGTCTAGAGTAGAGCTCTTTTCCAGGTACGCCGACAGCGGCGGACAAACATCAGGGCTGAGGGTGTGGTGACCTCAACTTCTTGCTCTGGGAAGAGCAGAAGCTAATACCCCATGGAGCATTTGAAGGGGGAGAGTCCAGTAGCTGAGCAGGGAATAGTGTTCCTAGCATATTCGACCCAGACCAGTTGCTGGCTCCAGGTGGTGGGGTTACTAGCAATGAGACACCTAAGTGTTGTCTCCATGTCTTGATTGGCTCTCTCCGACTGGCCGTTGGATTGGGGACGAAACCCAGAGGACAGACTGGCCGATGACCCGATAAGGATGCAGAACGCCTTCCAGAATCAGGACGAGAACTGAGAACCCCGATCCAAGACCATGTCGACCGGAAGTCCATGGATTCGGAAAACGTGCTGCACCATGAGCTGGGCTGTCTCCTTGGCTGAAGGTAACTTGGGAAAAGGGATGAAATGGGCGGCTTTGGAAAACGTATCCACCACCATCAGAATGGTGGTGTTACCATCTGACGGGGGAAGCACAGTGACAAAATCCAGGGAAATATGGACCAGGGGCGATGAGGGACAGGGAGTGGCTGAAGGAGGCCAGACGGAGCTTGCTTTGAGCGCACACCATGCCCTTATACCAACCACCACTGCGACCTGTATGCTCTAGTCGGCTGGCCCTCGCTACATACTCGTCGTCAGACCCACTGGCTCCAGGTCATCTACAAGTCCCTGCTAGGTAAAGCCCTGCCTTATCTCAGCTCGCTGGTAACCATAGCAGCACCCACCCGTAGCACTCGCTCCAGCAGGTATATCTCACTGGTCACCCCCAAAGCCAATTCCTCTTTTGGCCACCTTTCCTTCCAGTTCTCTGCTGCCAATGACTGGAACGAACTACAAAAATCGTTGAAACTGGAGACACTTATCTCCCTCACTAGTTTTAAGCACCAGCTGTCAGAGCAGCTCACAGATTACTGCACCTGTACATGGCCCAACCAACTACCTCATCCCTTACCGTAGTCATTTATTTATCTTGCTCCTTTGCACCCCAGTATTTTTACTTTGCACATTCATCTTCTGCACATTTACCATTCCAGTGTTAAATTGCTATATTGTAGTTACTTTGCCACCATGGCCTATTTATTGCCTTATGTTCCTTATCCTACCTCATTTGCACACATTGTATATAGATTTGTTTTTTCCTACTGTATTAGTGTTTGTTTACTCCAATGTGTAACTATGTGTTGTTGTATGTGTTGAACTGATTTGCTTTATCTTGGCCAGGTCGCAGTTGTAAATGAGAACTTGTTCTCAACTTGCCTACCTGGTTAAATAAAGGTGAAATAAAAAATGTTGCGACGAAAGCTGAGACATCAGGAGCCATGGTGGGCCACCAAAAGTGTTGTCGGAGGAAAGCCAGGGTACGACGAGCCCCAGGATGACAGGTAAGCCTGAGGCCGGGCCGAATCAGGAACGAACATATCCGGTTAGGCGGGCTCCCCCCAGGGTCCGACTGGGAACGTTGTGCCTTGCGGACCAGCGCTTCAATACACCAAACAACCGAAGACGCCAAACATGAAGCAGGGAGGATGGCCTCAGATTGTGGCCTTGGAACTGTACAGATGGGAGAGAGCGTCCGGCTTCCCACTTTTGGTCCCTGGGCGGTAGGAGATGGTGAAATTTAACCTGGTAAATAACAGCTTTGGGTTGAGGCGATTGTCAGTGTGGAGGTATTCTAAATTCTTTTGGACCATCCATACCAAAAAATGGATGTTCCGCCTCTTCCAGCCAGTGCCTCCACTCCTCCAGAGCCATCTTAATAATAAAACCCACCGGAAACTGAACAAACAGATCAAAAAGGGTACAAAACCCGTCGCACACCATAATCTACGTGCACAAGCACTTACAAAATAAACAATCCCGGACAAGGACATGGGGGAAACAGAGGGTTAAATATACAACATGTAAGGATGGAATTGAAACCAGGTGTGTGGGAAGACAAGACAAAACAAATGGAAAATGATGATGATGGCTAGAAGACCGGCGACGCCAACTGCCGAGCGCCGTCCGAACAAGGAGAGGAACCAACTTTGGCGGAAGTTGTGACAGAATCAAGAAAGCATGAGAAAGCTTTCCCTTTGTTTTGGTTTGTTTGTTTGTCTATTAGCGTGTGCAGGGTGAATATGTGGTCTGTCGTACAATCATTTGGTGAAAAGCCAATCTGACATTCCTCATTACATTGTTTTCGCTGAGGAAATGTACAAGTCTACTGTTAATGATAATGCAGAGGATTTTCTCAAGGTTACTGTTGACGCATATTCCCCGATAGTTATTGCAGGTGGGAAAGTAGTCCAGAGTCAGGCAGTGGTCAAAACCGGGAAGACTAGCAAAAGAGAATAGAAAAGGAGTACGAGGAAAAACACGCTGGTTGACTTGACTAAACATACAAGACGAACTGGCACAGAGAGACAGGAAACACAGGGATAAATACACTGGGGAAAATAAGCAAAACCTGGAGGGGGTGGAGACAATCACAGGGACAGGTGAAACAGATCAGGGCTTGACACCTACATGCCCTTTTTGGGATGGAGGGTTTGTATTTTGTCCTGTAGTTCATTCAATGTAATTGGAGAATCCAGTGGGCTCTGGTAGTCTTTCAAAGTTGTTTCTAAGACTTGTATTTGACCATGCATATGTTTTTCCTGTTTGTTCTTTGTTTTAGAGCAAAAAATATTGGTGAAGTGGTTTATCCAAACATCTCCGTTTTGGATAGATACAGTGCCTTGCAAAATGATTCATCCCCCTTGGCATTTTTCCTATTTTGTTGCATTACAACCTGTAATTTAACCTGTTACTCAGGCCCAGAAGCTAGGATATTCATATAATTAGTAGCTTTGGATAGAAAACACTCTGGAGTTTCTAAAACGGTTAAAATAATGTCTGTGAGTATAATAGAACTGATATGGCAGGCAAAAACCCGAGCAAAATCCATCCAGGAAGCGGGATTTTTTGAGGTGACCAGTTTTCAATTGAAGGCCTATTGGTTATATAGGGGAATAACTCCCAGTTCCTATGGCTTCCACTGGATGTCAACAGTCTTAAGAAAAGATTTCAAGCTTTTATCTTGAATAACCATGGAGTAAGAGAAGTTCTTCCTGAGGTTTTCGAGGCGTAACAGGGAGTGCGCTCTTAGCTCTTTTTCTCTTCTATTCATCAGGCTATATTCCGTCTGAAATATTATCGTTTATATTCATTTTAGGGTATCTGAGTATTGATTAGAAATGCTGTTTGACTTGTTTCGATGAAATTTACCGGTACGTTTGGGATATTGTTTGTCTGCATGGATGAATGCCTTTGGGCAGGTGGATTACTGAACAAAACGCGCCAACCAAACGGAGCTTTATGGATATGAAGAGGGACTTTATTGAACAAAATGACCTTTTATTGTGTAACCGGGAGGCTTGGGTATGGCATCAGATGAAGATCTTCAAAGGTAAGCGATTTATTTCATGCTTTTTTTGAGTTTTGTGACACCTCTGCTGGTTATGTTATTATGCTAATTGAATATGTGTGCGGGGCGCTTTCCTCAGACAATCAAATGTTCTGCTTTCGCTGTAAAGCCTTTTTGAAATCTGACAACACTGTTAGATTAACAAGAGTCTAAGCTTTTTAATGGTTTGCAACACTTGCATTTTCATGAATGTTAAAAATGAGTATTTCTGTAATTTGAATTTGGCGCTCTGCATTTCACCAGATGTTGTGGTTGTGTTGTGGTGTTGCGCAAAGAGGTTAAATTGACTTTGGGATTTCATGTAATGGACATACACAAAATAGTCCAAATTGGTGAAGTGAAATTTAAAAAAAGACTTGTTTCAAAAAATTCTAATAAATAGAAAACGGAAAGGTGGTGCGTGCATATGTATTCACCTCCTTTGCTATGAAGCCCCTAAATAAGAACTGGTGCAACCAATTACCTTCAGACGTCACATAATTAGTTAAATAAAGTCCACCTGTGTGAAATCTACGTGTCACATGATCTGTCACATGATCTCAGTATATATACACCTGTTCTGAAAGGCCCCAGAGTCTGCAACACCACTAAGCAAGGGGCACCACCAAGCAAATGGCACCATGAAGACCAAGGAGCTCTCCAAACAGGTCAGGGACAAAGTTGTGGAGAAGTACAGAGCAGGGTTGGGTTTAAAAAAATATCAAAAACTTTGAACATCCGACAGAGCACCATTAAATCCATTATTAAAAAATGGAAAGAATACGGCACCACAACAAACCTGCCAAGAGAGGGCCGCCCACCAAAACTCACGGATCAGGCAAGGAGGGAATTAATCAGAGGCAACAAAGAGACCAAAGATAACCCTGAAGGAGCTTCAAAGCTCCACAGTGGAGATTGGAGTATCTGTCCATTTGGACCATTTTGGACCATTTTTAGCTGTACATTCCACAGAGCTGGGCTTTATGGAAGAGTGTCCAGAAAAAAAATACAATGCTTAAGAAAAAGATAAGCAAACACGTTTGGTGTTCACAAAAAGGCATGTTGGAGACTCCCCAAACATATGAAAGAAGGTACTCTGGTCCGATGAGACTAAAATTCAGCTTTTTGGTCATCAAGGAAAACGCTATGTCTGGCACAAACCCAACACCTCTCATCAACCCGAGAACACCATCCCCACAATGAAGCATGGTGGAGGCAACATCATGCTGTGGGAATGTTTTTCATCGGCAGGGACTGGGAAACTGGTCAGAATTGAAGGAATGATGGATGGCGCTAAATACAGGGAAATTCTTGAGGGAAACCTGTTTCAGTCTTCCAGAGATTTGAGACTGGGACGGAGGTTCACCTTCCAGCAGGTCAATGACACTAAGCATACTGCTAAAGCAACACTCGAGTGGTTTAAGGGGTAACATTTAATGTCTTGGAATGGCCTAGTCAAAGCCCAGACCTCAATCCAATTGAGAATCTGTGGTATGACCCATCCAACTTGAAGGAGCTGGAGCAGTTTTTCCTTGAAGAATGGCCAAAAATCCCAGTGGCTAGATGTGCCAAGCTTGTAGAGACATACCCCAAGAGACTTGCAGCTGTAATTGCTGCAAACGGTGGTTCTACAAAGTATTGACTTTGGGGGGGTGAAGAGTTAAGCACGCTCAAGTTTTCTGTTCTTTTGTCTTATTTCTTGTTTGTTTCACAAGAAAAAATACTTAGCATCTTCAAAGTGGTAGGCATGTTCTGTAAATTAAATTATACAATCCCCCTCAATTTTGAGGTAACAAAATAGGAAAAATGCCAGGGGGGATGAATACTTTCGCAAGCCACTGTAACTCTGCGTTGTTGTTTGTTTATAGTTTTCCAATTTTCCCAGAAGTGGTTAGATTCTAAGGATTCTTCAATTACATTGAGCTGATGTCTGACCTGCTGGACCTTCTTTTCCGTAGTGTATTTCTGTATTGTTTTAGTAATTCTCCATAGTGAAGGCGCAGGCTCAGGTTTTCTGGGTACCTATGTTTTTGGTTGGATAGGTTTCTCATTTCGTTTTTTGGATTTTTGCGTTCTTCATCAAACCCTTTGTCATTGTGAAATTTCTTAGGTTGTCTGCTTGAATTTTTTGTATTAGATAGGGATCAGGATAATTCCCAGAAGCAGACAGTTCGAAATAACTAAAGTTTATTTACAAAACAGGGGTCAGACAAACAGAAGTTCAAGGGCAGTAATCCAGGGCAGAGTCCGTGAGGTACAGAACAGCAAGCAGGTTCTGGGTCAAGGCAGGCAGCGTTCAGTAATTCAAGGCAGTGTCAAGAGGTACAGAAAGTCAGGCGGGCTCACTGCCAGGTCAGGCAGAACGGTTCAAAAACGGGAGAACTAGAAAACAGGAACAAGAAACAGGAGTACAAGGAAAAAATGCTGGTAGGCTTGACTAGACAAGACGAACTGGCAATAGACAAACAGAAAACACAGGTATAAATGCACAGGGGATAATTGGGAAAATGGGCAACACCTGGAGGGGGTGGAGACAAGCACAAGACAGGTAAAACAGATCAGGGTGTGACAGTGTCCCTTCCCCCTCTCTTGGGACGCCACCTGGCATCCTACCTTGGCACATACCTGGTTAACCGGGGTGCCGGCGGTGGAATTCAGCAATAAGGGCAGGGTCCAGAATGTTCCTAGTGAGGACCCAGCACCTCTCCTCTGGGCCATAACCCTCCCAGTCCGCACAAAGGCCAGAGATTTGATGGGAGCCAGGGTGGCAGGCAAGCCTGTAAGAATGAGCCCATTCCAGGATAGGGGAGCGGGCAGACAAACATCCGGTTAGCTGGGCCGTCGGACCTGGTTCTCTGTTCCCCAGACGAGGATAGCCGCCAGGCACGAGGTAGGAACGATGGTCTCGGGGTCTGAGGGTGTAGATGCAAGGCTATAGCGGTGTGAAAGCACGGCCGGCTTAACTTCTTAGGGAAAAAACACAGAGCGTGCCTTCTCGGCAGCGCGCGCTCCCTTCTGTTGACATCTAAGGGGACACTTCCTGGTTTTCTCTTCTTCTCTGCTCTAATGCATCTAAACAAATTCTGAACACTGTCTCGAGACTGTTGACATCCAGAGGTAGCAATAGGTACTGCATTCATATGCCCTTATATGGGCATTTTCATGTGGGAGGGGTTCCAAATGAGGAACTCTGTCAAAACCACTTTTTCCAGGACAGAAATTCCTCGGGGTTTCGCCTGACATATGCGTTCTGTTTTACTCACAGACAAATGGTTAACACTTTTCGAAAATTCAGAGTGTTTCCTATCCAATGGTACTAAATATGTGCATTTCCTATTTTCTAGGCCTGAATGGTAGGCATTTTACTTTGGGCAAGCCAGGGTCTCCAAAACGGTCACCTCGTGCGCTACTCCCTAAGAAGTTAAAACTACTTACGGAGCAGTGGGGCGCTAGTTTCTAAGAGTGTTAAAATATTGTCTGTGAGTATAACAGAACGGATATAACAGGTGAAAACCCGAAGAATTTCTGTCCTGGAAAAAGTGTTTTTGACACATTGCCTCATTTTGAACCCCTCCCTATTGAAAACAGACATATATATATAGGAGTAAGATTGCAGTACCTATTGCTTCCACTGGATGTCAACAGTCTCTAGACAGTGTTTGATGATGTTTAGTTGCTCTGGATGGTAATAGAAGAAGAATTTAGAAGTGGTCATCGGATGTAAACAGAAGAGGATTCCGCGTTCACGGGCTCGTGCACACTGTGGTTTTTTCCTTTCCTATCATCCAGTTTATAATCCGGTTGAAATATTATAGTAAATATACATAAAAGTGTTCCTAAGGATACATTATCAATGATTTTTGATTGTTCTTGGACAAGTGTATAGGTATAGGTTGAACGCGTTCTCTTCACGGTTCAATGGGTGAGTGGACGCTGTATTTTATGAACATAATGCTCCAACCAAACAGAGATTTATGGATATAATAAATGACTTTTTCTAACAAAAGAACCATTGGATGTCTTCGTTGGACACTTGGGAAGCCCTCAGCAGAAGTTCTTCAAGAGGTAAGGGATTTGTTTTCGCTGTGAAATGTGTTTTGTGTGAACCGCGATGGTTTATGAATTTATGCTAATGAAAAAAAATTGGAGGTGCTACCCTCAAACAATCAAATGTTGTGCTTTCGCCGTAAAGCCTTTTTGAAATCTGACAACGCTGTGATATTGCCAAGAAGCAGAGCTTTTGATGACTATGCAACACTTGTATATTGATGAATGTTTAATAATTCAACTTTTGGATTTTGAATTTGGCGCCTTACATTTCACCGGGTAGTGTCGGGAGTGGCCCGCTAGCGCGCCGCTACTCCCTAAGTATTTAAGACAATGGGAGAAGAAGGCGTAGGGTTGCAGCTTAAAAACCTCTTAGGGATCAGCATCAGTGGTGTTGGTTTTGGAGAGTCTGGCGTGCCCAAAGTAAAATGCCTGCCCTCAGGCCCAGAAACTAGGATATGCACATAATTAGTACTATTGGATAGGAAACACCCTGACGTTTCTAAAACTGTTAAGATAATGTCTGTGAGTATAACAGAACTGATATAGCAGGCAAAAACCTGAGGAATTTCTGTCCAGATCTTTTTTTTGTGACATTTCCTTAGTTTGATAGGCTTCCAATTGAAATCCCAGTATAATAGCTCCCAGATTGCAGTACCTATGGCTTCCACTAGATGTCAACAGTCTTTAGACAGTGTTTCATGGCTTTATCATGGAACAGAACCGAATATAAGAAGAATTGGTGAAAGAACCACAGATGTCAATAACTTTTCCTGGGCGCGAGACAGTGAGCGCGCTCCTCTTTATTTTCTTTTTATATAGTTTAGGATATCATCCGTGTAAAATATAATCGTTAATATTCATAAAAGTATACCTAAGGATACATTATAAATGTTGTTTTTGTGAACGCGCCCCACTTTATTTTCCTTTCCTATCGTTCACGTTATCGTCCGGTTGAAATATTACAGTAAATATACATAAAAGGATACCTAAGGATACATAAAAAATGATGTTTGATTTGTTTGGAGAAAGTTTCTAGGTATAATTTGAACGTGTTCTCTTCACGGTTCAATGGGCGACTCGACGGTGGACTTTCTGATCATAACGCGCCAACCAAACAGAGATTTATGGATATAATAAATGAACCATTGGATGTCTTCGTTGGACACTTGGGAAGCCCTCAGCAGAAGTTATTCAAAAGGTAAGTGATTTATTTTAGCTCTTATATGGATTTTGTGTGACCTGCGCTGGAAATGAATTTATGCTAATGTGGAAAATAGGAGAGGTGCTATCCTCAAACAATCAAATGTTGTGCTTTCACCGTAAAGCCTTTTTGAAATCTGACAATGCTGTGATATTTCCAAGAATCAGAGCTTTTGATGACTATGCAACACTTGTATATTGATGAATGTTTAATAATTCAACTTTTGGATTTTGAATTTGGCGGCTTACATTTCACCGGTAGTGTCGGGAGCGGCAAGCTAGCGCGCCGTTTCTCCCAAAGTAGTTAACATATAGCAGAACTGATATGGCAGGCGAAAATCAGAGGAAAACTAGTTTTTTTGAGGTCACAGTCTTTCCATTGACTATTTTCCGTCTGAAATATTATTGTTTATTTAGATATTTGACAACATAAAGATTAATTAGAAACATCATTTGACTTGTTTAGATGAGCTTTACCGGTACTTTTGGGATTTCTTTAACTGCATGTTTTTATTTATTTACAAACTCTTATTTTCAATGACAGATTTTTACCTTGTCAGCTCGGGGATTCGACCTCGCAACCTTTTGGTTACAAGTCCAACACTCTAACCACTAGGCTACCTGCTACCCCATGTTGAACAACTGGATTACAGAACTCCATGGCGCCAACTAAACTGACTTTTTGGGCTGTAAAGAAAGACTTTATCAAACAAAATGACCATTCTTTGTGTTCCTGGGATCCGTGGGATTGCAAACAGAGGAAGATCTTCAAAAGTAAGTGATTTATTTATTCCCTATTTTAAATTTTGTAATGCCTGTGCTGGTTTGAATAATTATGTTGTTGTGGGGCGCTGTCCTCAGACAATCGAATGGTCTGCTTTCGCCGTAAAGCCTATTGTAATCCAACAACGCAGTTCGATTACCAATATTCTAAGCTTTTGAGTGGTGTACAAAACTTGTATATTCATGAATGTTTAAAGTTACTATTTTTGTCATTTGAATTTGGCGCTCTGCATTTCACCGGATGTTGTCTAGGAAGGCCCGGTCAGCAGCTGGGGACCACATGAACGGACCTTTGGAGAGGTGAGTGCTGACAGGGGGGGAAGCCAGGGTGCTGTAACCCCGGATAAAACTTTGATAGAAATTGGCAAATCCTAAGAAGCGTTGCAGCTGCACTCTGGACGTGGTTTGTGGCCAATCCACCACCACTCTCACCTTTCCGGAATCCATCTGCACATTTCCAGCAGCGATGATGTATCCAAGGAAGGAGATGGTGGAGCGATGTAATTCGTTTTTTTAGGATTTGACAAAAAGATGGTTCTACAGGAGACGCTGCAGGACCTGTCAGAGTTAAAGAACGTGTTGTTGAGCGGGAAAAGACAAGGATGTTGTCGAGCTAGACCAACACGAACCGGTTCAACATGTCGCAGAGAATGTCAGTAACCAGGGCCTGGAACACAGCAGGAGCATTGGTCAGACCGAATGGCATCACCAGGTATTCATAGTGTCCGCTAACAGTGTTGAAGGCTGTCTTCAACTCGTCACCTTCCCGTATCCGTACCAGGTGGTAGGCATCCCTCTGTCTCTCTCGACCTCCAAAACATCCCTCTATTTCTTTTGCCCTCCCTAACATCCCTCTATCTCTCTAACCCTCCCTAAAATCCCTCTGGTCCTGAAAATAAGTATGCCTCATCTGTGAATATATCTTCCCGTCCATGAAGTCTGGATATGATAATTCCCGCTTTGTCTATTTGCCACAATTATATGTTGAGTGGGAGTAAAAACCTTCTTTTGCATAAATGTGAAAGTAAACAATGTCATGGAGAAGTCCCCTCCATTTCCTGGTGACTTCCTTGAAATAACCCACACACAACCACACACACAAACACGCAAACACACACACTAAACCTCACAGGGGAACTCTACTCTTCTCTTCCCGTCAAAACCAGGAGACAGAGTCCCACTCTGTCTGCACTGACCTATCTGGACCACAGAGAGAGAGAGAGAGAGAGAGAGAGAGAGAGAGAGAGAGAGAGAGAGAGAGAGAGAGAGAGAGAGAGAGAGAGAGAGAGAGAGAGAGAGAGAGAGAGAGAGAGTAGTGTGGAAATATACAAAAATACAATTAGGCAACAACAAATTCAATCCCTTCTAGACTATTTCCTGGACAAAATGTTTCACTGTAATAGTGAAGGCGTAAACCTGGCAGTAGAAAACCTAAACAGTATATTTGACCTCTCAGCTTCACTTTCCAATCTAAACATTTCAAGCAGACAACCTAAGAAAACTAACAACAATGACAAATGGTTTGATGAAGAACGTAAAAACCGAAGAAAGAAATTGAGAAACCTATCCAACCAAAAACATAGAGACCCAGAAAACCTGAGCCTACGGCTTAACTATGGTGAATCACTTAAACAATACAGAAATACACTACGGAAAAAGAAGGAATAGCATGTCAGAAATCAGCTCAACGCAATTGAAGAATCCATATAATCTAACAACTTCTGGGAAAATTGGAAAACTCTAAACAAACAACAACAAGAAGGGTTATCTATCCAAAACAGAGATGTATGAATAAACCACATCTCCAATCTTTTCGGCTCTATAACAAAGAATAAACAGCAAAAACATATACATGACCAAATAGCATCAACTATTAATGGCTAGACGTCCTGCTAGCGGGACAACTTACGGTGAAACTGGAGGGCGTGAAATTCAAATAAATAATCATACAAATTATGGATATTAAACATTTTGGTACATACAAGTGTCTTATATCTGATTTACAGTAAGCTTTACTAGCGTAGCATGCCATGCGATTGTTTGAGGACGGCACCCCACTTCAAAATATCTTTCCACCGGCACAGGTTTCATAAATTCACAAATAGCGAATAAATATTCACTTTTTAAAAAATCTTCCTCTGATTTGACATCCAAAGGGTCCCAACTACAACATGTAGTGTCATTTTGTTAGATAAAATCCTTCTTTGTATCCCAGAAAGTCTGTTTAGTTGGCGCCATCGATTTGAGTAATCCAATCGTTCAACATGCAGAGAAAGGAATCCAAAAAGCTACCGCTAAACTTTGTTAAAACAAGTCAAAATACACTTCTATTTAATCCTCATATACCCTAAAATATAATTAAACTATAATATTTAATACGGAAAGAAGTATGTTCAATAGGAAAACGATATTAGCAGGTGCTTGTCCTCTTCATCGCGCGCACATACATGAATTTCCAAGACCATGTCCCTGTAGTAAAACTCATATTTCTTACTCGTTTTGGAAGAAACAAGCCTTAAACCACCTAAAAGGAAGCGATTCCCAAACCTTCCATAACAAAGCCATCACCTACAGAGAGATGAACCTAGAGAAGAGTCCCCTAAGCATGCAGGTCCTGGGTCTCTGTTCACAAACACAAACAGACCCTACAGAGCCCCAGGACAGCAACACAATTAGACCCAACCAAATCATGAGAAAACAAAAATTGGAAATAATTAACAAAAAAACGGAGCAAACTAGAATGCTATTTGGCCCTAAACAGAGTACAGAGTGGCAGAATAACTGACCACTGTGACTGACCCAAACTTAAGGAAATCTTTGAGCATGTACAGACTCAGTGAGCATAGCCTTGCTATTGAGAAAGGCCACCGTAGGCAGACCTGGCTCTCAAGAGAAGACAGGCTATGTGCACAATGCCCATAAAATGAGGTGGAAACTGAGCTGCACTTCCTAACCTCCTGCCAAATGTATGACATATTAGAGACACATATTTCTCTCAGATTACACAGATCCGCACTGAATTCAAAAAACAAACCCGATTATTATAAACTCCCATATCTACTGGGTGAAATACCACAGTGTGCCATCACAGCAGAAAGCTGTGTGACCTGCCACAAGAAAAAGTCAACCAGTGAAGAACAAACACCATTGTAAATACAACACATATTTATGTTTATTTATTTTCCCTTCTGTACTTTAACCATTTGCACATCGTTACAACAGTGTATATATACATAACATAATTTATTATTTTGTAACTTCTGTGAGTGTAATGTTTACTGTTCATTTTTATTGTTTATTTCACTTTTGTATATTATCTACTTCACTTCCTTTGGCAATGTTAAAACATGTTTCCCATGCCAATAAAGCCCCTTAAATTGAATTGAATTGAATTGAATTGAGAGAGAGAGAGAGAGAGAGAGAGAGAGAGAGAGAGAGAGAGAGAGAGAGAGAGAGAGAGAGAGACAGAGAGAAAGAAAGTAATGGAAAGAGAGATGTAAAGGAAGAGAGAGATACAGGCAGAGAGAGAAAGCGAGAGGGAAAGAGAGAGAGTGATGACCTAAAGACAACAGCAAGCTAAACCACAGACCAGAGGCCACCCAGTGAAACACAAACACAATCACCAACCCCACTCCTGTGGTCACCATTATCTCAGTAACACACACACATACACACATTCAAAATCCTTTTTTCCTAAGTCTAAAATAACCTTTTTCCTTGTGTGAACCAGTGAAATGTCCCCACTTGTCCAAATGTTCCTTGTTTTACTATCCTTGTGAGAACCTCTGGTTCCCACAAGCATAGTAAAACCAAGCACACACACACATAAATAAGAACAAACCTAAGATGCCAACTAAATTGAGTGACAATTCTCAGTCTCGCTACCTCTACAGGCAGAATAATAATAGACCTTTCTGATTCAGTTTGAATCATGACAGAATCAGATTGGATATGAAATATTCATGTACCGTCCCTACAGATGATCTGACGTTAAAAAGACATTGATTTGACAAGCCGAACAAACGCTGATGAGGCCTGATAATCAATAACATCATTGATGATACTAGGTGAATCAATAGCAGCATTGATGACAGTGTGTGGCGGCCTCAAGGCTGATGGCTATTGGATCAGTACAGTTTAAATAATGAATGAAGGGATTCCTGATTGATCAGGGAGAATGTCTGTCTCTCTCTCTCTGTCTTTGTCTATGTCTCTGCCTCTCTCTATCTTTCTCTTTCTCTGACACACACCTGGCATCTCAATGGGATCTGTCCTCTAGCACACTATAGAGACAACGATATTCTCTCACTACTGTATATGTACCAATAGAGTAAAAGAGAAAGGAAACCATACACTTTAGGAGTCCTTCCTTAACAATGATAATGTGTATGTCCACTAGAAAGGAAATAAAAAGCTAAGTCCTTCTCCTAAATCATTTTCCTTAACCATACAGAAAGAGGTAGAGAGGGAGCTAAACGAGGGGGAGGGTGGAGAACAGGAGGGTCAAATAAATGGTCAAATATGTGGGAGGTGAAAGAAGTTGAGAAGAGGAAGAGGGTGGGGAACACAGACACTGTGTTCTCAATTAACAGAGACACTGTGTTCTCAATTAAGAACACAGTGTCTGTGTTGTTAATTTAGATGCCTGTCTGTCTGTCTGTCTGTCTGTCTATAGGTAGACGGAGTGTGTGTGTGTGTTTGAGTTTGTGTGTGTGTGTGGTTGTGTGCGTGCATCTGTGCATGTTTGTGTGTGTGTGTAGGTGTGCGTATGTGCGTATGTGCGTGCATCTGTGCGTGTGCGTGTGTGCGTCTGCGCCGTGTGTGTGAGAGAGAGAGCGAGATAAACACACAAACATACACACACCTAGAGGTGTAGCAGCACCAGTAGGTTTATCAGCTGCCTGGCTCCTCGATACAGAGCCTCTCAGCTCAGTGAATGTCAACTTTCATATTCTTTTGTACTTCAGGGGAAGGAAGGAGAAAAAAACTCCAAACAACAAAAAGGTATTCAACAATGCTGCTATCTTCTCAGCATCTCTGTCTCTCTCTCCGTCTCTATCTCCATCTCTATCTCTCTCTCTCTCCTCTGTCTCTCCCTTTATCATATTCCTCATTCAGACACACTCTCACAGAATATCATTTAGATTTGTCCTTGAAACCTCTTGTGCACAGATTCAGGTTCACATTCACTTCCTGGAAACAGTGCACTCTCGGGACACAAGTAGATTATCTTAGCATCATTGATCATACTAAGAAAACATTTTCAAAGAACGTGGTGGTGTTGCCAAAACTGACCTGACAACTTCATATACTCAGTCTAATGTTGTGACAAAATAAGTTCTCGCTCTCAGTTACTTAGACACACAATCACACACACACGCAAGCACACAGAGGCATTCATGCACACACACAAACACACAGCCGGTATGAGTAAGACCTTTAAACAGGTCAACATTCACAAGGCCGCAGGGCCGCAGGGCCAGACGGATTACCAGGACGTGTACTCTGAGCATGCGCTGACCAACTGGCAAGGGTCTTCACTGACATTTTCAACCAATCCCTGACTGAGTCTGTAACACCAACATGTTTCAAGCAGACCACTATAGTCCCTGTGCCCAAGAACACTAAGGTAAACTGCCTAAATGACTACTGACCCGTAGCACTCACGTCTGTAGCCATAAAGTGCTTTGAAAGGCTGGTCATGGCTCACATCAACCCCGTTATCCCAGAAACCCTAGGCCAACTCCAATTTGCATACCGCCCCAACAGATCCACAGATGATGCAATCTCTATTGCACTCAACACTGCCCTTTCCAACCTGGACAAAAGGAACACCTACAGTATGTGAGCATGCTGTTCATTGACTACAGCTCAGCGTTCAAACACCATAGTGCCCTCAAAGCTCATCACTAAGCTAAGGACCCTGGGACTAAACACCTCCCTCTGCCACTGGATCCTGGACTTCCTGATGCGCCGCCTCCAGGTGGTAAGGATAGGGAACAACACATCCGCCACACTGATCCTCAACACAGGGGTCCCTCAGGGGTGCGTGCTCAGTCCCTCCTGTACTCCCTGTTCACCCATGACTGCATGGACAAGCATGACTCCAACAACATCATCAAGTTTGCCGATGACACAACAGTGGCAGGCCTGATCACCAACAACGATGAGACAGCTTATAGGGAGGAGGTCAGAGACCTGGCCGTGTGGTGCCAGGACAAAAACCTCTCCCTCAACGTGATCAAGACAAAGGAGAAGATTGTGGACTACAGGAAAAGGAGGACCGAGCATGCCTACATTCTCATCGACGGGGCTGTAGTGGAAAAGGTTGAGAGCTTCAAGTTCCTTGGTGTCCAAATCACCAACAAACTATCAGTGCGTATGGCAAAGGACATCACTGGGGCCAAGCTTCCTGCAGTCCAGGACCTCTATACAAGACAGTGTCAGAAGAAGGCCCTTAAAATTGTCAGAGTCCAGCCACCCTAGTCGTAGACTGTTCTCTCTGCTACCGCACGGAAAGTGGAACCGGAGCGCCAAGTCATGGTCCAAAATGCTTCTTAACAGCTTCTACCCCCAAGCCATACGACTCCTGAACAGCTAATCAAAGGGCAACCCAGACCCCTCTTTTACACTGCTGCTACTCTCTGTTTATAATCAATGCACAGTCACTTTAACTCTACCTACATTTACATATTACCTAAATTACTTCGACTAGCCGGTGCCCCACACATTGACTCTGTACCGGTACCCCCTGTACATAGCCTTGCTTGCTATTTTACTGCTTCTGTTTAATTATTTGTTACTTTTATTTTCTATTTTTTACTTGACACTTATTTGTATTTTTTGTCTTAAAACTTCTTAAAGCATTGTTGGTTAAGGGCTTGTAAATAAGCATTTCACTGTAAAGTCTACACCTGTTGTATACTGCGCATGTGACAAATACAGTTTGATTTGATTTGACACACACTCAGTTGATACCAGGCTGCACTCACACAGACACACACACACTCCGTCTCGCTCAGTTTGAGTATTATGATCATGATGATTAATAACAATCTGCCTGGCCAATAAAAAACTAGTCCATCACTGTCTGGCTCCTAATTGGTTACTGTGTCTGGCTTTAGTAAGAAACACCCACCCACCTTCCTCTGTATTTATCCTGCATTCTTTTCTTTTCCTTTATTTTACATTCTTTACTTCTCTTCTATGCTTCGCCCAGCTTATCCAATATCCCTCCCTTCCCAAAGTTGTAAGTCAACATTAGATTCCTCTGTCACCCAAATAGTTAATCTATTGCCTGTTTACTCACACCACAAGTAGTTAACCTTAATTTGGAGATTAACATCCCTCCTACAACCCATGTTGATTTAACCCCAGTCTCCCGTTCAGTCTCCCGTTCCCATACCTCCAAAATCATGTTGTTGTCAAGCCTCCCTTGGAGGTCTGGTTTGAAATGTCCGCTGGCTCTGGTTTGAAATGTCCGCTGGCTCCCAGCAGCAAGATTCAGATCTTTTCAAGAACCCTCCCCCACACTTCTGTAGAAGGGCGTGTTATGTGCATCACTGATTGCCAACCGGGTAGTTGTTGCCTATGCTAGTTTTAAGTATTAGTTTTCAAGTTATCAAGTGTGGCCGACAGTCTGCAATTTATATTTATTGAAATTGAAAGTGGATTACGCTGGTACACGTTCTAAACCGCTCTGGTGACAAACTCTCTCTTGTCTCTTGTCTCCATTCGTCCGCATGGCTTCTGGTTGCACTTTGCTACTACTGAAAAAACATGAAGATTGACCATTATTTTATTTTTGTAAGGACCCAAAAAACTGAGGCAGTCGAATAACCTATTCAAGTAAGTAAATGTTTTAATTTAAAAAACATACATATGTGTATTATTACCTAGCTAGCTAGCTAGCTGGCTACAGTAAGACACTTTGTAGGTTATCTCAGCTGAGCTGCTAGCTAGGTAGCTAACTTTACAAACTGTTTAGCTAAGTGAATTAAATGGCATCAGCTAGCTATCATGATGTAATCATTGTAAATTCATTTTTTTTGTAGATAACAGCCATGGGTAACAGAGGGTGAAATTGCAGCTCCAGCTTTCAGTAAAGGGAGATTGTAGGCTACTGGATAGGGCAGGTAATTTTGTGGGAGGACATTATGAAAGGATTCTCCGGTTCCAGTCCCTAGAGGGGCAAACTTTGAGGACAGATAGATAGTAGCAACATAATATTCAGTGCTGTCTAATGTGAGTATAATGAAGCCTGTTTCTTTGTGATGTTTTCTGTCTTCAGATATGGAAAGCTGTGAAAGCCTGGTTGCAGATTAAATCAAATCAAATTGTATTTGTCTCATGGTTCGTAAACACATGTGTGGACTACTAGTGAAATGCTTACTGAAGGGCCCTTCCCAATAATGCAGAGAGAAAGAAAATAGAGAAATAATAGAAATTAAAACACGTAATAATAAAAGTAATAACAGACGCACAATGAGTAACGATAACTTGGCTATATCGCCCCACTACCGACACTACCCGGTAAAATGTGAGGCGCCAAATTCAAAATCCAAAAGTTGAATTATTAAACATTCATCAATATACAAGTGTTGCATAGTCATCAAAAGCTCTGATTCTTGGCAATATCACAGCCTTGTCAGATTTCAAAAAGGCTTTACGGCGAAAGCACAACATTTGATTGTTTGATGGTACCACCTCCATTTTTTTTTCCATTAGCATAAATTCATAAACCATCGCGTTTCACACAAAACACATTTCACAGCGAAAACAAATCCCTTACCTTTTGAAGAACTTCTGCTGAGTTCTTCCCAAGTGCCCAACGAAGACATCCAATGGTTCTTTTGTTAGAAAAAGTCATTTATTATATCCATAAGTCTCTGTTTGGTTGGCGCAATATGTTCATAAAATACAGCGTCCACTCGCCCATTGAACCGTGAAGAGAACGCGTTCAACCTATACCTATACACTTGTCCAAGAACAATCAAACATCATTGATAATGTATCCTTAGGAACACTTTTATGTATATTTACTATAATATTTAAACCGGATTATAAACTGGATGATAGGAAAGGAAAAAACCACAGCAGGCGCGAGCCCGTGAACGCACATCCTCTTCTGTTTACATCCGATGACCACTTCTAAATTCTTCTTCTATTACCATCCAGAGCAACTAAACATCATCAAACACTGTCTAGAGACTGTTGACATCCAGTGACATCCATTTGATTGTTTGAGGATAGCCCCTCTCATATTTTATGCATTAGCATAAATCCATAACCAAAGTGGGTCTCATAAAACGCATAAAATTGCTAATATAAAATCCCTTACCTTTCGAAGAACTTCTGCTGAGGGCTTCCCAAGTGTCCAACGAAGACATCCAATGGTTCTGTTGTTAGAAAAAGTCATTTATTATATCCATAAATCACCGTTTGGTTGGCGCGTTATGTTCATAAAATACAGCGTCCACTCGCCCATTGAACCGTGAAGAGAACTCGTTCAACCTATACCTATACACTTGTCCAAGAACAATCAAACATCATTGATAATGTATCCTTAGGAACACTTTTATGTATATTTACTATAATATTTCAACCGGATTATAAACTGGGCGATAGGAAAGGAAAGAACCACAGCGCACGCGAGCCCATGAACGCGCATCCTCTTCTGTTTACATCCGATGACCACTTCGAAATTATTCTTTATTACCATCCAGAGAAACTAAACATCATCAAACACTGTCTAGAGACTGTTGACATCCAGTGGAAGCAATAGGTACTGCAATCTTACTCCCATATATGGCTGTTTTCAATAGGGAGGGGTTCAAAATGAGGCAATGTGTCAAAAACACTTTTTCCAGGACAGAAATTCCTCGGGTTTTTGCCTGCTATATCAGTTCTGTTATACTCACAGACAATATGTTAACACTTTTAGAAACTGCAGAGTGTTTCCTATCCAATAGTACTATGTGCATATCCTAATTTCTGGGCCTGAGTTGCAGGCCTTTTACTTTGGGCACGCCAGGCTCTCCAAAACTGTCACCTCGGGAGCTGCTCCATAAGAAGTTAACTAACCTCCAGACAAGCTTCAATGACTTCAACTGCTCTTAAATGCAAGTAAAACTAAATGCATGCTCTTCAACCGATCACTGCCTGCACCTGCCCGCCCGTCCAGATTCACTACCCTGGACGGTTCTGACTTAGAATATGTGGACAACCACAAATACCTAGGTGTCTGGCTAGACAGTAAACTCTCCTTCCAGACTGTCATTAAATATCTCCAATCAAAAATGTAATCTAAAATCTGCTTCCTATTTCGCAACAAAGCATCCTTCACTCATGCTGCCAAACATACCCTCGTAAAACTGACCATCCTACCAATCCTCGACTTCGGCGATGTCATTTACAAAATAGCCTCCAACACTCTACTCAACAAATTGGACGCAGTCTATCACAGTGCCATCCGTTTTGTCACCAAATCCCCATATACTACCCACCACTGCGACCTGTACGCTCTCGTTGGCTGGCCCTCGCTTCATACTCGTCACCAATCCCACTGGCTCCAGGTCATCTACAAGTCTTTGCTAGGTAAAGCCCCGCCTTATCTCTGCTCACTGGTCACCATAGCAGCACCCACCTGTAGCACACGCTCCAGTCGGTATATCTCACTGGTCACCCCAAAAGCCAATTCCTCTTTTGGTCACCTTTCCTTCCAGTTCTCTGCTGCCAATGACTGGAACGAACTACAAAAATCACTGAAGCTGGAGACACATATCTCCCTCACTAGCTTTAAGCGCCAGCTGTCAGTGCAGCTCACAGATCTCTGCACCTGCACATATCCCATCTGTAAACAGCCCATCCTACTGCCTCATCCCCATATTGTATTTATTTATGTATCTTGCTCCTTTGCGCCCCAGTATCTCTATTTGCACATTCATCTTATGCACAACTACCATTCCAGTGTTTAATTGCTATATTGTAATTACCTCACCACCATGGCCTATTTATTGCCCTACCCCCCTTAAATTACCTAATTTGCACTCATTGTATATAGACTTATCTTTTTATTTTCATTTTTCTACTGTATTATTGGCTGTATGTCTGTGCATTCCATGTGTAACTCTTTGTTGTTGTATGTATCAAACTGCTGTGCTTTATCTTGGCCAGGTCGCAGTTGTAAATGAGAACTTGTTCTCAACTAGCCTACCTGGTTAAATAAAGGTAAAATAAATAAATAAATAAATAAAGTATATGCATGGAGTACGAGTACTGAGTTGATGTGCAGGAGTGCGAGGTAATTGAGGTAGGTATGTACATACAACTTGGAATAAAGTGACAGATAGTAAACAGTAGCAGCAGCGTATGTGATGAGTTAAAAAAGTTTGTGTAAAAAGGGTCAATGCAGGTGGTCTGGGTAGCTATTTGGTTTACTATTTAACTAACTATTTAGCAGTCTTATAGGTTGGGGGAAGAAGTTGTTCAGGGTCCTATTGGTTCCAGACTTATTGCATCGGTACTGCTTTTCCGTGTGGTAGCTAAGAGAACAGTCACTTAGGGCCTTCCTCTGACACCACCTGCTATAGAGGTCCTGGATGGCAGGGAACTCTGCCCCTGTGATTTACTGGGTCGTCCAAACTACCTCTGTAGCGCCTTGTGATCGGATACCAAGCAGTTGACGTACCAAGTGGTGATGCAGCCAGTCAATATTCTCTCAATGGTGCAGCCATAGAACTTTTTGAGGATCTGAGGGCCCATGCCAAATCTTTTCAGCCTCCTGAGGAGGAAGATGATTGTCATGCCCTCTTCACAAATGTGTTGGTGTGTTTGTACCATGACAGATCCTTAGTGATGTGGACACCGAGGAACTTGAAGCTCTCAAACCGCTCCGCTACAGCCCCGTTGATGTGAATGGGGGCGAGCTTGGTCCTCCGTTTCCTGTAGTTCACGATCAGCTCCTTTGTCTTGCTGGCGTTGAGGGAGAGGTTGTTGTCTTGGCACCACCCTGCCAGGTCTCTGACCTCATCCCCAAAGCTTTCTCATCGAGAGAGAGAGAGAGAGAGAGAGAGAGAGAGAGAGAGAGAGAGAGAGAGAGAGAGAGATCCCAAAGAATGTGTATATCCTATATGCCATGGGTTATATGTGTAGGCCTACCTATGTTAGCAAATGTTGTATACAAAAAAACTGTTAAACTTCTCACACAATGTATAAACCTATTACAATTGGAGCAGGCCAACCCTGCTGGTGGTCTTCTGGGTGTGAAGAATTCTGTTTCAGTCCAGCAATAACACCTGATTCAACTTATCAAATATAATCAGTTGATAGTCAAGTGTGCTATTTCTGGGCTGGAATAAAAGTCTGCTCACCCAGTAGATCAGGGATCAGTGGAGCAAGGTTGGCCACCGCTGGTATGGAGGTTATTCTGTTCACCTGAAATGATGCTTTACTTGTTACTACTCAATTATCTATTGTTGTTTAGACTACGATGTCTAATCTTTACACAGGCGTTAGTTTATTAGCAAAGTGTTGAATATTTTGAAGTGAAATGTTCACACTTGTTTTAATTGTTAAATTATTATTCAAATTGAGCAAGTGTCAATGTTGATTAATCACATATCACATTCCTACAATAAAGAGGGGAAGGTGTTCTGTCTGTAATCTGTCTGTGTTTCTGGGTTGTGTTCTCAAACATTTAGATCTCCAATCTGTTTCATTTGATTGTTTTTCTCTCTCAGTATATCAGCTATGTGAATCCATTTA
This sequence comes from Brachymystax lenok tsinlingensis, assembly GCA_030435695.1. Taxonomy (NCBI): domain Eukaryota; kingdom Metazoa; phylum Chordata; class Actinopteri; order Salmoniformes; family Salmonidae; genus Brachymystax; species Brachymystax lenok. The sequence continues at coordinate 31,126,599 of CM059803.1, forward strand.
GCAGCTTATCATATGGCATGAATCACCAATTCAGGCATAGGCCTACAGTATGATGGCACTACCAGCCTTATGGGCATCTGTCATCTGAAGCAGAGAATATCTAAACTCACACATTGTACACATGTTGAGCTCTATGTTCTTAATTTAAAATGATACCAGTAGACAATGTATATGCGGCAAACCATATACCAAATGTTGTACATGCCTTTTAAGTGCTGACATATAAAAATGTTTAGTGCAAATCCAACCTTTGTAATTTAGGTACAGTATGAAAATAAGAAGATTACAGGTTACTGTAGGTTACAGGAGATGAGAATTACAGGTAACATTTTATGAGGTTCATTTTGTTTATTTTCATTCATTTTAGCAATGTTGCTTGCAAAATGATTGCAGCTCTATGTATCACTGACCCTGGATAATCTAGCGACTGGGCTAACATTTCAGGTCAATAACATGCTGTTTTTATAAAACATTTGTTGCCATTATAATTGTGAGAGAAATTGAGCTAGCTAGTAGCTAGCTAGTTAGTTATACCTAGGTAGTTTACAAGGTTAGCTGACTTTTCTCAAAACTAACCTCCTTGTGGCTAGCTACTTCTTGACCCTTTATAGCCAAATATCACTTCAGAAACTACATTGTAGACCATTTCTCCCCTCTTGCTGCAGCTTCAGCTCATCTCTAAATAACACAGAAATGCTGTGAATATCTGTGTGCTGCAAACACTCAATATTTGGCAGCACTGTTGCTCCTATGGCAGTAATCTCGTGAGCACATTTGGAGCTCCACCCAAGCAAGGCATTTGATTGGTTTATGTATTTTGAGGCGTCTCTGATTTACACCAGGGTCCGACCCCTCTTTGGCTGATTTCTGCCATGGAACTTCCCCCTGGTTCACGACTAACCCTGACTGGGGAAGCTACATCTCCCTCTCTGTTTCCCTTCACAATGTGTTCTCCCTTCCCAGCTTTTTATCCTCTCCCCCTCCTAATTCATGTTGTACTGTGCCATTTAGAGTTATTTCCTTCATGCAGATTAAGTTTGAATTTGAAGGGAAAGAAATAAGTAATACTTTACACTCAACTCAGCCATTGGTCTGTTGGTCTTTTGGTCTAAGGCCCAGTGACTGCTCTCTGCAACCCCCAAACAGTTACATTTTCCCTGGGCTAAAGCCAAACCACAATCCCTCATTCTCCCTCCCCCTCCCTCTCTATCCTTCTGTCTCCTCTCTCTCACACACACCCTCTCTCACCATGCAGCGCCCAAAATGCAGAGAAAGAGACAGAAAGGGAGCAATAGAAGGGAAAAAGGAGATGTCCTCAAGAGAGAGAGAGAGAGAGAGAGAGAGAGAGAGAGAGAGAGAGTCCGCTCTTCTCCATTACAGTTTGAAATTGAAATCAATAGTGCTAGAGGAACAAGCAGGGCTATGTAGCTTATCATTGTGGTCATAATGGAGTTAACACAAGGCCTAAATTAACACCTCTAGAGGAGCAAGAACAACACAGAGAGATATGCTACACAAACTTTGGAAAGTTCAATAACATACAACTGCAGCTGGAGGTGTGAATGTCTTTCCTGCTCTCTCTCTCTCTCTCTCTCTCTCTCTCTCTCTCTCTCTCTCTCTCTCTCTGTGTCTCTCTCTCTCACTCAGTCACACACACACACACACACACACACACACACACACACACACACACATACACACACACACACACACCATTCTCTATATAACTGTCTGTCTCTCTGTGCCTCTCTCATTCTCCCTCCCACCATCCCTCTGGCTCTCCCTCCCTCTTACATACCTCTCCACTCCCAGAACCCCTGCCTGGTTGCCAAGCTACAACCCCTGAGTTTCACCATGGTAACATCTGGAATAAAGGTGGGTGGGCAGAGTGCCAGGGTAGGCCCGGAGTTTCACTGTGGCCATAAAACTAACATAAATACATCTCTGTTACACTGCTCTTCCCAGCTCTAGCCTGCATTGCTCTGCACATATACACTCACAGACCTACACTCAAATACATGCACTCAAGCACATACTGTACAAACACACACACACACACGCACACACAGTGAACACTAGACTCCGACTCAGAGTAAACAGTTTCCTTACTCCCATAACAGTCTCACACAGAACAGAGTGTTGGAACACAGCATTATTCTATTTTATCCAATGTATCTCTCCTTTCCTCCTCTCTCTCCTTCTATCTCTCTTTGTTGCTCTTTATCTTGTGAATTGTGATCACATGAAATCACCCCACCCCATCCGTGTCCTACACACACACAGGTCCCCCTTCTGTGCACTATCCCGGTACTTTGAAGGTGAGAATATGCAAAGCGGTGCTATCATCAAAACAACAACTGGAGGGGAATATAGGGCAATGGGGAGAATTAAAATGCATCCCTGGAGACTTGCCGTTCTTTCTCTCCCCTTTAACTCCTTCTTTCTTTCCCAGGTCTCTCTCTTTCTCTCTCTCTCTGACAGCACTGTTGGCTTGATTCCCTATCCAAATCACCATTAAAAAAAGGGCCAGGTTACTTCACCTGGCAAAACCTTCCATGTTAAAACATGACTGATTACATCATGGTACTGATACTGGTAATTCTTACAAATGTAACATTTTGTATATTCATCCATGTGTTTTCTCGTCCATCTGGTCCATACTGCCGTCCCACTGGCTGCATGAGGTATGAGATAGACCCGCTCAGACAGGTTGCCACCAAAACAACCAGATCGTCGGCCAGACAGACACTCATGAACAGCCTCTTTTCATCCTACCCCAGGTGGAGAGACCACAGAGGAGACGACCACAGGATGAGTATGGACAGAGGAGGCAAAGATGGAGGGAGGAGAAGACGGAGGGAACATCCGTCCAGTCAAAGCGATGTCCAGACAGACACTGGTCAATAGATCAATGCAGAAGTCATAAAGATACCTGGTTAGCCATTAACTATTTATTTGTCCAAAACGGATAGAGAAGACCGCAGGACAGATAATCACATGATCAGGTCAGGAGAGGATGTGAAAAGAATAAATAACGAGGGATGGAGAAAATACATGATAGGAGAGATGGGTGGTGGCAGAGAGTGATGGTGTGAGTGTAATATTTACTGTTTACTTTTTATTGTTTATTTCACTTTTGTTTATCCATTTCACTTGCTTTCGCAATGTAAACATATGTTTCCCATGCCAATAAAGCCCCTTGAATTGAATTGGTGTGACAGACGTAAGTGGATGGATCAATGGCAGCAGGATATAAAGAGATAGGGTTAGAGAGAGCTGCCCTCTTCATCTGACTGGCTGGTGAAGCAGGAGAATCAACAAACACACCCTTTCATCTACAAAGTTAACTCCTTGCCATTCCTCGTCTACCATTTAACGCAAATGGATGGCGATTTCAGACGTTTGAAAAGGTGCCCAGAACGTCAATATATGTCTTCCCCGGCGCTCACAAAACAAATAAAAGCGATTGCCCAGCACTGGGCGCGGAGTGCGTTGCTTAGACCACTGCACCTTTGCCGTTTACAATGCTCTAGCAAGCCGCTAGAATACTTGATGATACTTGATGGCAATAACGTGTATATTTTTTGTGTGTTTTTTAAGCTATCCCCAAATCGTAGCCCTGACCTTAACCACTCAGAATTAATACATCAACTTAACCCTTTGAGTTGTTTCTGTTATAACCCTGTAACCACAAGGAATGAACCCTGTAACCACATGGAATGAACCATGTAACCACATGGAATGACCCCTGTAACCAAATGGAATTAACCCTGTAACCACTTGGAATGAACCCTGAAACCGCAAGGAATGAACCATGTAACCACACGGAATGAACCCTGTAACCGTAAGGAAGGAACCATGTAACCACCCAGAATGAACCCTGTAACCACACATAATGAACCCTGTAACCACGTGGAATGAGCCATGTAACCACGTGGAATGAACCCTGTAACCACTTGGAATGAACCGTGTAACCACACGGAATGAACCATGTAACCACATGAATTGAACCCTGTAACCACAAGGAATGAACCATGTAACCACTTGTAATGAACCCTGGAACCACTTGGTATGAACCATGTAACCACTTGGAATGAACCATGTAAACACTTGGAATGAACCATTTAACCACTTGGAATGAACCCTGTATCAACTTGGAATGAACCCTGTAACCACTTGGAATGAACCATGTAACCACATGGAATGAACCCTGTAACCACATGGAATGAACCTTGTAACAACTTGGAATGAACCCTGTAACCACTTGGAATGAACCCTGTAACCACTTGGAATGAACCCTATAACCACATGGAATGAACCATGTAACCACTTGGAATGAACCTTGAAACCGCAAAGAATGAACCATGTAACCACTTGGAATGAACCATTTAACCACTTGGAATGAACCCTGTATCAACTTGGAATGAACCCTGTAACCACTTGGAATGAACCATGTAACCACAGGGAATAAACCCTGTAACCACTTGGAATGAACGCTGTAACCACTTGGAATGAACCCTGTAACCACTTGGAATGAACCCTGTAACCACATGGAATGAACCATGTAACCACTTGGAATGAACCATGTAACCACACGGAATGAACCCTGTAACCACACGGATGGAAACCTGTAACCACACAGAATGAACCCTGTAACCACACATAATGAACCCTGGAACCACTTGGAATGAACCATGTAACCACTTGGAATGAACCATGTAACCACTTGGAATGAACCCTGCAAAAGCAAAGAATGAACCATGTAACCACACGGAATGAACCCTGTAACCACACAGAATGAACGATGTAACCACTTGGAATGAACCCTGTAACCACACAGAACGAACCCTGTAACCACATGGAATTAACCATGTAACCACTTGGAATGAACCATTTAACCACTTGGAATGAACCCTGTAACAACTTGGAATGAACCCTGTAACCACTTGGAATGAACCCTGTAACCACATGGAATGAACCCTGTAACCACTTGGAATGAACCCTGTAACCACATGGAATTAACCATGTAACCACTTGGAATGAACCATGTAAACACTAGGAATGAAACTTGTAACCGCTAAGAATGAACCATGTAACCACTTGGAATGAACCCTGTAACCTCTTGGAATGAACCCTGTATCAACTTGGAATGAACCCTGTAACCACTTGGAATGAACCATGTAACCACATGGAATGAACCCTGTAACCACATGGAATGAACCCTGTAACCACTTGGAATGAACCCTGTAACCACTTGGAATGAACCCTGTAACCACTTGGAATGAACCCTGTAACCACTTGGAATGAACCCTGTAACCACATGGAATGAATCCTGTAACCAAATGGAATGAACCATGTAACCACTTGGAATGAACCATGTAACCACTCGGAATGAACCCTGTAACCACACGGAATGAAACCTGTAACCACACGGAATGAACCCTGTATCCACACATAATGAACCCTGGAACAACTTGGAATGAACCATGTAAATACTTGGAATGAACCATGTAACCACTTGGAATGAACCCTGTAAATGCAAAGAATGAACCCTGTAACCACACGGAATGAACCCTGTAACCACACAGAATGAACCATGTAACCACTTGGAACGAACCCTGTAACCACATGGAATTAGCCATGTAACCACTTGGAATGAACCCTGTATCAACTTGGAATGAACCCTGTAACCACTTGGAGAAACCCTGTAACCACATGGAATGAACCCTGTAACCACTTGGAATGAACCCTGTTACCACTTGGAATGAACCCTGTAACCACTTGGAATGAACCCTGTAACCACATGGAATGAACCCTGTAACCACTTGGAATGAACCCTGTAACCACATGGAATTAACCATGTAACCACTTGGAATGAACCATGTAAACACTAGGAATGAAACTTGTAACCGCTAAGAATGAACCATGTAACCACTTGGAATGAAACCTGTAACCTCTTGGAATGAACCCTGTATCAACTTGGAATGAACCCTGTAACCACTTGGAATGAACCATGTAACCACATGGAATGAACCCTGTAACCACATGGAATGAAACCTGTAACCACTTGGAATGAACCCTGTAACCACTTGGAATGAACCCTGTAACCACTTGGAATGAACCCTGTAACCACTTGGAATGAACCCTGTAACCACATGGAATGAATCCTGTAACCACATGGAATGAACCATGTAACCACTTGGAATGAACCATGTAACCACTCGGAATGAACCCTGTAACCACACGGAATGAAACCTGTAACCACACGGAATGAACCCTGTATCCACACATAATGAACCCTGGAACAACTTGGAATGAACCATGTAAATACTTGGAATGAACCATGTAACCACTTGGAATGAACCCTGTAAATGCAAAGAATGAACCCTGTAACCACACGGAATGAACCCTGTAACCACACAGAATGAACCATGTAACCACTTGGAACGAACCCTGTAACCACATGGAATTAGCCATGTAACCACTTGGAATGAACCCTGTATCAACTTGGAATGAACCCTGTAACCACTTGGAGAAACCCTGTAACCACATGGAATGAACCCTGTAACCACTTGGAATGAACCCTGTTACCACTTGGAATGAACCCTGTAACCACTTGGAATGAACCCTGTAACCACTTGGAATGAACCCTGTAACCACTTGGAATGAACCCTGTAACCACATGGAATGAACCATGTAACCACTTGGAATGAACCATGTAACCACACGGAATGAACCCTGTAACCACACGGATGGAAACCTGTAACCACATGGAATGAACCATGTAACCACTTGGAATGAACCATGTAACCACTCGGAATGAACCCTGTAACCACACGGAATGAAACCTGTAACCACACGGAATGAACCCTGTATCCACACATAATGAACCCTGGAACAACTTGGAATGAACCATGTAAATACTTGGAATGAACCATGTAACCACTTGGAATGAACCCTGTAAATGCAAAGAATGAACCCTGTAACCACACGGAATGAACCCTGTAACCACACAGAATGAACCATGTAACCACTTGGAACGAACCCTGTAACCACATGGAATTAGCCATGTAACCACACGGAATGAACCCTGTAACCACACGGATGGAAACCTGTAACCACATGGAATGAACCATGTAACCACTTGGAATGAACCATGTAACCACTCGGAATGAACCCTGTAACCACACGGAATGAACCATGTAACCACTTGGAATGAACCCTGTAAATGCAAAGAATGAACCCTGTAACCACACGGAATGAACCCTGTAACCACACAGAATGAACCATGTAACCACTTGGAACGAACCCTGTAACCACATGGAATTAGCCATGTAACCACTTGGAATGAACCCTGTATCAACTTGGAATGAACCCTGTAACCACTTGGAGAAACCCTGTAACCACATGGAATGAACCCTGTAACCACTTGGAATGAACCCTGTTACCACTTGGAATGAACCCTGTAACCACTTGGAATGAACCCTGTAACCACTTGGAATGAACCCTGTAACCACTTGGAATGAACCCTGTAACCACATGGAATGAACCATGTAACCACTTGGAATGAACCATGTAACCACACGGAATGAACCCTGTAACCACACGGATGGAAACCTGTAACCACACAGAATGTGTAACCACACATACAGAATGTGTAACCACACATACATCATTTCCGGCGCCGACAGAGATGGCAGCCTCGCTTCACGTTCTCAGGAAACCATGCAGTATTTTGTTTTTTTATGTATTACTTCTTACATTGTTACCCCGGAAAATATTAAGTTTTATTACATACAACCGGGAGGAACTATTGGATATAAGAGCAACGTCAACTTACCAACATTACGACCAGGAATACGACTTTCCCAAAGAGGATTCTCCTTTCGTTAACCCAAACACAACAACAGACTGGATAGCACCCGGCTACTCAAAACAACGGCGGCGCCGAGAAGAGGGAAACGCGCCGGTCTTTTGGTCAAGCTACGCCGACGGGCGCATCGTGCACCTCTCCCGAGTATTTTAATCGCCAATGTACAGTCTCTTGACAACAAAGTAGACGAAATCCGATCGAGGGTTGCCTTTCAGAGAGACATTCGAGACTGCAACGCTTCTTTGCTTCACGGAAACATGGCTCACTCAGGACACGTTATCAGAGTCGGTACAGCCACCTGGTTTCTCCACGATCGCTACGACAGAAACAAACATCTCTCTGGTAAGAAGAAGGGCGGGGTGTGTGTCTTATGATTAACGAGACGTGGTGTGATCATAACAACATACAGGAACTCAAGTCCTTTTGTTCACCTGACATAGAATTCCTTACAATCAAATGCAGACCGCATTATCTACCAAGAGAATTCTCTTCGATTATAATCACAGCCGTGTACATCCCCCCTCAAGCTAATACATCGACGGCACTGAAAGAAATTCATCGGACTCTATGTAAACTGGAAACCACATATCCTGAGGCTGCATTTATTGTGGCTGGGGATTTTAATAAGGCTAATTTAAGAACAAGGCTCCCAAATTTTACCAGCATATCGAATGTGCCACCGGGCTGGTAAAATCCTGGACCACTGTTATTCCAACTTCCGTGATGCATACAAGGCTATTCTCCGCCTCCTTTCGGCAAGTCTGACCATGACTCCATTTTGTTGCTCCCAGCCTACAAACAGAAACTAAAACAGGAAACGCCCGTTCTCAGGTCTGTTCAATGCTGGTCCGACCAATCTGATTCCATGCTGCAAGATTGCTTCGAGCACGTGGACTGGGATATGTTCCGGATAGCATCTGACAACAACATTGATGTATACGCTGATTCGGTGAGCGAGTTTATTAGCAAATGCATTGGTGATGTTGTACCCATAGCAAATATCAAAACCTTCCCCAACCAGAAACCATGGATTGATGGCAGCATTCGCAAGAAACTGAAAGCGCGAACCACTGCTTTTAACCAGGTAAAGGCTACCGGAAACATGACTGAATACAAACAGTGCAGCTCCTCCCTCCGCAAGGCAATCAAACAAGCTAGCGTCAATATAGAGACAAAGTAGAGTCACAATTCAATGGCTCAGACACAAGAGGAATGTGGCAGGGTCTACAGTCAATCACGGACTACAAAAGAAAACCAGCCCGTCGCGGACCATGACGTCCTGCTCCCAGACAAACTAAACAACTTCTTTGCTCGCTTTGAGGACAATACAGTGCCACCGACACGGCCCGCTACCAAAATCTGCGGGCTCACCTTCACCGCAGCCAATGTGAGAAAACATTTAAATGTGTTAACCCTCGCAAGGCTGCCGGCCCAGATGGCATCCCTGGCCGTGTCCTCAGAGCATGCGCAGACCAGCTGGCTGGTGTGTTTACGGACATATTCAATCAGTCCCTATCCCAGTCTGCTGTTCCCACATGCTTCAAGAGGGCCACCATTGTTCCTGTTCCCAAGAAAGCTAAGGTGACTGAGCTAAATGACTATCGCCCCGTAGCACTCACTCCCGTCATCATGAAGTGCTTTGAGAGATTAGTCAAGGATCATATCACCTCCATCCTGCCAGACACCCTGGACCCACTCCAATTTGCTTACCGTCCCAATAGGTCCACAGACGACGCAATCGCAATCACACTGCATACTGCCCTAACCCATCTGGACAAGAGGAATACTTATGTAAGAATGCTGTTCATCGACTACAGCTCAGCATTTAACACCATAGTTCCCTCCAAGCTCGCCATTAAGCTCGAGACCCTGGGTCTCGACTCCAGCCCTGTGCAACTGGGTCCTGGACTTCCTGACGGGCCGGTCCCAGGTGGTGAGGGTAGGAAACAACATCTCCACCCCGCTGATCCTCAACACTGGGGCCCCACAAGGGTGCGTTCTCAGCCCTCTCCTGTACTCCCTGTTTACCCATGACTGCGTGGCCAAGCACGCATCCAACTCCAATCATCAAGTTTGCTGACGACACTACAGTGGTAGGCTTGATTACCAACAACGACGAGACGGCCTACAGAGAGGAGGTGAGGGCCCTCGGAGTGTGGTGTCAGGAAAATAACCTCTCACTCAATGTCAACAAAACAAAGGAGATGATCGTGGACTTCAGGAAACAGGAGAGGGAGCACCCCCTATCCACATCGAGGGACAGTAGTGGAGAAGGTGGAAAGTTTTAAGTTCCTCGGCGTACACATCACGGACAAACTGAATTGGTCCACCCACACAGACAGCGTGGTAAAGAAGGCGCAGCAGCGCCTCTTCAACCTCAGGAGGCTGAAGAAATTTGGCTTGTCACCAAAATCACTCACAAACTTTTACAGATGCACAATCGAGAGCATCCTGTCGGGCTGTATCACCGCCTGGTACGGCAACTGCTCCGCCCACAACCGTAAGGCTCTCCAGAGGGTAGTGAGGACTGCACAACGATCACCGGGTTAAACTACCTGCCCTCCAGGACACCTACACCACCCGATGTCACAGAAAGGCCAAAAAGATCATCAAGGACAACAACCACCCGAGCCACTGCCTGTTCACCCCGCTTATCATCCAGAAGGCGAGGTCAGTACAGGTGCATCAAAGCTGGGACCGAGAGACTGAAAACAGCTTCTACCTCAAGGCCATCAGACTGTTAAACAGCCATCACTAACATTGAGTGGCTGCTGCCAACATACTGACTTAAATCTCTAGCCACTTTATACATAGGAATTGGATGTAACAAATGTATCACTAGCCACTTTAAACAATTTTGTATATAATGTTTACGATCCGACATACTCATATCAAATGTATACACTGTACTCTAAACCATCTACTGTATCTTGCCTATGCCGTTCGACCATCGACCCAAATCTCTAGCCACTTTAATAATTATAATTGGATGAAATAATGTATCACTAGCCACTTTAAACAATGCCATTTATATAATGTTTACATATCCTACATTACTCATCTCATATATATGTGTATATACTGTACTCCATACCATCTACTGCATCTTGCCTATGCCGGTCAGCCATCGCTCATCCATATATTTATATGTACATACTCGTATTCATTCCTTTACTCTTGTGTGTATAAGGTAGTTGTTGTGAATTTGTTAGATTACTTGTTAGATACTACTGCATGGTCGGAACTAGAAGCACAAGCATTTCGCTACACTCGCATTAACATCTGCTAACCATGTGTATGTGACAAATAAAATTTGATTTGATTTGATTTGATGAACCCTGTAACCACACATAATGAACCCTGGAACCACTTGGAATGAACCATGTAACCACTTGGAATGAACCATGTAACCACTTGGAATGAACCCTGCAAACGCAAAGAATGAACCATGTAACCACACGGAATGAACCCTGTAACCACACAGAATGAACGATGTAACCACTTGGAATGAACCCTGTAACCACACAGAACGAACCCTGTAACCACATGGAATTAACCATGTAACCACTTGGAATGAACCATTTAACCACTTGGAATGAACCCTGTAACCACTTGGAATGAAGCATGTAACCACTTGGAATGAAACATGTAAACACTTGGAATGAACCTTGTAACCGCAAAGAATGAACCATGCAACCACTTGGAATGAACCATTTAACCACTTGGAATGAACCCTGTATAAACTTGGAATGAACCCTGTAACCACTTGGAATGAACCCTGTAACCACTTGGAATGAACCCTGTAACCACATGGAATGAACCCTGTAACCACATGGAATGAACCCTGTAACCACTTGGAATGAACCATGTAACCACACGGAATGAAACCTGTAACCACACGGAATGAAACCTGTAACCACACGGAATGAACCCTGTAAGCACACATAATGAACCCTGGAACCACTTGGAATGAACCCTGTAACCACAAGGAATGAACCATGTAACCACTTGGAATGAACAATGTAACCACTTGGAATGAACCATGTAACCACATGGAATGAACCCTGTAACCACTTGGAATGATCCCTGTAACCACTTGGAATGAACCCTGTAACCACTTGGAATGAACCATGTAACCACTTGGAATGAACCATGTAACCACATGGAATGAACCCTGTAACCACACGGAATGAACCCTGTAACCACACGGAATGAAACCTGTAACCACACGGAATGAACCCTGTAACCACACATAATGAACCCTGGAACCACTTGGAATGAACCATGTAACCATTTGGAATGAATCCTGTAACCACTTGGAATGAACCCTGTAAACGCAAAGAATGAACCATGTAACCACACGGAATGAACCCTGTAACCACACATAATGAACCCTGTAACCACACGGAATGAACCCTGTAAACGCAAAGAATGAACCATGTAACCACACGGAATGAACCCTGTAACCACACAGAATGAACCATGTAAGCACTTGGAATGAACCCTGTAACCACTTGGAATGAACCCTGTAACTACATGGAATTAACCATGTAACCACTTGGAATGAACCCTGTAACCACAAGGAATGAACCATGTAACCACATGGAATGAACTCTGTAACCACTTGGAATGAACCCTGTAACCACTTGGAATGAACCCTGTAACCACTTGGAATGAACCCTGTAACCACTTGGAATGAACCATGTAACCACTTGGAATGAACCCTGTAACCACATGGAATGAACCCTGTAACCACATGGAATGAACCCTGTAACCACACGGAATGAAACCTGTAACCACACGGAATTGAACCCTGTAACCACACGGAATGAACCCTGTACCCACACAGAATGAACCCTGTAACCACACAGAATGAACCCTGTAACCACACAGAATAAACCCTGTAACCACACAGAATGAACCCTGTAACTACACGGAATGAACCCTGTAACCACACGGAATGAACCCTGTAAACGCAAAGAATGAACCATGTAACCACACGGAATGAACCCTGTAACCACACAGAATGAACCATGTAACCACTTGGAATGAACCCTGTAACCACACAGAATGAACCATGTAACCACTTGGAATGAACCCTGTAACCACAAGGAATGAACCATGTAACCACTTGGAATGAACCATGTAACCACATGAAATGAACCATGTAACCACTTGGAATGAACCATGTAACCACATGGAATGAACCCTGTAAACAACAGAATGAAAGCAGAGGATTCAGGTGATTGTAGTATCTCTGTTTACGAGTGAAGACATGATGAGATTGCACAGAAATACAGCTGGTGGGATTTAGTTCAAAACAATATCACTGAACATAATCTTATCAGCATAGCAGCTGCAACAATAGTTTCCCTTCAAAATGTGAAGTATTGTGGATTAATCTATTTTTTATGCATTAGTTCCGCGTGGTTGCAGGGTTTATTCTGTGTGGTTGCAGGGTTCATTCTGCGTGGTTACATGGTTCATTCTGTGTAGTTACAGGGTTCATTCTGTGTTGTTACAGGGTTTATTCTGTGTGGTTACAGGGTTCATTCTGTGTGGTTACATGTTTCATTCTGTGTGGTTACAGGGTTAATTCCGTGTGGTTACAGGGTTCATTCCAAGTGGTTACAGGGTTCATTACAAGTGGTTACAGGGTTCATTCCAAGTGGTTACATGGTTCATTACAAGTGGTTACCTTATTCGGGATCGGTGTCCCTTCCACGGTACGGTTGAGCTAACGTAGGCTAATGTGATTAGAATGAGGTTGTAAGTAACAAGAACATTTCCCAGGACATAGACATATCTGATACTGGCAGAAAGCTTAAAATCGTGTTAATCTAACTGCACTGTCAAATTTACAGTAGCTATTACTGTGAAAGAATACCATGCTATTGTTTGAGGAGAGTGCACAATTTTGAACATGAAAAGTTATTAATAAACAAATGAGGCACATATGTGCAGTCTTGATACAACATTTTGAACAGAAATGCAATGGTTCATTGGACCAGTCTGCACGTACACTGCTGACGTTTAGTGGCCAAAATCTAAATTGCACCTGGGCTGGAATAATACATTATGTCTTTTCTCTTGCAATTCAAAGATGATGGCACAAAAAAAAAAACATTCTCGTACATTCCTTTCACATTTCCACAAACTTCAAAGTGTTTCCTTTCAAATGGTATCAAGAATATGCAGATCCTTGCTTCAGGGCCTGAGCTACAGGCAGTTAGATTTGGGTATGCCATTTTAGGCGAAAATTGAAAAAAAGGGGAGGATCCTTAAAAAATGTATCCTGTCTCAGTCATATTTTCTCTGTAACCCTGTGTTTACCTTATTCTACCATTATTCTATCCCTCTTGCTCCTCCTCCCCCTATCACATCACAACCCCTTAACAAGATTGTTCCGTCATACAAATAAGTAGGCTCATGCAATTACCACACAACAACACAGCTACAAAACACCAGACAGAGCTGTGTGTGTGTATGTATGACAGTGTGTGTGTGTGTGTTTGTGTGTATGTAGTTTTGTAATTAGCAGAATTACAAACGCGCGCACAAACACACACACATCCCCCTGCTCATCAAGAGGGAGTCAAATATTAATCATGCAGCCTGGTGTCTTTCATCTCTGTGTTAATTGCTGCGGTGGACTTCTCACAGGGACGAACGTGCCCCACGCAAGCCCCAACCTCTCACCATGTAGGGGCCCTAACTAGAGAATTGTTCCTGAGGTGTGTGCATGCCTGTTTACCTGTTTTTACATGTGCAGGGAACAAGGGAGAGAAAGACAGTGAATTACAATGAGAGAGAACTCAAAGAGGAACTTGAGGAAAGACAGACGGAGAGCTGATGACAGACATTAAGGAGAAAGGATGGGTACTGTAGTGTGATATACTAGCTGAGAGAAGTCTGGTAGTCACACAGACAAATCCCTAGATAAGCACATAGACATAGTGGCACAGAGAGGGGATGGAGTTGACAGAGATATAGAGAGAAGGAGAGCGAGAGAGGTAAATAGTACCACATAAATTACTGCTCCGTAAGTAACTTTGGATAATGGAGTCTGCTAAATGACTGAAATGTAAATGTAGATTAGAAGATAGACATGTATACGCATTGTGGAGGATGGATTTATCAGCCCTGACTGGCAGTAGAGGGGTGTAGCGGTGTAGTGGTCACCTCTCTGTCTGACCCAGATATCTCCTATCACCCAGGAACCATAGGGATTTGAAATTCCTGTCGGGTCTGGATGCAGCCTAGCCTGGTAGAACCAGGCTGCTTCCACCAGGCTAGATGCAGTCACCCTGTGCATCAGAAACATAGAACTAGGATATATAGAATTAATATAGTTTTTGATCAGAACCCCATTTCCTTCCAGTTCCATCTAACCACCGTTTACTGCAATCAACCAATTTATACATCATTCAACTCATTAAAAATGTAAGTAAATCAGTCAATCAAACCAGAATATAAACAAGCAAGCAAAATTACAATCAATATCGTTTTTTGTCCCATTTTGGAGATTCATTGTCCAATGATGAATAACATTAAGAAACTGTGAAAATCTGAGGAAAGAAAAGCAATAAAAGAATGAACAGAGATTGTTCTGGACTGAAGAGAGAGGGAGAAAAATGCAAAACGATTGGAAGAGGAGGCTGTGTAGACAGAATGAGGAAATGGGAGATAAAGGGAAACGGAAGGGAAGAGAAAAGAGAAGATGTAGGAGGTAGAGAGGAGACCAACAATAAGAATCCATCATGTGTTTCTGGACAGGCACTTTAGACCTGAAACAGCCCATTCTGACTGGCCCTTCCAGCGTACAAACACACACACACACACACACACACACACACACACACACACACACACACACACACACACACACACACACACACACACACACACACACACACACACACACACACACACACACACACACACACACACACAGTCGCTGCAGCATGCATCACAGGGCAGGAAACAGCACATGATAAATTCTGAACACAATACATTTTGTCCAAAAGATTTAACATCTAATTCAGGCCTGACAGCTCCTTCCATCTCAGACCCAATCCCGCACCATTGATCTCTTCACGCCACATACACGGCCTTGGACCACACACACACGCACATGCACGCACACGCACACCATACATCATAAGAAAGTCAGGCCAGAGCAGGGGAAGTATCTGGTATACAGGATATAGGTGTTTCATGTACACATGACAGAAACGGAAGGGAATTATCTTATTATGAGATTGAGTACAATCTCAATATGATTTTAAATATGTGTCTAACATTTTATGAGACTATTCACACCCACTATAGCACTATATTATTTACACACTCGCTCTCTCTATCTTTCTCTCTCTCTGTCTCTCTCTTTCTCTCACTCCCCTTCCCCCTCTCTCTCTCTTTCTCTCCTCCCCTCTCACTCTCTCTACCTCTCCATCCCCCTGAGAGTCGAGCAATGTGTTCTCCTGTGGGACTGTTGTCTAGAGAGATGCTAGCAGTAATCAATGCTCTGTGTGTCTGTGCTTGTATTGACATGTGTTTGACTTAAAAGTGTTTGCCGCTTTGTTGATAGGTCAATAAGTGGGTAGGTGTGAGAGCATATTGAATTTGCAGATGCTTAGTAGCATGTAAAGATATAGCATACACACACGCATGCTCACACACGCACAAGGACATGCACACACACACACATACACGTAGGATTGACAGTAAAGTATACAAGCTGCCCAGAGACTCCAGTGACTGATGTCTGTTTACTGTAGTAGTTCATGTCCTTGGTGTGATGAGCCAAAAACACAAACTTTACTCTCAGATAACATATAAAAGAGAGAGAGAGAAAGTGAGAGAGAGGGAGGGAGAGAGAGAGAGAGAGACAGACAGAGAGAGAGAGATATTCTACTGAACCTTCTGTCAGAGGTATCCTCGGCAGGAAAGTGTTATTTACACTCCCACACATAAACACACACACAAACACGCACAAATACATGGCTCTGTTCGAATCTGTGCTTCTTCAAGCTAATGGATTGCAATTCCTTAGATTATGGCCTGGCAGCACTCCCGACACACAGCCTAAATTGGAGGATTTTCCTCAGACAAAGAGAGAGGGAAGGAGAGAAAGAAAGAGAGGTAGAGAGAAATGGAGAGAGAGAGAGAGCATACTATGTAAGTTCGTTCATGTTCTTTCACTGTGGATTCAGAACAGTAGCCAAGTGCATGTTTTTGTACAGATGTGGGATCTTAATTTGAGCCAGGTTGCTACAGCAGGAAAATAATCTTGCAGATACAGGAAATGTGAATTATTATGTAGATTATAATTAATGGACATTTTAGTGGGCAAGTCAAGTCTGAAAATGCTTTGCAGGAAAATTCACAGCAGCAAATGAGTGACCAAATTAAGATCCTACATCTGTAACACAGAAGGTCAAGTTGAGAGCAAGGTCTGGGTTATGTCCAGTGGGCTGTAACTAAACACACACAGATATAGAGGTACACAGAGACTTTCACTTACACACACACGCGCGCACACACACACCAGCTCCATGAGGGGGCAAAAGGGGCCTTAGCACCCTCATTTGAAACCTGTGCCATGCAATGCAGCTGAAATATGAAGTGGGTCTTAACATAGCTTGTTAACTATTTTCTTGCTTATAGTGCAGTGGAGGATAAAAATACCTGTAAGCCTATGGATGTGTAGCTAGCTATGTAGCCAATCTGTGTATGAACCCTAAAACGTTTGGTATAAATATTAGTTCAGAACATTGGTTTTAATTGCTTCCACCAAAATCATTAAAATTGCAGAAAATGACTTCTACACACGACTGCTACATATCAATATTACAATGTCAATATTTAGTTAGCTAGCTATGAACCTAGCAATGAACCTCAGCTATCATAGCCGGTTGTATCTACTTCAAAACAGTCTGAATGGCATCAATGAAGCCAATGGATTGAAAATAATATAATATAACTTTCTTTTGCCAAGAATACAAGTCGTATATACATGTAGTTATTACCATGCATGAGATCCCCACATTGTAGCCTGTACATTGAATATATTCACTGATCATGTACTCTACCTTGGAAAATAAAGGTGCAGTTCAGGTATGAATGTCTGTGAGACATTGTAATGACGTCTGTGATGCCGGTAGGCAGAGTCAGGGGGTGGGACAACAAAATGAGTGTTCATAAAGTTTACTCAGAATAAACATACGAGTGAATAAACCAAACACTCGAAAATACAAGGAAGCAAAATACAACAAACAATCACGCACAAAAACATGGGGGAAACAGAGGGTTAAATAAGGAACATGGAATCATGGGAATGGAAACCAGGTGTGTGAAAAAGGAAGACAAAACCAACAGAAAATGAATAATGGATCGGTGGCGGCTAGAAGGCCGGTGACGTCGACCTCCGAAAACCACCCGAGCAAGGAGAGGGACCAACTTCGGCTGAAGTCGTGACAGACATTCTTTTTCAGTCATATCTAATACCAGGGGGTATCAAACTCCAGTCTTGGAATGATGCTGTGTCTGCATGTATATATTACAATTGTACACGTCAACAGTGTTTTACCAATCCTGGTCCTGGGACATCAATGGTTACACATTGTAACTATGCAATAGACTAGAAACATGATTTAACTAGTTAAAGGCTGATTTGTAATTCATACAGTATATACAGAACCAGAATTTAAAAAGCAGTATACTACACTTCCTATGCATAATGTAAATACTCTAAAACAGGTTAATCTCAATATCTAATTTCCTTCATCTGCACTGACCTGGGGACACAGGATAGGTGTAGTATTTCATCAAATGACAGATTTAATTTCAACCAGTAGATAATGTCAACCAATTCCAGTAGAGAATGTGAATCTCTTTATCCAAGTGTTATAAATACATAGTACATGCATTATACATATTATAATTGTAATATTATATTATCAATACAAGTTCAATCTGTACTTCAATGCACATCTGGTGAGCATTCTAAAAACAGAGGATGAAAGAGGAGTTAGGGAGAGAGGTGTGAGAAAGAGTGTCAAAGACAGAAAGGGAAAGCAATAAGAACAGCGGAGTAGGGAATACAGCATATGATTAATGAATTAGTAGCATGCTACTAAACTTCATATTCTCTCAGTTCATCACAATTACATAATAGTGTCTATTGCGGTGTCTCCTAACCAGCCTTGGGCCCCCAGTTGGCCCGAGGGTTTTCTTAGAGCAAGTGAGGTGGCGATGACGGGACTGGGGGTTGGCATCCTCTCCCACATCAAAACATTCCTGCAGATGAGAGACAGATAGAGAGAGAAAGATAGCATGTTTAAGCCTTGTGTTTTTTTGTATTCTAGCACTGTCAGTCATCATAATCATCAGGAGGTGAAATGCAAAACTGACCTTGGATTATTAACTCTGGGACTACGACATCTCTATCTGTATTTCAATGTAAAGCATCTCTTTAATAATAGTTCCTGTTGACCCAACCAAGTGACCTCTCACCTCTGATCATGCTGTGCCCTCTGTGTCAGGAGGATCAGAAGCGGGAGGGGTTCACCGACACATCTGATATAACCTAGAGGATTTAGGGAGAAGGCGGGTGAGGGGTGAAGTGAAGGAGAGAGACTGTTATTGTGAAAATAAAGTAGTTAAAGAGACAGTGTTCAATAGGAATCTGTGTGTGTGGCCTCACTTGGTGTCCACACTGAGTGGCTGCAGAGTAGTTTATACTTAAAAACATGCATAGACACACGAGGAAAAACAATACAGCGTACTTACATAAATAGAAATAATGGAGTGTCGTGAAGGTGGAAGGATACTCAGTTATACACCTGAACCTGCTTACTGCACAACACAATCCATCAATCAGATTAATACACAAGTACTGTATGTAGGTTTGGGTTGTAGCTGGTCTAAATGTCCTACATGTTTCCTATATGGGTGACTCTTAAAAGAGAATGTTTTGTTTTTGTACAGACATCCCCCCTACCTGAACAGCACCCTCACCGGAGAAGTAAAACTCAACAGGAGAGAAACTGGGAAATTAATAACTACAGTTGACATAGCTAAGTAAATGGAAGAATACTCTATTGCAATGTGGGTGGCTGGAAGAATACTCTTATTGCAATGCGGGTGGATTTTGGTTGTGCATAG
Organism: Brachymystax lenok tsinlingensis; assembly: GCA_030435695.1. Classification (NCBI taxonomy): domain Eukaryota; kingdom Metazoa; phylum Chordata; class Actinopteri; order Salmoniformes; family Salmonidae; genus Brachymystax; species Brachymystax lenok. The sequence goes on from CM059803.1 coordinate 31,146,640, forward strand.
TGTAGTCTATGGTGTTGCCAGGGAACAGCACCCTCTCTGAAGAAGTCGGAGGTGAAGATCTCCCAAATACGGATTGCCTCTATTTCTGCGTTGTTGGCCTCCCTCCTTGCAACATCCTGCAGAGCAGAAGACCTCTCCTCTGGCACACAGCGTAGAGCTGCAGGTCCCCTCCTGGTCCTCGTGTCCATCATCATTAAGTTATGCAGGACACAGGTAGCCTTCATAGACACCTGAATTCCCACACGAGGCAGTCCCAGATGGCCCTGGTCACCCAATCATTGATGTGTTTGATACCATTCCATTGACTCCAATCCAGCCATTATTATGAGCCGTCCTCCGCTTAAAAGCCTCCACTGCTCTTATAACAAATCATAACAACTTTGGCTAGATAGATGCATGTGCACACACATGTGCATGTGTATCATGTGACAATAGCAGGATCATATCAAGGATAGCGTAAAAATTTATACATAAATATTACTTGAAGCTTGATGATGAGTTGATAATCAATCAGCTGTGTAGTGCTAAGGCAAAAACACATATGTGCACCCCTTTGAGTCCCCAGGACCAGGACTGAGACCCACTGTTCTTCATTGACACCTCTTCTTCTGCAAACAGGCTTTCACAGCTCTCTGTATCTCAGGACAGAAAACCTCACAAGAAACAGACTTCATTATACTCAAATTAGACAGCACTGAATATGATGTTACTATTATCTCTGCCCTCACTTCTTTCTAGGGATTGGAACTACACAACAGTACCTGTCGTATCCAGAATAGCCTACTCTCTCTCTTGTTTGACAGTTGGAGCTGCTATCCTTTCACCATCTTCCATGGATGTTAGCTAGCTACCCACAAATGTATTTGGAGTTTGTTTTTTACAATGATAAATTGTTAATATGAAGTTAATGGTGATATTTAATTCATTTAGCTAGCTAGTTATACTGTATGTCAAGTCGGCTAGCTAGCTAGCTAGCTATGTTAGCAGCTCACTTGAGTTAGCCTGCACTGTAACTAGTTAGCTAATAATATATATATATTTTTTTTAAATGTATTTACTTCCTTGAATAGGTTCTCCCAGTCATGTGGACGATTAGAAGCAGGGAAGCAAAATTTGTTGGTCACCAGAGCATTTACTATTTACCTGTGAATAAATTTCATGAAATGGAGAATGGATTAAACTATTTACCCATTTAATAACCAGACCTTAATACGAACGTGCTATGCTGAATTCTTGATGCACAACCAAACTGCTGCTATATTCTGCCATATGCTGCCAGCACGCCCATAAGCGAGACAGGATCATGGCTCCATGGCCCCCTCCACATTTGACTTGGAACAGAGGAGCCAGCCCAGGTTAGCCTAGAATCCTACCCTAGCTGCAGGTTTTCTGACCAAAAATGCTAATTTAATTGCAACTGGTTCATAGGAAGAGAGTGGCTGGAATACTCAGTTACTAACAGATGCAGCATTATCTTTCCCATGTCGAAAGTTACAGTTGAAGTCGGAAGTTAACATACACCTTAGCCAAATACATTAAAACTCAGTTTTTCACAATTCCTGACAATTAATCCTTGTAAAAATTCCCTGTCTTAGGTCATTTAGGATCATCACTATTTTAATTAAGAATGTGAAATGTCAAAATAATAGTGAAATGATGAAATAATGATAGTGAAATAAATAAATGATAAATTTCACATTCCCAGTGGGTCAGAAGTTTACATACACTCAATTAGTATTTGGTAGCATTGCCTTTAAATTGTTTAACTTGGTTCAAACGTTTTGAGTTGCCTTCCACAAGCTTCCCACAATAAGTTGGGTGAATTTTGGCCCATTCCTCCTGACAAAGCTGGTGTAACTGAGTCAGGTTTGTAGGCCTCCTTGCTTGCACACACTTTTTCAGTTCTGCCCACACATTTTCCATGGGATTGAGGTCAGGGCTTTGTGATGGCCACTCCCATACCTTGACTTTGTTGTCCTTAAGCCATTTTGCCACTACTTTGGAAGTATTCTTGGGGTCATTGTCCATTTAGAAGACTCATTTGCGACCAAGCTTTAACTTCCTGACTGATGTCTTGAGATGTTGCTTCAATATATCCACATAGTTGTCCTTGCTAATGATGCCATCTATTTTGTGAAGTGCACCAGTCCCTCTTGCAGCAAAGCACCCCCACAACATGATGCTGCTAACCCAGTGCTTCACGGTTGGGATGGTGTTCTTCTGCTTGCAAGCCTCCCCCTTTTTCCTCCAAACATTACGATGGTCATTATGGCCGAACAGTTCTATTTTTGTTTCATAAGACCAGAGGACATTTCTCCAAAAAGTACGATCTTTGTCCCCATGTGCAGTTGCAAACCGTAGTCTGCCTCTTTTTTGGCAGTTTTGGAGCAGTGGCTTCTTCCTTGCTGAGCGGCCTTTCAGGTTATGACGATATAGGACTTGTTTTACTGTGGATATAGATACTTTTGTACCTGTTTCCTCCAGCATCTTCACAAGGTCCTTTGCTGTTGTTCTGGGATTGATTTGCACTTTTTGTTTCAAAGTATGTTCATCTCTAGGAGACAGAACGCATCTCTTTCTTGAGCGGTATGACGGCTGCGTGGTTTATACTTGCGTGATATTTTTTGTACAGATGAACGTGGTACCTTCAGGCGTTTGGAAATTGCTCCCAAGGATGAACCAGACTTGTGGAGGTCTACAATTTTTTTGGCTGATTTATTTTGATTTTCCCATGATGTCAAGCAAAGAGGCACTGAGTGTGAAGGTAGGCCTTGAAATACATCCACAGGTACACTTCCAATTGACTCAAATTATGTCAATTAGCCTATCAGAAGCATCTAAAGCCTTGACATAATTTTCTGGAATTTTCCAATCTGTTTAAAGGCACAGTCAACTTAGTGTATGTAAACTTCTAACCCACTGGAATTGTGATACAGTGAATTATAAGTGAAATAATCTGTCAGTAAACAATTGTTGGAAAAATTACTTGTGTCATGCACAAAGTAGATGTCCCAACTGACTTGCCAAAACTATAGTTTGTTAACATGAAATTTGTGGAGTGGTTGAAAAACGAGTTTTAATGACTCCAGCCTAAGTGTATGTAAACTTCCGACTTGCTAACACAGACAAGGCCTTCACCCATACTGGGTATTCTAACAGGAACAATGCTATTGAAAGTACCAAAGGATTAGCTAGGCACGCATTAAGCAAAGAGCATTTGAAATGCACTGCACTGTAAAAAGAAAGACAAGTTCTGCTATGTGTACTGAGGTGTCAACACTTGTTAATGATGGGCAGCTGATAGGAACTTGCATGTATGTGTCCGTAATTGTGGACAATATTTAGTTCCTTATTTTAAACCAGCAACCACTGATGGGGACATTGGACGCAGTGTAGTCAACAGGGGAGGGGACAGTGGACATTTTCTGTTTATGATGGATTATACTCTGTTTAGCATCATACCCTATCCCAAACCTAAACTCTAAACTTGGAATGAGTTGCAGCAGGGCTGCAACCCACTATCTCCAAAACACTTCGAAATTTGAAGTTTGGTCAAACCATGAGATGTTGTTGCAATCGTTTTGTAATTTTAGTTTTTCCGATAATATTTATTTTTTTACCTTTATTTAACTAGGCAAGTAGGTTAAGAACAAATTCTTATATGCTATGACGGCCTACTCCAGCCAAACCCGGACGACACTGGGCCAAATGTGCGCCGCCCTATGGGGCTCCCAATCACGGCCGGATGTGATACAGCCTGGATTATAACCCTAACCTGAACAAGGATCGGAACCTTTTTTTAAATTTTTGACTAAAATGACATGCCCAAATCCAACTGCCTGTAGCTCAGGATCTGAAGCAAGGATATGCATATTCTTGAAACCATTAGAAAGGAAACACTTTGAAGTTTGTGGAAATGTGAAATTAATGTAGGAGAATATAACACATTAGATCTGGTAAAAGATAATATAAACAAAAAAGCATGATTTTTAAAATTATTTTTCATCTTTGAAGTGCAAGAGAAAGGCCTAGACCTTAAGATAGGATCCTAGGTGTAATTTAGATTTTGTCCACGAGATGGCAGCAGTGTGTGTGCAACGTTTCAGACTGATCCAGTGAAGAATTACCTCACTACATAATATTTTGCATAAAGTCTGCCAGGAGTTTGCCCAAATGTGCCGAATTGGTCAATTTATACATTTTCAAGTATAGAACTATAGAAAACATACAAAATCCTATAGTAATAAAACATTTAAGTTTAAACACTCCCAGGAATGTCATACATGATGGATAATTAGCTTCCATACAGAAAAGACACTGACCTTCACACGTCTAGATGGCCGGGTGGGGTGGGTGTGGAGCCAGAGACAGCAGTTGGTTCAAACTGTAGAACCCAGTTCCTGAATTTGATTTAAAAAAAATATATATATAACAAAACTACACTACATTTTATCTCTGGGACCCTCAGGATGACAAATCAGAGCAAGATTACTGAATGTAAGTAAACTATTTACCTTCAGAGGTGAATGTATCAAACCAGTTGCCATGATAAAAGTGCTTTGTTGTTGTGCACTATCCTCAAACACTAGCATGGTATTTTTTTTCTGTAGTAGCTACTGTAAATTGGACACTGCAGTTAGATTAACAAGATTTTAAGCTTTCTGTCCATGTAAGACATGTCCCGGAAAGCTGGCTGTTGTATACAACGTTTTTTAGTCACATCATCGCATAATGAGCAACAACCGTCCCCTTTTAGGGACACCGATCCCGTCGACGTTATTAAAGCTAACCTTAAGCAGTTTGACTGACAGCTAATAGACGGCAACACACGTTGTAATTAAAACGGCAACACACCCCATAATCTACTGACGGCACCACATTCCGTAATAAAAAGGCAACACATTCCATAATAAAAATGGCAACACACTCTGTCATCTCTGTTGCCTGCAGTTACTGTCTCCATTTGCCTTAGAGATTGCGTTGAATAAATAGCAGAACTATGGAGACTATGACTGTGTCACCAAGGCCATGGGGTAGGCCACAATACTTCCAGTACAATTTTAGAACATGACTTGCAGAAGGAATATGAAAACGTTGGGACTCCCTCTTTACGTCTCTGATCTCTCTGTAGCTATCCTCTCTCTGTCCTCTGATCCTTGCTTCTCTCGTGTGGGACAGTCCCATATTTTGCTGTCAGTGCAATTTGAACCAACCACAGGATACATAAACAACAAGAAAACGCAAACACGCACAGACACAGACACACACGCACACACCACAAGTCTAGGGGGTACATGTTAGAACACATTACTGACTACCCCTCATACTCAGATACTGTTGTTACATCAGCCCAAGTTGTTTCCATAATAGCGACCACATTATTTACACACACACACACACTACATTATTCCGATATACCCTTGAGGTGGTCTCAAGTTCATCTGTTGGGGGTGCAGAGATGCTGGATGATATTAGTAGAGTGAGGTGTGTGTGTGTGTGTGTGTGTGTGTGTGTGTGTGTGTGTGTGTGTGTGTGTGTGTGTGTGTGTGTGTGTGTGTGTGTGTGTGTGTGTGTGTGTGTGTGTGTGTGTGTGTGTGTGTGTGTGTGTGTGATAGTAGAAGAGAGGTAACTTTGTGCTTTAAACATGCTTTGTTTGCGTATTCATTTATTTACATACAGCACAGGTTCTGGTTCTGACAGCAATAACGAAGGAAGGGAGAATACAGAAAAGACATGGAGGGAAAGAGGAAGAAGGAGGGAAGAAAAGGGAGGAAGGTGGAGGGAAGGAGAGTGAGGAATGAGGAGGGAAGAAGAGTGAGGAATGAGGAGGGAAGGAGGGGGAAGGAGAGGTTGGAAGGAGGAGGGAAGGAGAGGGAGGAAGGAGGAGGGAAGAAGAGGTAGGAATGAGGAGGGAAGGAGGGGGAAGGAGAGGTAGGAAGGAGGAGGGAAGGAGAGTGAGGAATGAGGAGGGAAGAAGAGTGAGGAATGAGGAGGGAAGGAGGGGGAAGGAGAGGTAGGAAGGAGGAGGGAAGGAGAGGGAGGAAGGAGGAGGGAAGAAGAGTGAGGAATGAGGAGGGAAGGAGGGGGAAGGAGAGGTTGGAAGGAGGAGGGAAGGAGAGGGAGGAAGGAGGAGGGAAGAAGAGGTAGGAATGAGGAGGGAAGGAGGGGGAAGGAGAGGTAGGAAGGAGGAGGGAAGGAGAGGGAGGAGAGGCAGAGGATACCCCTATTGAACTACAAGTCTCATGATCCTTTCTGTTGGTCAACAGAAGTCATATTTGCTGTGATGAACAGCTGTTGTGGAAAGGGTTCTTGTCCTTTATATCTGAGTACCTCAAAGAATGGAAATCAAGTGGTTGTCCGCCTCTCTCTTTCTATCCCTCCCTCTCTTTCTTGTCCTCTCTTTCATACCTGCATGTAAGTGTCTGTGGACAGTGTGACACCTCCCCTCTTTCCCTCCTCCCCCCACCATCTCTTTAAGTCAGTGGTTCCGTTTGGCTGTGTGATGGTGTCCCACTATTGATCCCTTTTTGGTTAATATTCATAAAGTCTATATCAACAGCTAGCCACCCCCCGCCTAGCTAAATCCATTCTCATTGATCAGCATCGGCTTTCCCCGACCAACGCACATCGATCCCATTCAGCTCATGCTCAAGGTCTCCTCAAATATATTCACCTCAATGAAGTCCTCTTCTTTGCACCGCTCGCAATTCATATTACACATTTTTTGTATCACTTCAGCTGTGGTGCAATTACTCTCCTGTTCTCATTGTAACCAATAAAACCTGATTCCAGCACAATGAGATCTCTACAGAATATTGGAAAGCTTTATTTATGTTTCACTAATATAGCTTGAACATGTTTCCAAAATAAAATGGTTTAGAGTAGTGGTTTTCTCTGGCCATGGAGATCCACATAGTCATTAAAACAGGTGTGTTGATGCTTGAATACGATTAAGATGTGCTACCCTTATAATATGTGATCTCTAGGATTAGTTACGAAAGCTGCTCTATTGTGCATGCACGCAAGTGTATATGATGGGTGAGTGGGGTAGTTATTAGTTATTGCCCTCAGAGCATTCCAGGCAGAGGTAAACGGATTTAATGTAGTGCTTTAGAAGGAGCTGCAAGCTGGAGAGAGACCCAGTGAACTGCTCTACGAGACACTCGTAGACACTTTTCTCTGTCTCCCTCTCTCTCTCCCTCTCTTCTTTCTGTCTCACTCTTCTCTCTGTCTCCCCTCCACTATCCCTCTCTTTTCTTTGTCTCCCTTTTATCTGTCTCTCTCTCTGTGTACCTCCCTCTCTCTCTCTCTCTCTCTCTCTCTCTCTCTCTCTCTCTCTCTCTCTCTCTCTCTCTCTCTCTCTCACTCTCGCTCTCTCTCTCTCGTAGCCTGTGGCCAGTCATCTGCATGGGTAATCATACTATTGTGTTAATTACCACTTCACAGCCAGCCCTCTAGCCAACGTACACACAAATATGCACCGTGAAACACACACAGAAACACACACTGTCTTGGAAACGGTCTTGCCTTCCTCTGAATCTGTGCTTGGGTTGTAACAGCTATTTCCTATGAAGTCAAAATCACTGCGTGGGAAGATACACACCTGTATGCATAATATAGATGTATATTTACAATATAATGTATACGAACACACAAGCCGAAATGCACACACTCATAGAGAAAGACAGAGCAACACACACACACGACCCCGGATGCATAATTCATTCTCCCAAATTGGAAGCACCAGTTGTGTGCACACAATAAAATGGGATGAATTTGTCAGAAACCTCCCGAGCGCCAAAAATATGACAAATTTAATCATTCCACAGAATAAAAATTCACAAGGAAATGTACAAAATCAATATTTTATGCTACTTACTGTACCTATTCTTTATTACAAACCTATTCAGGAACAAGCATTAATAATTAAACTGATGGTGGGGGTGCAGGGGAAAGAGAGGATGGGATGGGCATTGTGAAGTCAGACCTGCGAGTTCAAAAGCAAAACTATTTCATTCATGTTTAAAGGGACTTTTTTGTTTCTGTAAGAGCCAGTGAAGCAGTTTTGAAACGAGGAAAACCGCTTTGATAGATTGAGTGTTCCAAAGTGCCAAGCGGCTGTCAACATAAATAGAAATAAAAAAGTATGAGAAATGTTTTAAACTGGAGTTTTCAAGGTTATGGCCCATAGTGATGATTTGAAGGTAGGCCTCTCTCTTTCTTTCTCTCTTTCTTTCTTTCTTTCTTTCATTCTCTCTCTCACGCTCTCTCTCTGCTGCACTCGTTATGCAAGGGGAGTCAGGTGTGTGCTACAATGTCTGTGTGTGTGTGCACGCGTGCATGTGTATGTGTGTGTGCCTGCGTGCTTGCTTGTGTGTCCGTGTGTATTCCTGCAGGTTGGTATGGCATGAACGTAAGCAACACTATAGAGTGGGTGTGGGTTTGTGTGTGTGAGTAAAACCCAATGCTTCTCAGTAATAGTTGAAACAAGCTCTGCCGTGCTTGGTCCAACACACCTGCTGTGTTGACTGTTACAGCGCTTTGCTTTCCTTCCTTCCTCTATCCTTTCTATTCTCTCTTTCTCATTTTCTCTCTACTTCTCTATCCCTTTGGCTCTCTAACTTATTTTCTAGCTTTTCACCATCCTGTCCTCTTTCTCTTACACTTCCCCAGATGCCACTTAAGAATATTGCGAGGCCCCCACAGTTTCTCCGGGTGTTGGTTCTTCTCATGGCACACTCTGTTTAACAACTGTGACCCGTTTCAGGAAGCTAGGCTTATGTCTCATGTCACTACTTCACAGGCGACATTTTATCAAAATGTGTTTTTTTTGGGGGCAGAAACGCAATCTGGAACATGTGAACTTTAATGTGCCTTAATAACAAACTTGTATTCCATCTGTAAATACATATGAAATTGTTAAATTGCAAGCCTAGTTGGTTTAGCCATGAAAAGGTTAGCAACCTTCCCGCTAGCCATGATTGGCTGAGATAATGGATGGGCTGGACATGCCGGGAGATGATTTTGAATTCGTCTGCCATGTAGCATGCTTCTGTCTATAACGTGAGCTGCTCAGTATGTGTCGACAGTCCTTTCTACTGCAGCGTTTTTGAAAGATATAACGTTAGCCATCGAGAACTACAAAAGGTTTGCTACTTTTCTCAACAACATTGATGCCTTGAATTTAGCAGGCGCTATCGACAGATCAGTTGGAAAAAGTTGTGATGGGCTACTTTGTGCAAATGCCACGGTTAGTGTGAACCGGAGTGATTGACACAAAGCTGGTGAAGAAATTTGCATTTATAGTTATAGCCTAATGTTAGCTAGCTAACATTGAACCTAGTTGGTTAGCTTTAGCTACCTGCAGATTCATTCTACAGCTATGACAATGTTTGTATTGGTGGCAGTACTGTTTGAGTTGGGACTATGCCGGTTCATTGTTTAGCTAGTTAGCCAGTTAGCTAGTTAGCTAAACAAAAGACTCCAGTTCACCAGATGATTACATTACCCATCAAGTTAGCCAGGTGTGTCTGGGGGTGATTACAACCATTTATTGTATTTCATTAACATGTGTACATGTCTAGACAGTTGTGACTCATCCACTTAGCTAGACGTGACTGGGGGGTGGTTATAGCATTCTTTCACATGAATCATCAAATTAGACAAGTATGTCTGGGTAAGCGGCATCTTATAATTATAAAATATTTATAAAATATTTTTATCTGGACACTTTCTGTTTTTGATATTGCTACTATGCAAGTAACCATTTCACTGTACCATTTACAGTTTCTGAATCATGTGCATGTGACAAATAAACATAGATTTTATTTGATATAGTGTGTGTTTACCAGAGGAGATAATGTGAAGAACAACATTACCTGCACCAAAGTCAGATTAGGATATAGGCCAAGGACTAGATAAAGTGTATTTTTACCTAGAGTTTTTCCTTATTGTAGGCTACTACTTTTACCACTTTTAGTCTTTAACTCTTTGGCTGTTTACTACACTACTCACTCTGTTTAGCACATGGCCTCACATGTGAATCCTTAAAGAGATGGGTGGGTCTAAGGCTTAAGAGGCTGTGAGCAATGTTGAATAGGTGTAGACAAATAGGAGCTCTACAGTAAGTGTACCAAAACATTCAAGGGCCATTTTCTAAAAAGTGGGGTTACAAGTTTATGAACTTTCAAATAATAATTACTTTCCTGTTGTTCCTCAACTGCAGTGTATGACATACTATTTTTTATCTCTGAGTCTCTACTTTTATCCAATGTAAAAACAACATTTAAAATGTTGCTACATAGGACTGAATCCAGGTGGTGAGATACACAACTATGTTCTCTGCAGGTTATACAAACATAACACACATACATAGATCTTCTCTCTGAGTGGGAACACTAATGGAGGAAATATGTTCTCTTCCACATCTTTGAGTTTGTATCACTCACACATCCATCCATCTCCCAGTCTCTGTCTATCTCTACCTCCATATCTCCCTGTCTCTGTCTATCTCTGCTTCCATATCTCCCTGTCTCTGTCTCTCTCTACCTCCATATCTCCCAGTCTCTGTCTTTCTTCCTCCATATACCCCGGTCTCTGTCTATCTCTGCTTCCATATCTCCCCGTCTCTGTCTCTCTCTACCTCCATATCTCCCAGTCTGTCTCTCTACCTCCATATCGCCCCGTCTCTGTCTCTCTCTACCTCCATATCTCCCAGTCTGTCTCTCTACCTCCATATCTCCCCATCTCTGTCTCTCTCTACCTCCATATCTCCCAGTCTCTGTCTCTCTCTACCTCCATATACCCCGGTCTCTATCTCTACCTCCATATCTCCCAGTCTCTGTCTCTCTCTACCTCCATATCTCCCAGTCTGTCTCTCTACCTCCATATCTCCCAGTCTCTGTCTATATCTACCTCCATATCTCCCCGTCTCTGTCTCTCTCTACCTCCATATCTCCCAGTCTCTGTCTCTCTCTACCTCCATATCTCCGTCTGTCTCTCTACCTCCATATCTCCCAGTCTCTGTCTCTCTCTACCTCCATATCTCCCAGTCTCTGTCTCTCTCTACCTCCATATCTCAAAGTCTCTGTCTCTCTCTACCTCCATATCTCCCAGTCTGTCTCTCTCTACCTCCATATCTCCCAGTCTGTCTCTCCATATCTCCCAGTCTCTGTCTCTCTCTACCGCCATATACCCCGGTCTCTGTCTCTCTCTACCTCCATATCTCCCTTTTTCCCTCTCTCAAACAAAGTCAAGGCCAGACGATTCTCTCTTCTATGATAACCGCTCTCTCTCTCTCTCTCTCTCTCTCTCTCTCTCTCTCTCTCTCTCTCTCTCTCTCTCTCTCTCTCTCTCTCTCTCTCTCTCTCTCTCTCTCTCTCGCTCACTCTCCTCCCCCAGTCCTTTGTCTGTCTTTCTCCCAGTGGAGGTTTAGAGGTGGATCCAGGGCCCCAGGCTCTAATTGCTGGTGAATGGAGTGTTTTCATGGGATGTTAGGCAGGGCCCTCCCCTAGATTAGCACGCTTACACACACACACACACACACACACACACACACACACACACAGAGAGAGAGAGAGAGAGAGAGAGAGAGAGAGAGAGAGAGAGAGAGAGAGAGAAAGAGAAGAGAGAGGGCCAACCCCTGGATTACTGCATTCACTCATGGGGAGAAGAGGCTGATTTGAACTGACAGCCACACTACATCCCAACAGAAAGGACCTGCTGGATTCACACACACATACACACTCTCTCTCTCTCACACACACACGCACACACACACACACACACACAAACACGTGAATACACATGCACACTCACAAACTTGCAAATACACAAACAATTGGTTACACACGCACATTGCACACAAACACACACACACATACACACATAAACTCACTCGCACACACACCAGTCTCCCCAGTGGAGTCCTTGCGCTGCAGCAGACATATGGAGAGAATCATGTGTTAACAGGGCGTACTGATTAACACATCTGGATGGTGAGGGAGAGAGGGAGGGAAACGGGGAGAGAGAGGGGAAGATAGAGAGGGAGCAGCATGGAGGGGAGAGAAAAGGAGATAAGAGTGGGAGGGAGGAAAAGAGAAGGAGAGAAGAGGGAGGGGACACTGGGAGGATGGGAAGGAGGAGGAGAAGAAAAACGTATACACACCCACCGTCCCAGGACTGTCTGGCAAAATACTCACAGACTCATTTAGACTGGTGGAAACTGTGTTCTTACCACCAATACTTTGAGATGAAAGAGTGAGTGAGAGCAAAAGATGGAGAAAGAGAATGGTAATTCTGGACAGTGAGAGTGAGAGAGATAGATGTAAAGGGGGAAAGAGAGAGCGAGCGGGTGGAGAGTGAGAATGAGAGAAGGAAGCAGATAGATTTAATTTAAAGGGGTAGATAGAGAGATAGAGTCCCCGTCTCCTCTCCCTCAGGCCCTCCTCTGTGTTATGTGTGTTCATGTCAGAGGCAGTGGGCTGTGCCATGGCACCATGTTACCATATGCTCTCCACAATCCACTGAGACACACACACAGAGCAGCCACACACACAGACACACAGAAACACATGCACACACACAGACATACACACACAGAGACAGAAACACACACGTAAACACGCATCCATGCACAAGTCTAGAGCCATTCCAGACACAAAGAATAATAATAAATAAAGACAAATTATATTATACAAGAAAACATTTAAAGAAGTCTAAAAGATATGGACAAGTTCATCTCCATCCAAACCAAGGGGATGGAGGCAAATGTACTGTTGGCAGCTTGTGGTTCTGATTGCGTTTCAAGCCTCATGACCCTAATATGAGAGAGAGAAACAGACAGACAAAGAGACAGAGAGGAACAGAAAGAGAGAAACAGATAGACAGAGGGACAGATAGAAGCAGAGAGACAGAGAGACGGACAGACAGACACAAAGAGACAAAAACAGAGATAGAGAAACAAAGAAACAGAGAAACAGAGAAGATAAAGAGACACTGAATTTTTCTCAGACCAACAGAGTCTTCTCCATGTATTTCCTGTAATTCACCACTATGCCATCATATCATGGGAAAGTAATGCCAATCCTGAGTCAACAGTTTTATTCAAACGCTCACTCAACGTTATCATGCTATGATTCTGCTGACGAGCATTCCTGATGCTCTCACCTTACAGCTGTCCCAGAGTTCCCATGGGAGACACGCCTGACAGATAGACTTCCTCAACTCAATGTCAAAGAAACACAACATCATTGCAAGATCTTTGTCAAACATTGTAACAGCATAAATGCAACAGCCAGACCAAGAATCCTCATCTCAGTTATTTTTGAACATGTAGACAGTGGCATCAAATGCTGTGGGTCATAAGACAGAGACTGAGTTATAGACACTGATCATTATCAGCATTCATGTTTGTTTTTACATGGTTTATGACAGGAGTCAGCAACTGCCCAAAACAGCCTGCAAGTAATTTTTTGTTGGCCCCAATCCCTACCTTAATTGGAGTAAACTAACAGACAACAATATTCTACTGCTACTTACAGCTATATTATTTTTTTTTTTATCTTCATTTAAGTAGGCAAGTCAGTTAAGAACAGTGGGTTTTGGAACAGCCTAGGAACAGTGGGTTTTGTACCTTGTCAGCTCGGGGATTCAATCTTGCAACCTTTCGGTTACTAGTCCAACGCTCTAACCACTAGGCTACCTGCCGCCACATCTACAGTACCTGTAGTTAAATCATGTTCAATGCCCCATATATAGAGCATTCTTTTTCCAAGGATTTTACATAATAGCTTTAATTGAAATGAACGGATTGATGTGTCAATTGTTGTTTTATGCACTGAATATACCAAACATTAGGAACACATTCCTAATATTGAGTCCCCCCCCCTCCCCAATTGTCCTCAGAACAGCCTCAATTTGTTGGGGCATGGACTCTACAAGGTATCAAGCGTTCCACAGGAATGCTGGCCCATGTTGACCAATGCTTCCCAAAGTTGTGTCTAGTTGGCTGGATGTCCTTTGGGTTGTGGAACATTCTTAATACACATGGGAAACTGTTCAGCATAAATAACCCAGCAGCATTGAATTTCTTGATGCAAACCTGTGCACCTGGCACATAATCAAATACAATTTGATTGGTCACATACACATATTTAGCTGATGTTTTTTCAGGTGCATTGCAATGCTTGTGTTCCTAGCTCCAACAGTGCAGTAGTGTCTAATAATTCACAATACATACAAATCTAAAAGAATGGAAATAAGAAATATATAAATATTAGGACAAGCAATGTTGGGGTGGCATTGACTAAAATACAGTAGAATACAGTATATACACTACACAAAAGTATGTGGACACGCCTTCAAATGAGTGAATTGGGCTATTTCAGCCACACCCGTTGCTGACAGGTGTATAAAATTGAGCACACAGCCATGCAATCTCCGTAGACAAACATTGACAGTAAAATAGCCCCTACTGAAGAGCTCAGTTACTTTCAACATAACACCGTCATAGGATGCCACCTTTCTAACAAGTCAGTTCGTCAAATTTCTTCCCTACTAGAGCTGGCCCGGTCAACTGTAAGTGCTGTTACTGTGAAGCGGAAAAGTCTAGGAGCAACAACGGCTCAGCCACGAAGTGGTAGGCCACACAAGCACACAGAATGGGACCACCGAGTGTTGAAACGTGTAAAGATCGTCTGTCCTCGGTTGCAACACTCACTACCGAGTTCCAAACTGCCTCTAGAAGCAACATCAGCAGTAGAACTGTTCGTTGGGAGCATCATAAAATGGGTTTCCATGGCCAAGCAGCCGCACACAAGACTAAGATCACCACTCGCAATGCCAATCGTCGGCTGGAGTGGAGTAAAGCTCCCCGCAATTGGACTCTGGAGCAGTGGAAATGCGTTCTCTGGAGTAATGAATCAGGTGTCCACATACTTTTATATGCCACGTAATGTACATATGAATGAGTAAAACAGTATGTAAATGTTATTAAAGTGACCATTTATTCCATGTCTATGTACATAGGTGCAGGGTTGAGCAATCGGCTAGTGATGACTACTCAGCAGTCTGATGGCCATGAGATAGAAGCTGCTTTTCACCTTCTCCACTGCGGTCTCATCCATGTGGATAGGGGCGTGCTCCCTCTGCTGTCGCCTGAAGTCCACAATCAGCTCCTTAGTTGTTTTCACGTTGAGGGAGGTTATTTTCCTGGCACCACTCCACCAGGACCCTCACATCCTCCCTGTAGGCTGTCATTGTTGGTAATCAGTCTTACAACTGTTGTGTCGTCTGCAAACTTGATGATTGAGTTAGAGGTGTGCGTGGCCATGCAGTCATGGGTGAACAGAGAGTGCAGAAGGGGGCTGAGCACACACCCTTGTGTTGAGGATCAGCATAGTGGAGGTGTTGTTTCCTACCTTCACCACCTGGGGCGGCCCGTCAGGAAGTCCAGGACCCAGTTGCACAAGGCGGGGTTCAGACCCAGGGCCCCGAGCTTAACGATGAGCTTGGAGGATACTGTGGTGTTGAAGGTGGAGCTAAAGTGTGCAGTGCAATGGCGATTGCATCGTCTATGGATCTATTGGGTCAGTAAGCAAATTTAAGTGGGTTTAGGGTGTCAGGTAAGGGTGGAGGTGATATGATCCTTAACTAGCCTTTCAAAGCACTTCATGATGACAGAAGTGAGTGCTACAGGGCAATAGTCATTTACTTCAGTTTCCTTTGCTTTCTTGGGTACAAGAACAATGGTGGACATCTTGAAGCAAGTGGGGAAAGCAGACTGGGTCAGGGAGAGAATGAATATGTCCGTAAACACTCCTGCCAGCTGGTTTGCGCATGTTCTGAGTACACGTCCTGGTAATCCTTCTGGCCCTGCGGCTTTGTGAATGTTGACCTGTTTAAAGATCTTGCTCACAGCGGTTACAGAGAGCGTGATCACACAGTCGTCCAGAACAGCTGGTGCTTTCATACATGCTTCAGTGTTGTTTGCCTCGAAGCGAGCATTAAAGGCATTTACCTCGCCTTGTAGGCTTGCGTCACTGGGCAGCTCACGGCTGGGTTTGCCTTTGTAATAATTTTCAAGCCCTGCCACATCCGACGAGCGTCAGAGCCAATGTAATAGGATACAAACTTAATCCTGTATTGACTTGGGAATTGCCTGTTTGATGGTTCATCTGAGGGATTTTTATAAGCGTCCGGATTAGTGTCCCACTCCTTGAAAGCGGCAGCTCTAGCCTTTAGCTCAGTGCAGATGTTGCCTGTAATCCATGGCATCTGGTTGGGATATATACAGTGGCAAGAACAAGTATGTGAACCCTTTGGAAATACCTGGATTTCTGCATAAATTGGTCATATAATTTGATCTGATCTTCATCTAGGTCACAACAATAGACAAACTCAATCTGCTTAAACTAACAACCCACCAACAATTATAAATGTTCATGTCTTTATTGGACACACCATGTAAACAATCCCAGTGCAGGGTGGGAAAAGTATGTGAACCCAAGGATTTAATAACTAGTTGACCCTCCTTTGGCAGCAATAACCTCAACCAAATGTTTTCGGATCAGACCTGCAAAACGGTCAGGAGGAATTTTGGACCATTCCTCTTTACAAAACTGTTTCAGTTTAACAATATTCTTGGGATGTCTGGAGTGAACTGCTCTTGAGGTCATGCCACAGCATCTCAACCGGGTTGAGGTCAGGACTCTGACTGGGCCACTCCGGAAAGCGTATTTTCTTCTGTTGAAGCCATTCTGTTGTTGATTTACTTCTGTGTTTTGGGTCGTTGTCCTGTTGCATCACTCAACTTCTGCTGGGCTTCAATTGGTGGACAAATAACCTTACATTCTCCTGCAAAATGTCTTGATAAACTTGGAAATTCCTTTTTCCGTTCATGATAGCAAGCTGTCCAGGCCCTGAGGCAGCAAAGCAGCCCCAAACCATGATGCTCCCTCCACCATACTTTACAGTTGGGATGAGGTTTTGATGTTGGTGTGCTGTGACTTTTTCTCTCCACACAGTGTTGTGTGTTCCTTCCAAACAACTCAACTGTAGTTTAATCTGTCCACAGAATATTTTACCAGTAGTTCTGTGGAACATCCAGGTGCACTTTTGCAAACTTCAGATGTGCAGCAATGTTTTTTTTGGACAGCAGTGGCTTCTTCTGTAGTGTTCTCCCATGAACACCATTCTTGTTAAGTGGTTTACGTATCGTGGACTCGTCAACAGAGATGTTAGCATGTTTCAGAGATTTCTGTAAGTCTTTAGCTTAACCTCATTGAGCATTCTGTGCTGTGCTCTTGCAGTCATCTTTGCAGGACAGCCACTCCTTCCTCCATTTATAGACAATTTGCCTTACCGTGGACTGATGAGCATCAAGGCTTTTAGAGAGACTTTTGTAACACTTTCCAGCGTCATGCAAGTCAACAATTCTTAATCTTAGCTCTTATGAGATCTCCTTTGTTCGAGGCATGGTTCACATCAGGCAATGCTTCTTGTGAATAGCAAACTAAATTCTGTGAGTGTTTTTTATAGGGCAAGGCAGCTCTAACCAACATCTCCAATCTCATCTCATTGATTGGACTCTAGGTTAGCTGACTCCTGACTCCAACTAGCTTAGGGGATCACATACTTTTTCCAAGCTACACTGTGAATGTTTAAACGATGTATTCAATATAGACAAGAAAAATACTATAATTTGTGTGTTATTAGTTTAAACACACTATGTTTGTCTATTGCTGTGACTTAGATGATCAGATCAAATTTGAAGACCAATTTAGGCTTAAATCCAGGTTATTCCAAAGGGTTCACATACTTTTTCTTGCCACTGTACGTACGGTCACAGTGGGGATGACGTCATCGATGCACTTATTGATGAAGCCGGTGACTGATGTGGTATACTCCTCAATGCCATTGGACGAATCCCGGAACATTTTCCAGCCTGTGCTAGCAAAACTATAGGGTTAGCGTAGTAGCGTAGAATCAGGAGTCAGGAGGATAGAATTATTGTCAGATTTGCCAAATGGAGGACAAGGGAGAGCTTTGTATGCATCTCTAAGGGTGGAATAAAGGTGGTCTAGAGGCTTTTTTCCTCTGGTTGCACATGCTGATAGAAATGAGGTAAAACGGATTTAAGTTTGCCTGTATTAAAGTCTCTACAAAGCAGTATATCCTTTGTGTCGGACTCATTAAAGAAAAAATCTTTGTCCAGTTCGAGGTGAGTAATTGCTGTTCTGATGTCCAGAAGCTCTTTTCGGTCATAGGAGACGGTAGCAGCAACATTATGTACAAAATGAGTTACAAACAATGTGAAAAAACAAACATAGCACAGTTTATTAGGAGCCCGTAAAACAGCAGCCATACCCTCTGGCACCATTACTCAAAGGGTCAGGTCTCTTTCAGGTCTCTCGATGAGGTTCAAGTCCGGGCTCTGGCTGGGCCACTGAAGGACATTCAGAGACTTGTCCCGAAGCCACTCCTGCTTTCTCTTGGCCTTCACCCCAGTCTGAGGTCCTGAGCACTCTGGAGCAGGTTTTCATCAAGGATTTCTCTGTACTTTGGTTTATTAATCTTTTCCTCGATCCTGACTAATCTCCCAGTCCCTGTCGCTGAAAAACATCCCAACAGCATGATGGTTCCACCACCATGCTTCACTTTATGGATGGTGCCAGGTTTCCTCCAGACCTAACGCTTGGCATTCAGGCCAAAGAGTTCAATCTTGGTTTTCATCAGGCCAGAGAATCTTGTTTCTCATAGTCTGAAAGTCTTTAGTCTTTATGTGCCATTTCGCAAACTCCAAGTGAGCTGCCATGTGCCTTTTACTGAGAAGTGGCTTCCGTCTGGCCACTCTACTATAAAGGCCTAATTGGTGGAGAGCTGCAGAGATGGTTGTCCTTCTATAAGGTTCTCCCATCTCCACAGAGGTACTCTATAGCTTGGTCAGAGTGACCATTGGGTTCTTCGTCACCTCCTTGACCAAGGCCCTTCTCTCCCGATTGCTCAGTTTGGCCTGGCGGCCCGCTCTAGGAAGTCTTGGTGGTTCCAAACTTTTCCATTGAGGAATGATGGAGGCCACTGTGTTCTTGTGGACCTTCAATGATGCAGAAATATTTTGGTACCCTTCCCCAGATCTGTGCCTCAACACAGCCTGTCTCGGAGCTCTAAGGACAATTCCTTAATTCTAATGGCTTGGTTTTTGTTCTGACAAGCACTGTCAACTGTGGGACCTTCTTTAGACAGGTGTGTGCCTTTCAAAATCATGTTCAATCAATTGAATTTACCACAGGTGGACTCCAAAAAGAAAAGGGTCTGAAAACGTATGTAAATAAGGGATATTTGGGGGGTTCTATACATTTGCGAACATTTCTAAAAATCTGTTTTCGCTTTATCATTATGGGGTATTGTGTGTAGATTGCTCATTTTTTATTTTTATTTAATTCATTTCAGAATAAGGCTGTAAAAAAGTCAAGGGGTCTGTGTACTTTCCAACGATACTGTGTATGCATTCGCACATCAAGTTCTCTTGAGTTGGGAAAAACTGAACATCTGAGCTTGTGGTTGTTTGTGAGGGAAGCCGGGGGAGAGTGTGTGTATGTATCCCACTTCTGTTGCTAAGGGGTAATGATGTTAGGGACAGTATAGGAGGAATCACAATAATTGTTTTTTAAATTCAATCTAGGTGAGGCTGTTAATCTGCTTCTGTTCTGTAGGCGGCACTGTGTGCTCTTTTTAAAGGAAGGGTCCCGATCTCTCAAAGGCTCTAGGATCGAGGTGGACAGGGGTGGTCTGCCAGTCATTGGGACAACAATCCAATATGGGATGGGGAATAAGCGAGTGGAATAGTGGAGAACAATTGGAGGTTTACTCAGTAGCAGTGCCAATATCATAGTAGAGCTATATGGACACTCAATCATCATGGTCATTTCTTATGGTAAGTTTACAAATATATATTATTATAAATATAATTGAAACTTGTATCTCATTATGGTAAATGGTGAAATAAGTATAGCCAGTTATAATTGTAAAGACGATCAGCATTTACCTGACTAAAACAGAAGGAAAATAATATCTATTGTTTCCAGGGAAAAAGACTGGGGAGGTAAAATATACACGATATATACAGACACTTCAGAATAAACTTATTTTCGATTTTTGGGGAGGGGACTATCTGTTGTTCCATATAGTGAATTTGTTATGCAATGCGTTTGTATGTCCTAATAGCAGTAAGGGCAAAAATTATTTTTCAACAAGTAATTGTTTTATATTTTGGGGGGATACTTCAACGGGTCTTCAAATTCAAAATCAAACAGCAAAATGATCCTCGGTATCCTTCTTAAAACAATTCCATATAGCTTCATGAAATTTGAGACATCTTTGGCATTGTATTGTGTGACAAAATGTCACATTTTAGAGAGGCCTTTTATTGTCCCCAGGACAAGGTGCACCTGTGTAATGATATTGCTGTTTAATCAGCTTCTTTATATGCCACACCTGTCAGGTAGATGGATTATCTTGGTAAATGAGGGATTTCAGTGTATTGTTAGGTATTACTGCACTGTTGGAGCTAGGAACATAAGCATTTCGCTAATAATGATGTTCCACACTTTTTTGAAAATATATATAATAATTTTCAAGCCTACAAGCAATACAAGAGAGGTGGGAGATTATAATTAAGTGATGATTCCAGAGGATATATAGGCACGGGTGTTGTTAGGCTCGAGACAAAGTCACATTACAAACTATCACCCTCATGCACTTAAGGAAATCACGGATATCATGGAAAAATTGGAACTAGTGGATATATGGAGGCTTAAATATCCTGACCTAGTGGGATATACAGTTGAAGTCGGAAGTTTACATACACCTTAGCCAAATACATTTTTTTTTTCATAATTACTGACATTTAATCCTAGTAGAAATTCCCTGTCTTAGGTCAGTTAGGATCACCACTGTAATACGGTGGGTGTAGCTGGTGTAGGAGTCAGGCACAGGAGAGCAGAGATGAGTGTGCTAAGTATCTTTACTAGGCAAAAAGTACAAAGTACACATACAAAAATATTGGTTGAACAAAGCACGGGTGAAAACATAACAACCCGGCGAAAACACAACATCCCCAAAACAAACAATTCCCCACACAGACATGAGGGGAACTAAGAAAACAGTAATAATACACAAAATGAAAACCAGGTGTGTGAAAAAACAAGACAAGACAAATGGAAAATGAAAAGTGGATCGGCGATGGCTAGAAGACCGGTGACGTCGACCACCAAATGCCGCCCGAACAAGGAGAGGAACCGACTTCGGCGGAAGTCGTGACAGTAACCCCTCTTAGTGCTGGGAGATGGAACCGCCAGAGCCCGCTCTGAACATCCGCGGGTAGCCAGCAGGTTATCCAACTGAATGGACAGGTCCACCAGCTGGTCGAAGGTGAGGGTGGAGTCCCTGCAGGCTAACTCCCGAAGGACGTCCTCACGCAAACGGCAGCGATAGTGATTGATCAGGGCCCTGTCGTTCCATCCCGCGCCGGCGGCCAGGGTCCGAAAGTCCAGCGCGAACTCCTGAGTGCTCCTCGTCCCCTGCCTCAAGAGACGTTCACCCGCCGCTCTACCCTCGGAAGGGTGTTCGAAGACTGCCCGGAAGCAGCGGGTGAAAACCTCGAAGTGGTCCAGCTCCGTATCTCCCTCTACCCACATGGCGTTGGCCCACTCCAGGGCTTTCCATGAGAGGCACGAGACGAGGGCGGACACCTTCTCACGGCCCGAAGGAGCCGGGTGGACAGTTTCCAGGTAGAGCTCCAGTTGTAAAAGGAAACCCTGGCAACGTGCAGCCGTTCCATCAAACTCCTGGGGAAGGGAGAGACAAATCCCACTGGGACCGGGTGAAGGAGGGGCGAGTAGTGAGGACCCTGGTTGTGCTGGTGGAGGCGCTGGAGGAACTAGCTGTCTCTCCCAGCTATCCATTACCTGAACGACGCGGTCCATGGCGGTGCCGAGATGGTAGAGCATCGCCGCGTGTTCCTGGACGCGCTCCTCAACCCCAATACGATGGGCACCTGCTTCTGCTAAACTCCATGTTGACGGTGGGAAAAGTGCAAATCAATCCCAGAACAACAGCAAAGGACCTTGTGAAGATGTTGGAGGAAACAGGTACAAAAGTATCTATATCCACAGTAAAACGAGTCCTATATTGACATAACAGGAAAGGCCGCTCAGCAAAGAAGAAGCCACTGCTCCAAAACCGCCTGCAGGAAGGACTGGTAGCATAGATTGCATCATGAGGCAGGAAAATGATGTGGATATATTGAAGCAACATCTCAAGACATCAGTCAGGAAGTTAAAGCTTGGTTGCAATTGGGTCTTCCAAATGGACAATGACCCCAAGCATATTTCCAAAGTCGTGGCAAAATGGCTTAAGGACAACAAAGTCAAGGTATTTGAGTGGCCATCACAAAGCCCTAGAAAACGTGTGGGCAGAACTGAAAAAGCGTGTGTGAGCAAGGAGGCCTACGAACCTGTCTCAGTTACACCAGCTTTGTCAGGAGGAATGGGCCAGAATTTACTCAACTTATTGTGGGAAGCTTGTGGAAGGCTACCCGAAACGTTTGACCCAAGTTAAACAATTTAACTAATACTAATTGAGTGTATGTAAACTTCTGACACAATGGGAATGTGAAAGAAATAAAAGCTGAAATAAATAATTCTCTCTACTATTATTCTGACATTTCATATTCTTAAAATAATGTGGTTGTCACGACTTCCGCCGAAGTCGGTTCCTCTCCTTGTTCGGGCGGCGTTCGGCGGTCGACGTCAACGGTGTTCTAGCCATCGACGATCCACTTTTCATTTTCCATTTGTCTATTACTCTGACATTTCACATTCTGAAAATAAAGTGCTGATCCTAACTGACATAAGACAGGGAATTTTTTGTAGGATTAAATGTCAGGAACTGTGAAAATCTGAATTTTAATCTATTTGGCTAAGGTGCATGTAAACTTCCGGCTTCAACTGTATCTTCCTTTTAAGTATCCCATCTGATTGTGATGAATAATGTCCATTAGGACCTTTTTTATTCCATGAGCAGTACATTTAGCTTTGAAAATTTTGGGATTTAAGTTTTTGGTCCAAAAGGACTAAATTCACAAGGAATTCAGAAAAATAATACTAAATATATTTTGGAAATATGTTCCCATGTATTCCCGCAAATAAAAAAAATTGACGTATGTGATCGTGTGTCAATGTAATCAAGGTATGAAATGATTGATATTTTCATATACAATCTCTTTTAGGCTTAGTTGTGGTGTACAAATTATTATAATTATTTTCCAGAACCCAGACAACTCCCTCCGACAAAAAAACAAAATCTAGTTGCCTGCCCCTGGTTTATGAGACTACCCACATGGAATCCTTTTTTTTCTCACTGAATATCACAGAAATAGCCTATGTCAGCTAACATTTTAGAGATTTTTAGGTAATTTAGTCTAGCCAGCTATCTACACCTTGTAGTAATCATGGCCGAATTACTGACCTGGTACGCAAGGGGGCCCTATTGATTTTGTTAGTAACATGGCATAAGTAAGTCATGGCAAAATGTGTAGAACTGCAGGAAATTGGCTTAAAAACTGCACATTCTTCTCACAACCACATAGCAACATTTGTAGAATTCCAAGAAATTAGCTTTAAAGCTGCTAAATGTTCTCTCTGCACCATGTAAAAGTGTGTAGAATTGCAGGAAATCTGATTTAAAACTGCTAAATGTTCTCTCTGTCCCATGTAATAATGTGTAGAGTTGCAGGAAATCTGCTTTAAAACGGCAACATTTTCTGCATGCCGGCAAAAGGGGAGCCCTAAAATATTTTGCCCCTCGCTTTGGGCCCCCAAAAAGCTAGACAACCCTGGACACACACACACACTCACACACAAACACGCAAACACACACAGGTTTACTAAAAGTTTCATTCATTCTGTCTTTGTTTTCACAACCCATGAATAACAATGTGTGGTGCTGCCATTATCTTCACTAAATCTAAATCCAGCATTATGACTATTTGAGTGGAAAACACTTACTCACGTGTGTGTGTGTGTGTGTGTGTGTGTGTGTGTGTGTGTGTGTGCGTGTGCGTGCGTGTGCATGTATGATTGCATGTATGTGCGTGTGTGCCTTCATGTGTGATCTGGAGCCAGGTATAGTGTTTTCGAAGAACAAGGGATCTCTCTCCCTCTGTTTGGATCACTAGACTAGTCTGAACATCTTAGCTCTCAT
Organism: Brachymystax lenok tsinlingensis; assembly: GCA_030435695.1. Taxonomy (NCBI): domain Eukaryota; kingdom Metazoa; phylum Chordata; class Actinopteri; order Salmoniformes; family Salmonidae; genus Brachymystax; species Brachymystax lenok. The sequence goes on from CM059803.1 coordinate 31,170,901, forward strand.
CTTCACAACAACCATTCACATAATTGTCAACTTGATGGGTCAGCTAACAAACTGAACTTCTCACGCACCACTGTCTTAACTCTGGTAAAAAATATTTATAAATAAACTTTATTGCAAACAAAAACCAACAAGGATAAACCAGCAGTTGATCTCTTGTTGTTACCATGTCAAGTAATTATGATACCAGACAGCTAGGTTTAGGTTCTCTACTCCCGCCCCCAATGAAATGTCAACCTATCAGGAGCGTCGGAAACTGTAAGGTTGATGAATGTAAAACTAGTTATTAGTGTATAAGAATATAGAAGTAGTAGATCTATATTTATTCAAATGGTCCAATTTAAATGGTAAAATAATATAATTCATGCCATTTGAAATCAAATCAAATGTATTTATGAAGCCCTTTTTACATCAGCAGATGTCACAAAGTGCTTATACAGAAACCCAGCCTAAAACCCCACACAGCAAGCAATGCAGATGTAGGAGAACGGTGGCTAGGAAAAACTCCCTAGAAAAGCAGGAACCTAGGAAGAAACCTAGAGAGGAACCAGACTCTGAGGGGTGGCCAGTCCTCTTCTGACTGTGCCGGTTGGAGATTTTAAGAGTACATGGCCATTAAGGCCAGATCTTTCTTCAAAATCTTCAAATGTTCATAGAAGACCAGCAGGGTCAAATAATAATCACAGTGGTTGTAGAGGGTGCAACAGGTCAGCACCTAAGGGATAAATGTCAGTTGGCTTTTCATAGCCGAGCATTCTGAGGTCGAGACAGCAGGTGCAGTATAGAGAGCGAGAGAGAGAGAGAGAGAGATGGGAGAATTGGAGGGAGCATACTTAAGTACACACAGGACACCAGACAAGACGAGAACATTTCACCAGATAGGACAGACTGACCCCAGCCCCCCGGCACATAGACTATCGTAGCATAGATACTGGAGGCTGAGACAGGGGGGGGTCGGGGGACACTGTGGCCCTGTCTGTCGATACCCTCAGACAGGGCTAACCTGGATACCAACAGATCCCCATTTTTCTACCCTGAGATAAGGCTGAGTATAGCCCACAAAGATCTCCTCCACCGCACAAACCCGAGGGGGCACAAGACCGGACAGGAAGATCACGTCAGTGACTCAATCTATTCAAGTTGAGTATAGCAAAGAAAGCCTGGCATGACATGACACACCCCCTCCTAGGGACGGAATGGAAGAGCACAAGTAAGCCAGAGACTCAGACCCCATCATAGGGTTTTAGGCAGAGAATCCCAGTGGAGAGAGGGGAACTGGCCAGGCAGAGACAGCAAGGGCGGTTCGTCACTCCAGTGCCTTGCCATTCACCTTTGCACCCCTGGGCCAGACCACACTCAATCATAAGAACAACTGAAGAGATGAGTCTTCAGTAAAGACTTAAAGGTCGATACCGAGTCTGCATCCCTCTAAATAACTTTATTAGCCTACATTTTCATTTAATAAAAAATATAAATATATATAGGGGGGGGTGCAACTCTATATTAGGAAGGTGTTCCTAATGATTGGTACAGTCAGTGTATACCATCACTGATGTTTTTGTCTAAAAATGTCCCTCTCTGTTAGACACCCTAAAAGAGTGCCCCACCTCAGCCTGCTGCAGACAACATCATTTAAATACACACCTTCCAACCATCACTCCGTCCCTCTCTACCTTCCTCCCTCCACCTATTCCTCCCTCCCTCTTTATGCCCCTCCATCCATTCCTCTCTCCCAGTCAATACCCCTGAATTATTTAACTCCTCCCCAGTTAATTAGATATTTAATTGACTATCTGTAGATGAATAGCTTGCCCCCCATACACACATACATATACAAACACACAGACATACACAAGCACACACTCATAAATTCATGCAAATGAAGGCCCACTTGACCCCAGGGTAGATTAAGCTGCGTAGTCCTCAGGGTTAAAGTTCAACAAGAGGCTACCAGGGTCAAGCCTGCAGCTTGCTCACTAATCACTCCACTGGCACTAGACATGTGTATCAGTAGACAATGGAAGGATTATTCAATCAGACCTTGGTTTTAAAACTATTTAGTGTTATTTCAATGACTTTCAAAGACATTATTTTGTTATTTTTTCAAATACTAGTTGAATATAGGAATGTATTCGGAAATACACTTGGAAACTATTGGCATGTGTTTTGGCATGTATTTTGAAGTACAAATGTTTAAATAGACATGTATTTGAACCCAGGTATGTTGACAATACATGCAAGGAAGGAAAGGAAGTGACAATGGTTCAAGATCTAGTGTAACATCCACATCCTGCCCCCCCAAAAACATGATCTACAATATCTTCCACATCCTGCGTCCCCAAAAAACAAGATCTACAGTAACTTCCACATCCTGCTTCCCCAAAAACAAGATCTAGTGTAACGTCCACATCCTTCCCCCCAAAAACAAGTTCTACAGTAACTTTCACATCCTGCTCCCCAATAACCGAGATGCCATCACAGGTATCTGGGAATAAAGATATGGTCATGGGGCAGATCAGGAATACTACGCACATATTGGGGTTTGACAAAGTGAAAATTAACCCAACTCTCACAAACACATGCTCCTTTCCTGCTGATAGCTGGTGTTGTTGATGCCCTAGTGATTAGGCTTTGTGTCTGAGAATATTCCCACCTCTCTCCCTCTTTCTCTCAAACACATACACGAGTGCGCACACAAACACACACACACACCATTCTCTTCTGTCTCCACACCAGCCTTCTCTCTCATTCTCACCCAGACACTTACGTTGTGGTGTCCCCCCTCCTTTCCCCTCCTCTCCTCCAGCTCCCCCTCCTTCCTCCATCCCTACCCTTTTCTAGGTGTTTGTGTCCTCGGCATAAACATCCCTCTATCCCTCCTCCCTCCCTCTTTTCCCTTCTTCTCCACTGACTCCGCTTGCTTCAATGGACTTTCATGACAACTCATTCCATAAGGGTCCTTTTTTTTCTCTCCCTCCCTCTCTTTCTCTCTTTCTCTTTCTCCTTCTCTTTCTCCCCAGGTGAAATATTGATGGGTTTTTTTATGAATAGCTATGAAAAATTCATTCAAATTCTGAAATGAAAAAGCGTAAACATTCCTGCATCTTTCCATGCCTCCTGCATTCATTATCCTCCACACCACCCTCCCTCCCTTTTCTTCACCTCCTCCCTACTTCTCCTCCCTCCTTCTCCCTCATCCCTTCCAGTCTACCTGGAAATGTCATGCCACTCTGTCTCTTTTCCCGCCACTTGGCCTAATTGCTTAATTTGACCTGCTTTCTCATCAATTAAAAGTCTGTCAGAAGGAGACAGATGGAGGATGAAGGGATGGGGGGTTCGACGGACAGATCAATGACAGAAGAGATCAATAAGTGAATAGAGATGGGAAAAGGAAATGAGAGAGGAATGAAAAGACGAGGAGAACAAATTGAACAGGCTTGTCTTGACAAACAGCTACAGCATCAACAAACTCTCTCTCTCTCTCGCTCTCTCTCTCTTTTGGTCTGTCTTTCGGTCTCTTTCAATTCAATTTCAATTTAAGGGGTTTTATTGGCATGGGAAACATATGTTAACATTGCCAAAGCAAGTGACTTAGGCAATAAACAAAAGTGAAATAAACAATACAAATTAACAGTAAACATTACACTCACAAAGGTTCCAAAAGAGTAAAGCCATTTCAAATTTCATATTATGTGCAGGTGGTTAAGGTACAAAAGGGAAAATAAATAAACATAAATATGGGTTGCATTTACAATGGTGTTTGTTCTTCACTGGTTGTCCTTTTCTTGTGGCAACAGGTCACAAATATTGCTGCTATGATGGCACACTGTGGTATTTCACCCAATAGATATGGGAGTTTATCAAATTGGGCTTGTTTTCAAATTCTTTGTGGGTGTGTGTAATCTGAGGTCTCTAATATGGTCATACATTTGGCAGGAGGTTAGGAAATGCAGTTCATTTTCCACCTCATTTTGTGGGCAGTGTGCACGTAGCCTTTCTTCTCTTGAGAGCCAGGTCTGCCTATGGCAGCCTTTTTCAATAGCAAGGCTATGCTCACTGAGTCTGTACATACTCAAAGCTTTCCTTAAGTTTGGGTCAGTCACAGTGGTCAGGTATTCTGCCACTGGGTACTCTCTGTTCAGGGCCAAATAGCATTCTAGTTTGCTCAGTTTTTTTGTTAATTCTTTCCAATGTGTCAAGTAATTATATTTTTGTTTTTTGATGATTTGTTTGGGTCTAATTGTGTTGCTGTCCTGGGGCTCTGTGTGGTCTGTTTGTGTTTTTGAACAGAGACCCAGGACCAGCTTGCTTAGGGGACTCTTCTCTTCTCCAGGTTCATCTCTCTGTAGGTGATGGCATAATTCTGCTCTGCATGCGTCATATTATTGGCTATGTACGGTGTTGTGACAATGTGCAAGTAGTTGTAGTATGAAAGGGAAAATAAATGAACAGATAAATATAGGTTGCATTCACAATGTTGTTTGTGCTCCACTACACCGGCTCTGATGCTCGTCGGATGTTCCGGGCGACTGTGTGATCACGCTCTCCGTCACACTCTCCGTAGCCAATCTGAGTAAGACCTTTAAACAGGTTAACATTCACAATGTCACACCCTGATCTGTTTCACTTGTCTTTGTGCTTGCCCCCCGTCAAGTCCTACCAACGTGTTCCCATGTTTCCTGCGCTCTAGTTATTGTTTTTCTTAGTCTTCCCAGTTCTGACCTTTCTGCCTGTCCTGACCCTGATCCTGCCCACCATCCTGTACCTGCCTGACTCTGATTTGCTCTGACTGTTTTCCGTGTTATTTGGTTAGTTCTCTTAAACACCACCCTCATAGATATTTATGTTATCATGGGACTGCTCATTTTTCCCTGTGGCCAATGCCAATTGGCGGCCAAGGGTTTGCCTTAGGACGCAAAAGTGCGTCATGAGTCAGGGAGATGGTCTGATGGTCTTAGTGACAACAGACCTAGACATGGTGGGAGGTTTTAGTGGCTGGAATATTAGGACAATTGGAGGTTTATACAGTTGCAGCTACAAACCCACTGGCTTCAGTTCATCTACAAGTCCCTACTAGGTAAATCCCCGCCTTATCTCAGCTCGCTAGTCACCATAGCAGCAGCCACCCGTAGCACGTGCTCCAGCAGGTATATCTCACTGGTCACCCCCAAAGCCAATTCCTCCTTTGGCCGACTTTCCTTCCAGTTCTCTGCTGCCAATGACTGGAACGAACTACAAAAATCTCTGAAACTGGAGACTTATCTCCCTCACCAGCTTTAAGCACCAGCTGTCAGAGCAGCTCACAGACCCCTACACCTGTATTTAGCCCATCTGTAAATAGCCCAACCAACTACCTCATCCCCTAAAGTATTTATTTATTTATCTTGCTCCTTTGCACCCATCTTTCTACATTGCACATTCATCTAATGCACATCTACCATTCCAGTGTTTAAATGCTATATTGTAATTACTTTGCCACCATGGTCTATTTAATGCCTTACCTTCCTTATCTTACCTCATTTGCACACATTGTATATATATTTGTTTTTCTACTGTATTATTGACTGTATGTTTGTTTTACTCCATGTGTAACTCTGTGTTGTTGTACGTGTCGAACTGCTTTGCTTTATCTTGGCCAGGTCGCAGTTGTAAATGAGAACTTGTTCTCAACTTGCCTACTTGGTTAAATAAAGGTAAAATACATGTTTTATTTTTTTTTAACTGTATGCTTAACAGTGCAAATATTATGGTACAGCTATATGGACACTTAATCATCATGGTGCTTTTTAATGGTAAGTTTACAAACATTGGTTGTGTTAAGTATAATTGAAACATGGGTATCATTATGGTAAGTGGGGAAATAAGTATAGCCAGTTATAATTGCAATGGCTTAGCAGATGATTAAAAAAGAATGATTTTTACATGGCTAAAAGAGAAAGAATATAATATCTATTGTTTACAGGAAACTCATTCTACGAATATAAATAAGGTTGGGTAGAAAAAGGACTGGGAGGGAGAAATATATTTCTGTCATGGCAAAGAAACTCAAAAGGCGTGATTATACTAATTAATACAGATTTTATTTGAGTCTACTTGGTAAATATTTTCTTAACTCTTCTTGAGCTGCACTGTTGGTTAAGGGCTTGTAAGTAAGCATTTCACTGTAAATTCTACACTTGTTGTTTTCGGGGGCATGTGACAAATAAAGTTTGATTTGATGTGCTATATGGAGGCTGAAAACCCCTGACCTAGATCTACATGGAGGAGGCTTAAACAAGCTAGCCGTCTTGATTACTTCCTAGTCTCATTCTTGCTGACATCAAAAGTTTAAAAAGTATTAATAGGAGACCGAATGCGATCAGACCACCATCTAACTGGCCTCCATATAACTCTTACAGAATTATATGGGGAATCAAAGCCTATTGAATATCAATTTGTTCTTAATGAAGACAAAATAATTCATAATTTACTTTTTTCTGCACAACATAGGTACAGCAGATCCCCTTATTGTAGGGGACACTTTTAAATGTGCTTTTAGAGGCCATTCAATACAATACTCATCAATAAAACAAAAGCAGTTTGGGTCAAAAGAGATTAGACTAAAAAAGGAAATAGAAGAAGTAACAGAGCAGGTAGATGGTAATGGAAACTACTGTAGAGGCACAAAATAGGTTAAAGGAAAAACAAAAAGAAATGGAGGTACTTAACGATCAAGTGTAATGTATTCCAGAAATAAAGCAAATTAGATGGAAAATGGTGAAAAATTCACACGATTTTTCATGAATCTTCAACATAGAAATTATACCAAGAAGAATTTACAGAAACTCGTTAGAAATGATGGAGTCATCCATGATTCACCAAATTATATTTTGAAAGAGGAAGCAAAATATTTTAAGCATGTTTTCTTTTCAGTCTCCTCCATTTCCACTGAATGATGTTAGCTGTAAGCATTTATTTCATAATAATAATAGTAATAATAATAATAATAATAATGTAAAATTAACACATTTTACAGAAAGACCTGTGTGAAGGCCAATTTACAGAAGAGGAACTTTTTGAGGCAATAAATCTTTCCAGTCTGGAAAAAACACAGGGCTTGACAGTATACCAGTAGAGGTACAGTGGGGCAAAAAAGTATTTAGTCAGCCACCAATTGTGCAAGTTCTCTCACTTAAAAAGATGAGAGAGGCCTGTAATTTTCATCATAATTTTCATCATTCATCGTACACTTCAACTATGACAGACAAAATGAGGAATAAAAATCCAGAAAATCACATTGTAGGATTTTTAATGAATTTATTTGCAAATTATGGTGGAAAATAAGTATTTGGTCACATACAAACAAGCAAGATTTCTGGCTCTCACAGACCTGTAACTTCTTCTTTAAGAGGCTCCTCTGTCCTCCACTCGTTACCTGTATTAATGGCACCTGTTTGAACTTGTTATCAGTATAAAACACACCTGTCCACAACCTCAAACAGTCACACTCCAAACTCCACTATGGCCAAGACCAAAGAGCTGTCAAAGGACACCAGAAACAAAATTGTAGACCTGCACCAGGTTGGGAAGACTGAATCTGCAATAGGTAAGCAGCTTGGTTTGAAGAAATCAACTGTGGGAACAATTATTAGGAAATGGAAGACATACAAGACCACTGACCACTGATAATCTTCCTCGATCTTTAATTACTCCTACAAATATGGTAGACTTTCAGGTACTCAACAAGAAGGTCTGATTTCATTACTACTAAAACAGGACCCAGGTGGTAAGTATAAAGATCCAGTCAATTAAAAAAACTGGAGGCCTCTAACACTTTAATGTTGTGATGCGAAAATCCTGGCAAAATGCACATAGAATAAAAAAGGTTTTACCAGATACTGTTCATTCTGATCAGACAGGTTTTTTACATGGACGATATATTGAAGATAATACATGACAGTTACTGAACATTATGAAACATCAAAGATACCAGGCCTGGTCTTCATAGCAGATTTTGAAAAGGCGTTTCATAAAGTACGACTAGAATTTACATATAAATTACTTTAATTTTGGTAAATCTCTTATACTATGGGTTAAAGTTATTTACAGCAATCCCAGATGTCAAATAGTAAATGATGTTTACTTCTCAGAAAGTATTAAGCTTTTAACCTCTTCCAGCTAGGGTCCCATTTTCCGAATTTTCGCCTGTCTGACGTGCCCAAAGTTAAATGCCTACCACTCATGGCCAGAAACTAGGATATTTACATATTTAGTACTATTGGATAGGAAACACTCTGAAGTTTATAAAACCATTAAGATATAGTCTGTGGCTATTCCAGAACAGATTTAGCAGCAAAAACCAGAGAAATTTCTGTCCGAATTTATTTTCTTTGGCTCTCCTCTCATTTTGAAGCCCATGTAATATTTTCTATGGGGAATAGGACCGAGGTTGCAGTACTTATGGCTTCCACTAGATGTCAACAGTCTCTGGAAAGGGTATGGAGGAAAAAGCTCTGACCAGATCCTTAGAGAGAGAGAATTACTACGGGTAGGGAAAATAGGTAAACAGGCGTGCGTTCACGAGAAGCGTGAAACGCGTAGCGACCAACTTTCTTTTTTCTTTTAACGTTTCACTTACCGTTCTTGTAAAATATGATCGCTATTATTCATAAAAGAATACATAAGGATGCATTATTAATGATATTTGATTTGTTTGTGAAAAGATGAGAGGTATAATTTGAACGCGATCCCTTCACTGTAAAAGCGGGCGAGTAGACTGACAATGCTTGGTGGAGTAGCTGAGCGTAGCGATGCCAAAAACAACGGATATTTATGGATATAATTATTTACTTTTTCTAACAAAAGAACCATGGATTATCTTGTTTGGACACTTGGGAAGACCTCAGAAGAAGTTATTTGAAAGGTAGCGATTTATATTAGCTGTGATATGGATATTTTGAGAACCGAGCTGGATATGAATTTATGCTAATGTGGAAAATATGTGAGGTACTAGCCTCAAACAATCAAATGTAGTGCTTTCGCCGTAAAGCCTTTTTAAAATCTGACAACGCAGTGATATTGCCAAGAAGCAGAGCTTTTGATGGCTATGCAACACTATGCAACACTTGTATATCGAAGTTAAATATTACGAATATGTATTACGAATATGTATTTTGAATTTGGCGCGTTATGTTTGCTCTGAAAACGATCCCGCTAAAGGGATCGGCGCGCTAAGAGGTTAAGAGGAGTTAAACAAGGCTGTCCGTTGTCTACATATCTATTTATTATGGCCATTGAAACGCAAGTTTTTCAAATTAGATCCAAGAAGAACATCAAGGGGTTAGAAATCCAGGGGATAAAATCAAAAGTGTCAATGTATGCCGATGACTCTATGACTCTGCACATTGAAGATCTTGATCACTTTTCTAGCCTATCTGGATTAAAACCTAATTATGACAAGTGTACCATATTACGTATTGGATTGTAAAAAAAATGCATTGTTTGCTCTACCTTGTAGTTTACCAATAAAATGGGCGGATGGTGAAGTAGACATACACTACCGTTAGAAATGTCCTTGTTTTTGAAAGAAAAGCACATTTTTGTCCATTAACTTCTTAGGGAGTGGTGGGGCGCCAAATTCAAAATCCAAAAGTTGAACTATTAAACATGCATCAATATACAAGTGCTTCATAGTCATCAAAAGCTCTGCTTCTTGGCAATATCACAGCGTTGTCAGATTTCAAAAAGGCTTTACGGCGAAAGCACCATATATTTGACATATTTTTCCCATTACCATAATTTCATAAGCCTCCACTGTTCACAGAAAACACATTTCACAGCGAAAACAAATCAATTACCTTTTGAAGAACTTCTGCTGAGGGCTTCCCAAGTGTCCCACGAAGACAATCCATGGTTCTTTTGTTAGAAAAAGTAATGTATTATATCCATAAATCTCCGTTTGGTTGGCGGGTTATAATCAGAAAAAACAGCGTCGACTCCTCCATTGAAACGTGAAGAGAACTCGTTAAACTTATACCTATAAACTTGTCCAAGAACAATCAAACAGAATTGATAATGTATCCTTAGGAACACTTTAATGTATATGTTGTATAATATTTCAACCGGAATATAAACTGGGCGATAAGAAAGAAAAAAAACAAAGAACGCGCAAGCCATGAGCGCGCATTTACTTGTATTGACAACTGCGTGGACACTTCCTTATTCCTCTTCTTCTCTGCTCTAAAAGCATCTAAAAAGAATCAGAACACTTTCTCGAGACTGTTGACATCCAGAAAAAGCGATAGGTACTGCATTCATATGCCCTTATAAGGGCATTTTCATAAGGGAGGGGCTCTAAATGTGTCAAAACCACTTTTTCCAGGACAGAAATTCCTCGGGGTTTCGCCTGCCATATCCGTTCTGTTTTACTCATAGACCAAATGTTAACACTTTTAGAAAATTCAGAGTGTTTCCTATCCAATGGTACTAAATATGTGCATATCCTATTTTCTAGTCCTGAATGGGAGGCATTTTACTTTGGGCACGCCAGTCTCTTCAAAACGGTCACCTCGTGTGCTGCTCCCAAAGAAGTTAAAATAACATCAAATTGATCAGAAATACCGTGTAGACATTGTTATTGTTGTAAATGACTATTGTAGCTGGAAACGGCAGATTTTCTGTGGAATATCTATATAGGCGTACATAGGCCCATTATCAGCAACCATCACTCCTGTGTTCCAATGGTACGTTGTGTTAGCTAATCCAAGTTTATAATTTTAAAAGGCTAATTGATCATTAGAAAACCCTTTTGCAATTATGTTAGCACAGCTGACAACTGTTGTGCTGATTAAAGAAGCAATATAATTGGCCTTCTTTATACTATTTGAGTTTCTGCATTTTTTATTTTCTTTCTCTCTGCATTATTGGGAAGAACACATAAGGAAGCATTTCACAGTCCACACCTGTTCTTTACGAAGCATATAACGAATAACATTTGATTCAATTTATCAAGTTAGTATTTTGTTTTTACAATAAACTTTTTAGAAGTTTTGAACTGCATCTTTCTGTCATATCGATTGTTGATATGGAAATTACATTAGAACCGTATTTATTATACATTTGTGTAATAATAATATATTATTTTTTTACCAGGCAAGTCAGTTAAGAACAAATTCTTATTTTCAATGATGGCAGTGGGTTAACTGCCTGTTCAGGGGCAGAACGACAGATTTGTACCTTGTCAGTTCAGGGATTTGAATTTGCAGCCTTTCGGTTACTTTCCAACACTCTAACCACTAGGCTACACAATAGTGCATTGGAAGTAGTGCATTGGAAGAATTGGCTGAGCTGTTGAGCAGTGTGCAATTTGTTTTTATGATATGAAATATACCGCCATCGGATGTACCGCTTGTGTATTTTGGCTACCTTGTTATTTACTTTTGGTGAAAATTGTTTGTAAATTTCGGTTAATAGCCTATGTCACTCTGGTTGTTGGAGTAATCTGTTGTATGGTGAACTTGGACTTAAGGTTTATTTGTGAGTATATCTGGCTTTGATTATAGCCTGTGCCTACCCAGCCACCGACCTTGCTGCACGTCACTTCTTTAGATTTACTTCACGTGTCTGAATGCATGTGATTTATCGTGGTGAGAAATACATCTCCCAATCCATAAAAGGAGGATTTCAATCAATGTGTCATAGTGATGCTGTAAATCAGTATGTGCCTCCCACATATTCATTCACACACGCACAGACACACACACACATGCATGTAAAGTTGCACATGTAGATTATGAACAACCACACAAAAGCACTTATACACACACATATACATAGACAAAGACAGGACATACAGATACAGAGACAGACGGAGAGAAAAAATAAGAGATAAAGGTGGAGAGAGAGAGAGACAGAGCAAGAGAGAGCAAGAGAGAGAGAGAGAGAGCAGCCAGGTTGTTCAAGATTGAAATTGGATGTCTATGTCCTGAGGATGTCGGGAAATTCCATCAAAACTGGCCACTGGGGCAACAGTGAGGCGCTGTTACCATCAAGAAGGCTTTGGTTTTGCTAGGGTGTTGTGGGGGGTTGGGGGGAGGGAGAAAGAGACAGACATACAGACAGAGAGCGAGAGTGAGAGAGACGAGAGCGAGAGAGAGAGAGAGAGAAATAGAAAGAAAGTGGTGTTATTTTCCCGTCTTCATCACCTTGTTCTAATTAGTCCTCTCAGGAGAGTGAGACTCAGACCAATTAGAGTGTGTTATCAAAGAGGGTCTGGAGCAGGGTGCAGGCCCACCCTGACTCCCTCCCTCTACCTCACCCCTAAGGATAGGCCCTCATGAAAGGGCTCTCATACACACACACACACACACAGTCACACACGGTCACACACACACGGTCAAACACACACACAGTCACTCGCACGTGCATATTATGCACAAACACACTCACACACACACACACACAAATACAAACGCACATACTTGAACAGACACACTGTGATAACCTCAAACAATGAAATTATCCCAAGCTACATTACTGGGTAAAATCACATACACAAACAGTAGAGTCCAGATTGTGAAACGCTGCAGCAGCTTGTCTCCCAGGAAGGCAGGCAGGCAGGCATATTGCATTGAACAACAGTTGTAGTAAGACCATCTCCAGTATACCTCTCTCTGGGGCACCCTGCTGTCCTCACCTTTCATACTCTCTATCCCAGCCTCTACTAATGGAGACACTTGAGGTCATGAAGAAGAATTAGGTTATGAAACACTCATTCAACGTAGGCGGAAGACTTGGCTATGGAGACAATAACATCAGCAACATAGTGGACTCAGCCAAGAGGCCTGGGACACATGCACACAGACACACACCCATGCATGGACATGCACACGCAGCTGGCACGCATACACACACACGCATGCAAACACTCACACGCACACACTCCAACACAAGGAAACACACATCCCTGTTGACATGAGAGATGGATAACAGTGTTGAATCTAGCCTGCGCTCAAAAACACAACCTTGTGTGTTTGTAACAGCTAGCTTGGTATCTATAGACAAATCATGAAGTAATTTTGTAATAACAGCACTCAGTGATATGATGGCGTTCAGTGATTAGATTGTGAAAGGCTGATAGCCCATATTGGTGTGGTTCCTCAGGGCTGCATATAGAAGGCTGGGTCAGGGGTGACACTCCATGGGATTAATGTCACTCATAACAGCCATATTGAACAACCTATAGCCTAGCCTAGATAGTGAAACTTGCCCCGTGTGGGAGTGGGGGGTTGTGCATCAATGGTTGAGTGTCTTTTGCATATTCAGTATGTTTTCAATTTGTGCACTTTAAAATATATATCTTCAGTCTAATTCTGTCACTAAACCAAAATCCCTGGAGGCCCAAATGGAGCCCCCACCCACAGTGAGTCTTTCCCCATCCAGGAGCAACTCTGCTGGGCCAGAGTGGCAGGCTCTCAGGGTGTAGATGTGTAGAGGGGCCAGAGAAGTGACTTCCCTCAGACTTCATTAAAGTAATCATGGCACCGATACTAACCATGTTTGGGAGAGGGGCTGAGGGGAGCGCTGTAAAACGAGATGGAGTCTTATTAGATCATCAGCCAGAACAATCCTCTTTCCTCCTCATCACAACACAGACACACAGACACACACAGACACATCGAAAAACAGAGAGAATAGGGAGAAAATAATAAGGGATAGAAGAAGAATAGGAAGATAGGTTAGGGAAAAGAGTGAGGCTGGATGGGAGAGACAGTGGAGAACAAGTAGGATGAAGAGAAAAGGAGATTGAGAGAGAAGTTGAAGAGGGGATGAGAGGGAGTATTTGGGTATGGGGGGAGGGGAGGACCGAGAGGAGAAGGGAGTACCATGTCGTTGTTAATCAAGTTTGTCTGTGGTAATCGTGTCAATGCCACTCTCAATCAGTGAGCCACGACTAGGGCTAACCAACTCCACTTTGACTGGCCTAGGTCTTGTCATTTTAAAATGACCTCTACAGTGAGAGAAAGACAGAAGAAAAGAGAGAGACAGAGAGAGAGAGAGAGAGAGAGAGAGAGAGAGAGAGAGAGAGAGAGAGAGAGAGAGAGAGAGAGAGCTAACCCCACCTGTCTGTCAATCTCAGTTTTGTTTCTTTCATTTCTTTGCTTTGTTACTGTGACAGTATCGATTACTCTCTCTTATTACTAAAGAAAATAAAGGGTAGAGAGGAGTCAGTCTGGGTGTGCATCAGCGTGTGTGTGTGTGTGTGTGTGTGCACGGTATGTTTCACAAAAGCCTACATCCATTACCAGCAGAGAGAGAGAGAGAGAGAGAGAGAGAGAGAGAGAGAGAGAGAGAGAGAGAGAGAGAGAGAGAGAGAGAGAGAGAGAGAGAGAGAGAGAGAGAGAGAGAGAGAGAGAGAGAGAGAGAGAGAGAGAGAGAGAGAGAGAGAGAGAGAGAGAGAGAGAGAGAGAGAGAGAGAGAGAGAGAGAGAGAGAGAGAGAGAGAGAGAGAGAGAGAGAGAGAGAGAGAGAGAGAGAGAGAGAGAGAGAGAGAGAGAGAGAGAGAGAGAGAGAGAGAGAGAGAGAGAGAGAGAGAGAGAGAGAGAGAGAGAGAGAGAGTGGGTTAAGGTAGCCAATAGTGACATTCTCAGCAGTTTTCCCCACCACAACAGTATGGTAAAGATTTTGGTGGGTTTTGGCCAAATTTGCTGGAATTGGCAGATTCACTTCCCTAGAACGTGCAGCCAAAACTCTACTTCCCCTCAACCTCTGACGTTCTTAAATCAGTCTATGACCACAGCTCTGTCAGTTAGACAAAAACTGCTATAGTTTTGGCATGCTGTGTGTGTGTGTGTGTGTGTGTGTGTGTGTCTGTGTGCAAAACACCTGAACTTGAACTTGATTCCCAGCTGTGTGTGTTTTCTTCTATTTTCCACTAATAGAGGCTATTTTAAAGCTTTGTTTTGGTTGTATGAGGCTTTATTCTAAAGTCAAGTGGAGGTTCCCTGTCAATTTTGTTTCATTTCATCCTCATGCTGTGGCCTTCTCAGGAAACACCCTTCCACGAAAACAGACACACGATTGAGCACACACACACACACACACACTCACACTCACTCACACACACACACACACACACACACATTTCCTCCCGGCCTACTCCCCTGTGCTCTAAATCAAGGGCAGCCCATAGCCATTTAAAACCAGTAGATGGCGATTGCGCTGATGTCATCCACGTATTCCTATGGAAAACTCCTGATGGCACTTAAAGCTGGAAGTATTCGAATTTGAAGCACGCTATATTGCTGAATGGGTTTGAATGGCACCAAAAAATCGTTGAGGATCATAGTGAAAGTGGCTGGAAATAGCAAAGGATCATGGTCGATGTAGTCATTTTCATCCTCCATGAGATAGTCAACCGGGAGCCTCCTTGTAGGATTCCAGCCCGTGATTGGTCTGTGTCAGCATGTGATCCTGTATGATGACACATTTAGTAGTCAGAATGGATCACTATTTTATGAAATATCTCGATTTGTAGCGAACTTTAAAAGACTTCACCGTGGAGTTCGAACTTAATCAAAATAAACTGATTTTAGAGGCCAAAATGGCAGTCTAAAAATATTGTTAGGCCATTCTGTCGATCGTAATTTACAAAGGCTTTCTAGGGCAGACCAGGACTTTTGGCACCGCAAGGTTGCTACGCAGTAGCCGACCAGCAGAGCTCATGACTTCACGCTCCAGACCGGACACTGGGGCAGCCAGGCTAATGTATGGATCTATACTGCCCAGCTCTGGCCTGAGTGAAATAAGGTTAGTAATAAGATATAATGGCTTTGATTGATCCTCTATGTCCCTGTTCACACTAGAAACTGGCAGGAGCTGTGGCTGGGGATGGGAATGGGGCTTAGGAAGGAACTGGGACAGGGGCTTGGGCAGGAGCTGGGACTGGGGCTGGAGAAGGAGCTTGGGCTGGCGCTGAAGCAGGAGCAGGGGATGAGCCTGGGGCAGGAGCTGGGGTTGGGCATGGGGCTGGGGCTGGTGGAGGAGCTGGGGCTGGTGCTGGGGCTGGGACAGGAGCTGGGGATGAGCCTGGGGCAGGAGCTTGGGTTGGGCATGGGGCTGGGGCTGATGGAGGAGCTGGGGCTGGTGCTGGGGCTGGGACAGGAGCTGGGGATGAGCCTGGGGCAGGAGCTGGGGTTGGGCATGGGGCTGGGGCTGGTGGAGGAGCTGGGGCTGGTGCTGGGGCTGGGACAGGAGGGGAGGGGGCAGGAGCTAGGACTGGGTATAGGGTATGAAGTAGAAGGTAAGTGGTATGGCCTGTGTTATATTCGTTCTGCCCCAGAACAAGGCAATGTTCCTGTTCCTAGGCCATCATTGAAAATAAGAATGTGTTCTTAACTGACTTGCCTAGTTAAATAAAGGTAAATTAAAAATAAAATAAAAAAATATTGTATGGAGGGTATAGTGGGGTATAGGGTAAACCCTGTATTATATAGTATGGAGGATATAGGGTGGGGTATAGGGTAAGGCCTGTGTGTTATATAGTATGGAGGGTATAGTGGGGTATAGGGTGGGATATAGGGTAAGGTATGTGTTATATACTATGGATGGTATAGTGGGGTATAGGGTAAGGTATGTGTTATACAGTATGGATGGTATAGTGGGGTATAGGGTAAGGTACGTGTTATTCAGTATGGAGAGTATCGGGTGGGGTATAGGGTAAGGTATGTGTTATATAATATGGAGGGTTTATGGTGGGGTATAGGTTAAGGTATGTGTTATATAGTATGGAGCGTATAGGGTGGGGTATAGGGTAAGGTATGTGTTATATAGTATGGAATTTATAGTGGGGTATAGGGTAAGTCCTTTGTTATATATAGTATGGAGGGTATAGTGGGGTATTGGGTAAGGCCTGTGTTATAGAGTATGGAGGGTATAGGTTGAGGTATAGGGTGAGTCATGTGTTATATAGAATGGAGGGTATAGGTTGAGGTATAGGGTGAGTCCTGTGTTATATAGTATGGAGGGTATAGTGGGGTATAGGGTGAGTCATGTGTTATATAGTATGGAGGGTATAGTGGGGTATAGGGTGAGGCATGTGTTATATAGTATGGAGGGTACAGGGTGGGGTATAGGGTGGGGTATAGGGTAAGGTGCAGTTGAAGTCGGAAGTTTACATACAACTTAGCCAAATACATTTAAACTCAGTTTTTCACAATTCCTTACATTTAATCCTAGTAAAAACTCCTTGTCTTAGGTCAGTTAGGATCACCACTTTATTTTAAGAATGTGAAATTTCAGAATAATAGTAGAGAGAATGATGTATTTCAGCTTTTATTTATTTCATCACATTCCCAGTGGGTCAGAAGTTTACATACACTCAATTAGTATTTGGTAGCATTGCCTTTAAATTGTTTAACTTGGGTCAAACGTTTTGGGTAGCCTTCCACAATATAATTTGTTTCATCAGACCAGAGGACATTTCTCGAAAAAGTATGATCTTTGTCCCCATGTGCAGTTGCAAACCATAGTCTAGCTTTTTTATGGCGGTTTTGGAGCAGTGGCTTCTTCCTTGCTGAGCGGCCTTTCAGGTTATGTCGATATAGGACTCGTTTTACTGTGGATATACAGTTGATGTCGGGAAGTTTACATACACCTTAGCCAAATACATTTAAACTTAATTTTTCACAATTCCTGACATTTTATTCTAGTAAGAGTTCTCTGTCTTAGGTCAGTTAGGATCACCACTTTATTTTAAGAATGTGAAATGTCAGAATAATAGTAGAGAGAAGTAATTATTTCAGATTTTATTTCTTTCATCAGATTCCCAGCGGGTCAGAAGTTTAAATACACTCAATTAGTATTTGGTAGCATTGCCTTTAAATTGTTAAAATTGGGTCAAATGTTTCGGGTAGCCTTCCACAAGCTTCCCACAATAAGTTGAGTGAATGTTGGCCCATTCCTCCTGGCTGACCTGGTGTAACTCAGTCAGGTTTGTAGGCCTCCTTGCTCGCACATGCTTTTTCAGTTCAGCCCACAAATGTTCTACAGTATTGAAGTCAGGACTTTGTGATGGCCACTCCAATACCTTGACTTTGTTGCCCTAAAGCCATTTTGCCACAATTTTGAAAGTATGCTTGGGGTCATTGTCCATTGGAAGACCCATTTGCGACCAAGCTTTAACTTCCTGACTGATGTCTTGAGATGTTGCTTCAGTATATCCACATAATTTTCCTTACTCATGATGCCATCTATTTTGTGAAGTGAACCAGTCCTTCCTGCAGCAAAGCACCCCCACAACATGATGCTGCCACCCCACATGCTTCCCGGTTAGGATGGTGTTCTTCAGCTTGCAAGCCTCCCTCTTTTTAATAGTGGTCATTATGGCCAAACAGTTCTATTTTTGTTTCATCAGACCAGAGGACATTTCTCAAAAATGTACAATCTTTGTCCTCATGCGCAGTTGCAAACCGTAGTCTGGCTTTTTTATGGCGGTTTTGGAGCAGTGGCTTCTTCCTTGCTGAGCAGCCTTTCAGGTTATGTTGATATAGGACTTGTTTTACTGTGGATATAGATACTTTTGTACCTGTTTCCTCCAGCATCTTCACAAGGTCCTTTGCTGTTGTTATGGGATTGATTTGCACTTTTCGCACCAAAGTACGTTCATCTCTAAGAGACAGAACGCGCCTCCTTCCTCAGCGGTATGACGGCTGCGTGGTCCCATGGTTTTTATACTTGCATACTATTGTTTGCACAGATGAACATGGTACCTTCAGGCATTTAGAAATTGCTCCCAAGGATGAACCAGACTTGAGGAGGTCTACAATTTTTTTTCTGAGGTATTGGCTGATTTCTTTAGATTTTCCCATGATGTCATGTATAACAGTATTGCTTTCGTCCCTCTCCTCACCCCTACCTGGGCTCGAACCAGGGACCCTCTGCACACATCAACAACTGACACCCACAAAGCATTGTTACCCTTCGCTCCACAAAAGCCACAGCCCTTGCAGAGCAAGGGGAACAACTACTTCAAGGTCTCAGAGCGAGTGACGTCACCGATTAGAACGCTGTTAGCGTGCACCCCGCTAGCAATTTCAGACTGGTTACACTAGCAAAGAGGCACTGAGTTTGAAGGTAGGCCTTGAAATACATCCACAGGTAAACCTCCAATTGACTCAAATGATGTCAATTAGCCTATCAGAAGCTTCTAAAGCCATGACATAATTCTCTGGAATTTTCCAAGCTGGGGTATAGGGTGGTGTATAGGGTGAGGCATGTGTAATATAGTATGGAGGATGAAGGGTGGGGTATAGGGTGGGGTAAAAGGTAAGGCCTGTGTTATATTGTATGGGGGGTATAGGGTGGGGTATAGGGTGAGGCCTGTGTTAAAATGTATGGAGGGTATAGGGTGGGGTGTAGTGTAAGGCCTGTGTTATATTGTATGGAGGGTATAGGGTGGGGTATAGGGTGAGGCGTGTGTTATGTAGTATGGAGGATAAAGGGTGGGGTATAGGGTGGGGTAAAGGGTAAGGCCTGTGTTATATTGTATGAGGGGTATAGGGTGGGGTATAGGGTGAGGCCTGTGTTAAAATGTATGGAGGGTATAGGGTGGGGTGTAGTGTAAGGCCTGTGTTATATTGTATGGAGGGTATAGGGTGGGGTATAGGGTGAGGCGTGTGTTATGTAGTATGGAGGGTACAGGGTGGGGTATAGGGTAAGGCCTGTGTTATATTGGGTGGGGTATAGTGTAAGGTTTGTGTTATATAGTATATAATTTATTGTGGGGTATAGGGTAAGGCCTGTGTTATATAGTATGGAGGGTATAGGGTGGGGTATTGTTTTAGATATGTGTTATACAATATGGAGAGTTTAGTGGGGTATAGGGTAGGTCCTTTGTTATATATAGAATGGAGGGTATTGTGGGGTATAGGGTAAGATATGTGTTATATAGTATGGAGTTATAGTGGGGTATAGAGTAAGGTATGTGTTATATAGTACGGAGGGTATAGGGTGGGGTATATGGTAAGGTATGTTTTATATAGTATGGAGGGTATAGTGGGGTATAGGGTAATCCTTTGTTATATGGTATGAATGGTATAGGGTAGGGTATAGGGTGAGGCCTGTGTAATATTGTATGGAGGGTATAGGGTGATGTATAGGGTGGGGTATAGGGTAAGGTGTGTGTGTTATATAGTATGGAATTTACAGTGGGGTATAGGGTGAGGCCTATGTTATATAGTATGGAGGGTATAGGGTTATGTATAGGGTGGGGTATAGGGTAAGGCCTGTGTTATATTGTATGGGGGTATAGGGTGGGGTATAGGGTGAGAACTGTGTTAAAATGTATGGAGGATATAGGGTGGGGTATAGGGTAAGGCCTGTGTTATATGGTATGGAGGGTATAGGGTGGGGTATAGGGTGAGGCATGTGTTATATAGTATGGAGGGTACAGGCTGGGGTATAGGGTAAGGCCTGTGTTATATGGTATGGAGGGTATTGGGTGGGGTATAGGGTGAGGCATGTGTTATATAGTATGGAGGGTACAGGGTGGAGTGTAGGGTATAGGGTAAGGCCTGTGTTGTATTGTATGGAGGGTATAGGGAATAGATGCTGACACACCACCAGACACACACTGGTTTGAAGAGCGAGGAACAAACACAGACTGACAGACACAAACAGACAGACAGACACAGACAGACAGAAAGACACAAACAGGCAATTATGTAATCTTTAGTCATCCTTGGGCCAATAGACTGACTGAATGATAACTTGATCACGCCCTACTTGGCTTGATGACACGGGACCAATCATCAGAACCATTTTGGGGTGTTTTGGGAAAACGGATGATTCCTGGAAAACAGTCAGTCATAGTCAGCGTATTAGTCTGGTTTTATGGATGTGTGATTGAGGCCAGATTGATTCACATACAGGTCCCAAGGAGCTGGAGACACTCTGTGTCTGTGCTGAATGCCGGAAGGCTACCAAGTACAAGAACACACGCAAAAGCACACATATACACACACACACAGACACACACACACACACACACACACACTAGATTCTGAACAAATATCCACCAGTTTATTAGTAACAGATTTTGTAGGCACATACACACAGAGGGACAAATAAAACTGAAAAACACTGGTCCACTGGCAGACAGTTACAATTGCATGTGCAGGATGATCTCACCTGCTTTGCTGAATAAACAATATTATGTAACTGATTCAATAATGACTATGGCTCACAGGATTGGCTCACACAGGCAGAGTGAGTGTCTGATGAACAGAAACTAACCATAACAGACACTGTACTTCCTATTCTCTGACTAACACAGCATGAGTGTGCCGGACCTCAGTGATCAGAGAGTATAATGACACACTGATACACACACACACACTGATGCAAAGGTAAAGAGAAAAAAAAATCTCATAATCCTGGACTATCGGACCACCATCTTATTATGTTTGCAATCGCAACAAATAATCTGCTCAGGCCCCAACCAAGGATCATCAAAAGCTGTGCTATAAATTCTCGGACAACCCAAAGATACCTAGATGCCCTTCCAGACGTCGGAGTACAAAAATCGGTTAACCACCTAACTGAGGATCTAAATTTAACCCTGTGTAATACCCTAGAGGCAGTCGCAGCACTAAAAACAAAAAAACATTTGTCACATGAAATTTGCTCCATGGTATACAGAAAATACCCGAGCCCTGAGCAAGATTCCATAAAATTAGAACAGAAATGGCACTCCATCAAACTGGAAGTCATCCGACTTGCTTGGAAAGACAGTACTATGCAATATCGAAGAGCCCTCAATGCTGCTCGATCAATTTATTTTTCCAACCTAATTGAGGAGAATAACAACAATCCCCCCCAAAAAATTATACTGTCGCAAAAGTTAAATAACAAAATCAGCATTCCCCAAGAGAGGATGGCTTTCACATCAGCAGTGATGAATTCATGAACTTCTTCGATGAAAATATCATATTCATTAGAAAGCAAATTACGGACTCATCTTTGAATCTGCGTATTTCTCCAAAACTCAGTCGTCCTGAGTCTGCACAGAACTGCCAGGACCTAGGATCAATGAAGACACTCAAGTTGTTTAATCCTGTATCTCTTTACACATTCATGAAAATAGTCATGGCCTCTAAATCTTCAAGATGCATTCTAGACCCTATTCCAACTAAACTACTGAAAGAGCTACTTCCTGTACTTAACTTCTTAGGGCTAGGGGGCAGTATTTTGAAGTTTGGATGAAAAACGTGCCCAAAGTAAACTGCCTGTTACTCAGGCCCAGAAGCTAGGATATGCATATAATTAGTGGCTTTGGATACAAAACACTCAGAGGTTTCTAAAACTGTTAGAATAATGTCTATGAGTATAACAGAACTGATATGGCAGGCAAAATCCCAAGCAAAATCCATCCGGGATGTCTGAATCAGTCATGTCACACTGTTTTCAATAGGCCAGCTATTCAAAGCCTCATAGTTTAACCCCCAGATTGCAGTTCTTATGGCTTCCACTAGAAGTCAACAGTCTTTAGAAAAAGGTTGGAAGCTTCAATCATGAAAATCAAGAGAGTAAGACCACTTGTTCCTGAGTTCACGTCAAGTGTCATGTTTTGGATTTTGCGCGTAACAGGGAATGCGCGCTCAGTTCTTTTCTCTTCTATTCAGCAGGTTATATTCCGTCTGAAATATTATCGTTTATATTCAGTTTAGGGTATCTGAGTATTGATTAGAAATTCTGTTTGACTTGTTTCGACAAACTTTACCGGTACTTTTGGGATATCGTTTGTCTGCATGGATGAAATCCTTTGGGCAGGTGGATTACTGAACAAAACGCGCCAACCAAACGGAGCTATATGGATATAAAGAGGAACTTTATTGAACAAAGGACCTTTTATTGTGTAACCTGGACGCTTGGGTATGCCATCAGAGGAAGATCATCAAAGGTAAGCGATTTATTTCATGCTATTTTTGAGTTTTGTGACACCTCTGCTGGTTATGTTATTATGCTAATAGAGTTTTTGAGTGGGGTGCTGTCCTCAGACAATCAAATGTTCTGCTTTCGCCGTAAAGCCTTTTTGAAATCTGACAATGCTGTTAGATTAACAAGATTCTAAGCTTTTGAAGGGTGTGCAGCATTTGTATTTTCATGAATGTTTGAAATGAGTATTTTTGTAATTTGAATTTGGCGCTCTGCATTTCACCGGATGTTGTCAAAATTGATCCCGTTCACGGGATTGGATCCGTCACAGGTTAACGTAATAAATGGCTCCCTGTCCACCAGATGTGTACCAAACTCACTAAAAGTGGCAGTAATAAAGTCTCTCTTGAAAAAGCCTAACCTTGACCTGGAAAATGTAAAAAACTATTGGCCTACATCGAATCTCCCATTCCTATCAACATTTTTTAAAAAGCTGTTGCACAGCAACTCACTGCCTACCTGAAGACAAATAAGGTATATGAAACGCTTCAGTCTGGTTTTAGACCCCATCATAGCACTGAGACTGCACTCATGAAGGTGGTAACTGACCTTTTAATGGCGTCAGACCAAGGCTCTGCATCTGTCCTCATGCTCCTAGACCTTAGTACTGCTTTCGAAACAATTGATCACCACATTCTTTTGGAGAAATTTGAAACCCTAATTGGTCTACACGGACAAGTTCTTGCCTGGTTTAGATCTTATCTGTCGAAAAGATATCAGTTTGTTTCTGTGAATGATATGTCCTCTGACAAGTCAATTTGGTGTTCCTCAAGGCTCTGTTTTAGGACCACTATTGTTTTCACCATATAATCTACCTCTTGGGGATGTAATTCGGAAACACAATGTCAACTTTCACTGCTATGCAGACGACATACAGCTGTACATTTCGACATTTGCGGCAAATGTCTTACTTTTAAACTCAGACAAAACAGAGATGCTAGTTCTAGGTCCCAAGAAACAAAGATATCTGCTGTTGGATCTGACAACTAATCTTGGTGGTTGTATAGTTGTTTCAAATAAAACTGTGTAGGACCTCAGCGTTACTCTGGACCCTGATCTCTCTTTTGATTAACAATATTTCAATGACAGATGTTCTCCATCTTCATAACATTGCAAAAATCTGAAAATGTTTGTCCAAAAATGATGTAGAAAAGCCAACCCATGCTTTTGTCACCTCTAGATTAGACTACTGCAATGCTCTACTCTCCAGCTACCCGGATAAAGCTCTAAACAAACTTCAGTTAGTGCTAAACACGGCTGCTAGAATCTTGACTAGAACCCAAAAATGTGATCAAATTACTCCAGTGCTTGCCTCTACACTGGCTTCCCATTAAGGCTAGGGCTGATTTCAAGATTTTTTCTACTAACCTACAAAACATTACATGGGCTTGCTCTTGCCTATTTCTCCGATTTGGTCCTGCCGTACATACCTACATGTACGCGACGGTCACAAGACGTAGGCCTCCTTATTGTCCCTATAATTTCTAAGCAAACAGCTAGAGGCAGGGCTTTCTCTTATAGAGCTCCATTTTTATGGAAAGGTCTGCTTTTTCATGTGAAAAACGCAGACTGGTTCTCGATCTTTAAGTCTTTACTGAAGACTCATCTCATCAGTAGATCCTCTGATTGAGTATAGTCTGACCCAGGGATGTGAAGGTAAACAGAGAGGCACTGGAGCTACGAAACACCCTTGCTGTCCCCTCTCTTCACTGGGAATCTCTGCCTCTGACCCTATTATGGGGGCTGAGTCACTGGCTTAATAGTGCTTTTCCATGCCATCCCTATGAGGGGTGCGTCACTTGAGTGGGTTGAGACACAGACGTGATCTTCCTGTCCAGTTTTGTGCCCCTGCGGGCTCGTGCGGTTGAGGAGAAGTTAGTGGGCTATACTCAGCCTTGTCTCAGGGTAGTAAATTGGTGGTCTGTTGATATCCCTCTAGTGGTGTGGGGGCTGTGCTTTGCAAAGTGGATGGGATTATATCCTAGCTGGTTGGCCCTGTCCGGGAGTATTGTCGGACAGGGCCACAGTTGCACAAATTACAGAAGAGAACAAAAGGCACCCACACACACATATTAGTGGACCAGTAGGACTATTTCTGTATTTTACAGAGTCACAAAGACTGTTCCCCCAGCACCATGCTATTCTCATATCAAATATCTGTTTACATGCAGATACAACGCTTTGAAAATGGGCCACAGCTCATAAAAACCTCTTTATATCTCACACCACAGAAGAGTGAAACAATACATGAGAGTTCCAATGTGTTCTTGTGTGATATTGTGTATTCTGTGTATGCTGTAGGCATGTGTGTATTATTGCATATGGCGCATGTGTGTGTGTATGTGTGTGTGTATTTCCCCCACTTTTGCGTAAAATAAAATGTGTAGGTGTTGTTATTTGAATCCCCTCCACTGATCTTTTCCAATCTTTTTCCAGCTGACAGAATTTCCAGCCTCTCCACTGAGCTAACAGCCCTGCTTCAGCCTGGTTTCCTGAATCACAGCCTCTCCAGTCAGCTAACAGTCCTACCTCAGCCTGGCTTCTTGAATCACAGCCTCTCCACTCTGTTAATAGCACTGTCTCAGCCTGGCTTCCTGAATCACAGCCTCTCCACTCAGCTAACAGCCCTGCCTCATCCTGGCTTCCTGAATCACAGCCTCTCCACTCAGCTAACAGCCCTGCCTCAGCCTGGCTTCCTGAATCACATGTAACCTAATCACTTAAACCATCTGTTCATTATGTTCATACAAAAAAGACTTGGCTGCTATTCACAGCTATTCACTGAATTAGCAATCCCTCTCTCCTTTTCGTTCTCTTTCTCTACTCGCTCTCTCTCGCTCTCTCTCTCTCTCTCTCTCTCTCTCTCTCTCTCTCTCTCTCTCTCTCTCTCTCTCTCTCTCTCTCTCTCTCTCTCTCTCTCTCTCTCTCTCTCTCTCTCTCTCTCTCTCTCTCTCTCCTTTCACTCACTCCTTCCACTTCCACTCTATCTCTCCATCTCTCCCCTATCCCCCATTTCCGCTCCTCCTCTATCCCTCCTTACCCTTTTTGTCACCTCTCTCCCTCTCCCCAGTGGGTGATTACCTCGTTGTTGTGCTTTCCCCCTCTGTAACTCCTCCCCTCTACCTCTTTCACTTCTCCCCTTCCCCTCTCTCCCATCACTTCTCCCCCTACCCATACTGACAGAGTATAAGGCCTGGGCTGCTTTACCCCCGCTCTCTCGCCTCTCTTGCCCCCACTCTCACCTCTCTCCCCCGGCACTCACAGTCCCCTCTCCCCTCTCCTCACACAGCCTTCTCTCCCGCAGCCCTCATAGCCTTCTCTCCCCCTTCTCTCACAGTCCTCTCTCCCCCAGATCTCACAGCCCTCTCTCCTCACAGTGCTCTCTCCCCCTCTCTCTCTTGCCTCTCCCCCTGGTTCTCACAGCCCTCTCTCCCCCTTCTCTCACAGTCCTCTCTCCCCCTTCTCTCACCCTCCTTTCACCCTCTGCAGCCCTCCTCTCTACCACCCCCTCACCCTCCTGTTTACCCCTGCCCCCCTCCTCTCGTCCACCCTCCCCTCTCCTGTCCCCTCCAGAATTCCATTGAGACAGAGCAGATCCCTGAGCTATGGGAGGAACTCCCCAAAGGCTTTGAAGCCAACTTGTTTTTGTTAATGCTATCGACCCACTCGCTTCCTTAATTGATATTCACAATGCTAATCTGGGTTTATACATCTGAGCCAATATTGATCCAGAGAAGAAGACATAATAAACGTTATCCCCTCCACCAATGCACAGCATAAGCGTTATTGTAATGCTGGGACAACATCATTTAATAGTGATATTGCCATGGTAATTTTATTATGGCCATCGAGCGGCCGGCACACAGAGACATAATCAGAGTAGTAAGTAGGGCTCATGGCAGCAGGGCTGTCCCCAGGGAGGCCTAGCTCCAAGATGAAGCCTGGGGGTGGAGTGGGCAAGCTGCCCAGGCAACACAGCACGTTCTGGGGTACCAAGACAAGGTTTAACCTCCTGTTTGACTGGCTCTAAGTGAAAAGACTGGAGAGGATTGATAGGGTTCAGGTTATAACATGGAAACTTGCCAGAGAGAGAAGAGAGTGAGGGAGAAGGAAAGAGACAGATAGAAAGAGAGAGTTAACCAGAAGTTTGTGGGTGTATAAGTGTGTGTGTGTGTGTGTGCGCGAGCGCGTGCGTGTGTCTGTGTGTGTCTGTGTGTCTGTGAGTCTGTATGTGTGCTTGCGTGCGTGTGTGTGTCTGTGTGCGTGTGTGTGTGTGTCTGTGTGTGTGTGTGTGTGTGCGTGTCTGTGTGTGCGTGTCTGTGTGTGTGCATGTGTCTGTGTGTGTGTGTGTGTGTGTCGTGTGTGTGTGTGTGTCTGTGTGTGTCTGTGTGTGTCTGTGTGTGTCTGTGTGTGTCTGTGTGCGTGTGTGTGTGTCTGTGTGCGTGTGTATTTGTGCGTATGTGAGCGTGTGTGTCTGTGTGCGTGTCTGTGTGTGTGTGTCTGTGTGTGTGTGTCTGTGTGTTTCTGTGTGCGTGTGTGTGTGTCTGTGTGTCTGTGAGCACGTGTGTGTGTGTGTGTGTCTGTGTGTGTGCATGTGTGTGTGTGTGTGTGTGTGTGTCTGTGTGTGTCTGTGTGTGTCTGTGTGCGTGTGTGTGTGTGCGTCTGTGAGCGTGTGTGTCTGTGTGCGTGTGTGTGTCTGCGTGCGTGTGTGCATGTGTCTGTGTGTGTGTGTGTCTGTGTGTGTGTGTGTCTGTGTGCGTGTGTGTGTGTCTGTGTGTGTCTGTGTGTTTCTGTGTGCGTGTGTGTGTGTCTGTGTGCGTGTGTGTGTGTCTGTGTGCGTGTGTATTTGTGCGTCTGTGAGCACGTGTGTGTGTGTGTGTGTGTGTGTCTGTGTGCGTGTGTGTGTGTGTGTGTGTGTGTGTGTGCATGTGTCTGTGTGCGTGTGTGTGTCTGTGTGCGTGTGTCTGTGTGCGTGTGTATTTGTGCGTCTGTGAGCGTGTGTCTGTGTGTGTCTGTGTGCGTGTGTGTGTGTCTGCGTGTGTGCATGTGTCTGTGTGTGTGTGTGCGTGTGTATTTGTGCGTGTGTGTGTGCGTGTGTGTGTCTGTGTGTGTGCATGTGTCTGTGTGTGTGTGTGTGTGTGTGTGTCTGTGTGCGTGTGTACCTGTGTGCGTGTGTGTGTGTGTGTCTGTGTGGGTGTGTGTGTGTGTCTTTGTGTGTCTGTGAGCGTGTGTCTGTGTGTGTGTCTGTGTGTGTCTGTGTGTGTCTGTGTGCGTGTGTGTCTGTGTGCGTGTGTCTGTGTCTGTGTGTGTGCATGTGTCTGTGTGTGTGTGTGTGTGTGTGTGTGTGTGTGTGTGTGTGTGTGTGTGTGTGTGTCTGTGTGTGCGTGTGTGCATGTGTCTGCATGTGTGCATGTGTCTGTGTGTGTGTGTGCATGTGTATTTGTGCGTCTGTGAGCGTGTGTGTGTGCGTGTGTGTCTGTGTGTGCATGTGTGTGTGTGTGTGTGTGTGTGTGTCTGTGTGCGTGTGTACCTGTGTGTGTGTGTCTGTGTGTGTCTGTGTGTGTGTGCGTGTCTGTGTGTGTGCATGTCTGTGTGTGTGCATGTGTGTGTCTGTGTGTCTGTGTGTGTGTGTCTGTGTGTGTGTGTGTCTGTGTCTGTGTGTCTGTGTGCGTGTGTGTGTGTGTGTGCGTGTGTATTTGTGCATCTGTGAGCGTGTGTGTGTGTCTGTGTGCGTGTGTGTGTCTGCGTGCGTGTGTGCATGTGTCTGTGTGAGTGTGTGTGTCTGTGTGTGTCTGTGTGCGTGGGTGTGTGTGGCTGTGTGTGTGTGTGTGTGTGTCTGTGTGTGTGTCTGTGTGTGTCTGTGTGCGTGTGTCTGTCTGTGTGCTTGTGTATTTGTGCGTCTGTGAGCGTGTGTGTGTCTGTGTGCGTGTGTGTGTGTGTGTGTGTCT
This sequence comes from Brachymystax lenok tsinlingensis, assembly GCA_030435695.1. Taxonomy (NCBI): domain Eukaryota; kingdom Metazoa; phylum Chordata; class Actinopteri; order Salmoniformes; family Salmonidae; genus Brachymystax; species Brachymystax lenok. Next base: position 31,199,816 of record CM059803.1, read on the forward strand.
GTGTGTGTCCATGTGTCCGTGTGTGTGGGTGTCTGTGTGCGTGTGTGTCTGTGTGCGTGTGTGTGTCTGTGTGTGTTTGTGTGTGTGTCTGTGTGCGTGCGTGCGTGCATGTGTCTGCGTCTGTGAGCGTGTGTCTGTGTGTGTCTGTGTGTGTGTGTCTGTGTGCCTGTGTGTCTGTGTGCGTGTGTGTGTGCATGTGTCTGTGTGTGTGTCTGTGTGCGTGTGTGTGTGTGTCTGTGTGTGTGCATGTGTCTGTGTGTGTGCGTGTGTTTGTGTGTGTGCGTGTGTTTGTGTGTGTGTGTGCGTGTGTGTGTGTGTGCGTGTGTTTGTGTGTGCGTGTGTGTCTGTGTGCGTGTGTGTGTCTGTGTGCGTGTGTGTGTCTGTGTGCGTGTGTATTTGTGCGTCTGTGTGTGTGTGTCTGTGTGCGTGTGTGTGTCTGTGTGCGTGCATGTGTCTGTGTGTGTGTGTGTTTTTTGTGTGTGTGTGTGCATGTGTCTGTGTGTGTGTGTGTGCGTGTTTGTCTGTGTGCGTGTTTGTGTGTGTGCGTGTGTGTGTGTGTGTGTGTGCGTGCGTGTGTGTGTGTGCGTGCGTGTGTGCATGTGTCTGCGTGTGTGCATGTGTCTGTGTGTGTGTGTTTGTGTGTGTGTTTGTGTGTGTGTGTGTCTGTGTGTGTGTCTGTGTGTGTGTGTGTGTGTGTGTGTGTGTGCTTTTTTTTATTTCTTTGTTGCAACATTTTTTCCATAGCAACTCTACATCACAGTTTTTCAATGAAAGATCATGACCAACAGTAAGGTTCATCGTCAACTAACAGATCGTAAAAGGAGTGTGAATGGTAGACCTTAAAGGAATACTTTGGGATTTTGGCAATAAGGCCCTATAACTACTTCCCCAGAGTCAGATTAAGTTTTGGATACCATTTTTATGTCTGTGTCCAGTATGAGCGCATAGCATTAGCATAATAACTGAAACTCTATGGGTATGACAAAATCCCAAAGTATCCCTTTAAAGTGGACCTGACTGTGTTTTAGCAACATGAAATCTTATTAAAATCTGTTCATATACACCCCCAGGAAGAATATGACACCTTTTCTTTACATTTTCTGACAAGCGATCACTTAGACATGGTCATTTTAACGTTTTCATACATTTCTAGAATGTTTGGGAATGACGTATGCTAAGGCATTTGTGAAAATGTGGGAAAGTGGGAAAGTAGGCATGCGTTTGGAAAATTAATAGACACTGCAGTAAATAAAACCGAATAAAAACATCTGTCTTGTTCAGGAGTCTACGCAGACCGGTGCACCATAGCCAATCAGAGCTACAGTAGGCCTTTATGTAAAAAAGCCATTGGCACAGGGCCTGCCATCATTCACTTTGAACTAGACTGTGTGTTTACAGGCAGTAGCAACAGCGCGACTTTAGATTCTTAGAACGCATTCGCCAAAAGACACAAAATACACCTGAATGATTGCTGCAAATATGTCAATACCATGGCAGTCCTCTTACATTTGGGAACTTCACAGTCCTATTGATCAAACAACCATGAAAATGTAAGCTCTCTCCCTCAGTTGCCTATACACATCAACAAGATCAACAACTAATGACAGCCAGAGCGAGATTAACTAAAATCAAACTAGGGAACGTTAGATAAACCCTCTCAAACTTTTTCAGCTAGTTGGCCGTCAACATGACTGATAAAATATAGGGATCAAAAGCGGGGAATGGTAGCCTGCTCGTCCTTCTGCACCTCGCCTGCCAATGCATGCTGGTCACAACTCATGTTTTGACAACTGAATGGAAACTTGCCTGCCAATGAATGCATGCATGCTGGTCCAAACCCACGTTTTGACACATGAATGGGAACTTGCCTGCCAATGCATGCTTGTCCCAACACACGTTTTGACAACTGAATGGGAACTTGCCTGCCAATGCATGCTGGTCCCAACCCACGATTTGATAACTGAAAAGGAACTTGTCTGCCTACCCACCCATTTGATTGATGCTAAATACATTTGATTGACAACTAAGAGATACGCTAACTGTTGTTAATAGTCATTCAAGTTCAACTTATCTAGCTAGCTAGCTAGCAAATCGATTCACATTTCTTGCTGTCTAGCTAATTTTCCCCCAACATCAGACTAACTTCGGACACTCTGGCGGTTGGAGGACTAAATAACCTCGAGCTCAACATTTAAATGGACTGGAAAATAACGGTACGTTTTGTGACTAAAGACCACAGATTTTTACTGCAATTTATGTAAGTTAATTTAGGTTTTGAGAGTATACACATTTTGTGGGACACGTTGTATATCGTATAATTCGACTACATGACAGACAACACATAATTTAATATCCAACTTTTTACCACTGAAATATAGCAAAAAGAAAATACATTTCAAGCGTCAGATAATACATATTTGATTTGATCACGAAAACAACTGAATGTTGTCAAGCTTTACCGGATCAAAATTGGAGTCCTCTGACGGGGGCGTTTTGTAAAATCTGCAAACATTTATTTTGAACTTTGAACCATTAACTACAGTGGTAAGAAAAAGTATGTGAACCCTTTGGAATTACCTGGATTTCTGCATAAATTGGTCATCATATTTGATCTGATCTTCATGTAAGTCACAACAATAGACAAACATAGTGTGCTTAAACTAATATCACACAAATTATTGTGTTTGTCTTGTCTATACTGAATACATAATTTAAACATTCACAGTGTAGGTTGGAAAAATTATCTGAACCCCTAGGCTGACTTCTCCAAAAGATAATTTGAGTCAGGAGTCAGCTAATCTGGAGTTCAATCAATGAGACGAGATTGGAGATGTTGGTTAGAGCTGCCTTGCCCTATAAAAAACACTCACAAAATTTGAGTTTGCTATTCACAAGAAGCATTGCTTTATGTGAACCATGCCTTGAATAAAAAGAGATCTCAGAAGACCTAAGATTAAGAATTGTTGACTTGCATAAAGCTGGAAAGAGTTACGAAAGTATCTCTAAAAGCCTTGATGTTCATCAGTCCAAGGTAAGCCAAATTGTCTATTAATGGAGAAAGTTCCGCACTGCTGCTACTCTCCCTAGGAGCCGCTGTCCTGCAAAGATGGCTGAAAGAGCACAGTGCAGAATGCTCAATGAGGTTAAGAAGAACCGTAGAGTGTCAGCTAAAGACTTACAGAAATCTCTGGAACATGCTAATATCTCTGTTGACGAGTCTATGATACGTAAAACAAGAATGGTGTTCATGGGAGGACACCACGGAAGAAGCCACTGCTGTCCAAAAAAAAACATTGCTGCACGTCTGAAGTTTGCAAAAGTGCACCTGGATGTTCCACAGTGCTACTGGCAAAATATTTTGTGGACAGATGATACTACAGTTGAGTTGTTTGGAGGGAACACACAACACTATGTGTGGAAAAGAAAAGTCACAGCACACCAACACCAAAACCTCATCCCAACTGTAAAGTATGGTGGAGGGAGCATCATGGTTTGGAGCTGCTTTGCTGTCTCAGGGCCTGGACAGCTTGCTATCTTTGACAGAATAATTTCCAAGTTTATCAAGACATTTTGCAGGAGAACGTTATGCTATCTGTCCGTCAACTGAAGCTCAACAAAAGTCAGGTGATGCAACAGGACAGTCAGTTAAGAACAAATTCTTATTTTCAATGACAGCCTAGGAACAGTGGGTTAACTTATTTGGGAGCAGCGCACGAGGTGACCGTTTTGGAGAGCCTGGTGTGCCCAAAGTAAAATGCCTCCCATTCAGGACCAGAAAATAGGATATGCACATATTTAGCACCATTGGATAGGAAACACTCTACATTTTCTAAAAGTGTTAACACTTTGTCTGTGAGTACAACAGAACGGATATGGCAGGCAAAAACCAGAGGAATTTCTGTCCTGGAAAAAGGGGTTTTGACACATTGCCTCATTTAGAACCCCTCCCTTATGAAAATGCCCATATAAGGGCATATGAATGCAGTACCTATCGCTTCCTCTGGATGTCAACAGTCTCGAGAAAGTGTTCTGATTCTTTTTAGATGCTTTTAGAGCAGAGAAGAAGACGAATAAGGAAGTGTCCACACAGATGTCAATACAAGTAAATGCGCGCTCCCGGCTGGCGCGTTCTTTGTTTTTTTCCTTTCTTATCGCCCAGTTTATATTCCGGTTGAAATATTATACTATTTATACATAAAAGTGTTCCTAAGGATACATTTAAAATTATGTTTGAGTTTATAGGTATAAGTTGAACGAGTTCTCTTCACGTTTCAATGGAGGAGTCGACGCTCTATTTTCTCATTATAACGCGCCAACCAAACGGAGATTTATGGATATAATACATTACTTTTTCTAACAAAAGAACCATGGATTGTCTTCGTTGGACACTTGGGAAGCCCTCAGCAGAAGTTCTTCAAAAGGTAATTGATTTGTTTTCGCTGTGTTGTGTTTTCTGTGAACCGTGAAGGCTTATGAATTCATGGTAATGGGAAAAATATGTTAGGTGCTACCCTCAAACAATCAAATGTGGTGCTTTCGCCATAAAGCCTTTTTGAAATCTGACAAGACTGTGATATTGCCAAGAAAAAGAGCTTTTGATGACTATGAAACACTTGTATATTGACGCCCCACCGCTCCCTAAGAAGTTAACTGCCTTGTTCATTGGCAGAACGACAGATACATGCCACCCCAATCCAAGGGTTCACATACTTTTTCAATCCTGCACTGTGAATGTTTACATGGTGTGTTCAATAAAGACATGAAAACGTGTAATTGTTTGTGTGTTATTAGTTTAAGCAGACTGTGTTTGTCTATTGTCGTGACCTAGATGAAGATCAGATCACATTTTATGACCAATTTATGCAGAAATCCAGGTATTTCCAAAGGGTTCACATACTTTTTCTTCAAATCAAATCAAAGCAAATGTTATTTGTTACATACACATGGTTAGCAGATGGTAAAGCGAGTGTAGTGAAATGCTTGTGCTTCTAGATCCGACCATGCGGTAGTATCTAACAAGTAATCTAACAATTTCACAACAACTACCTTATACACACAAGTGTAAGGAATGAATGGCTTTTTCCTATAGAGCTCCATTTTTATGGAATAGTCTGCCTATCCATGTGAGAGACGCAGACTCGGTCTCATCCTTTAAGTCTTTATTGAAGACTCATCTCTTCAGTAGGTCCTATGATTGAGTGTAGTCTGGCCCAGGAGTGTGAAGGTGAACGGAAAGGCACTGGAGCAACAAACCACCCTTGCTGTCTTTGCCTGGCCGGTTCCCCTCCACTGGGATTCTCTGCCTCTAACCCGATTACAGGGGCTGGGTCACTGGCTTACTGGTGCCGTGGCGGAGATCTTGTGGGCTATACTCGGCCTTGTCTCAGGATGGTAAGTTGGTGGTTGAAGATATCCCTCTAGTGGTGTGGGGGCTGTGCTTGGCAGAGTGGGTGGGGTTATATCCTGCCTGTTTGGCCCTGTCCGGGTATCGTCGGACAGGGCCACAGTGTCTCCCGACCCCTCCTGTCTCAGCCCCCAGTATTTATGCTGCAGTAGTTTATGTGTCGGGGGGCTAGGGTCCGTCTGTTATATCTGGAGTATTTATTCTCTTATCTGGTGTCCTGTGTGAATTTAAGTATGCTCTCTCTAATTATCTCTCTTTCTTTCTTTCTTTTCTTCCCGCTCTCTCGGAGGACCTGAGCATTAGGACCATTCCTCAAGGCCTACCTAGCCTGATGACTCCTTGATGTCCCTAATCCACCTGGCCATGCTGCTTCTCCAGTTTCAACTGTTCTGCCTGTTTTATGAACATTTTTAAATCTTGTCCATGTTCTGTTATAATCTGCACCCGGCACAGCCAGAAGAGGACTGGCCACCCCTCACAGCCTGGTTCCTCTCTAGGTTTCTTCCTAGGTTTTGGCCTTTCTAAGGAGTTTTTCCTAGCCACCGTGCTTTTACACCTGCATTGCTTGCTGTTTGGGGTTTTAGGCTGGGTTTCTGTACAGCACTCTGTGACATCAGCTGATGTAAGAAGGGCTTTATAAATAAATTTAAGTTTGATTTATTTGATTTGAATACGAGTATATCCATATAAATATATGGATGAGCGACGGCCGAACGGCATAGGCAAGATGCAGTAGATGGTATAGAGTACAGTATATACATATGAGATGAGTAATGTAGGATATGTAAACATTATGTAAAGTGGCATTGTTTAAAGTGGCTAGTGATACATTAATTACATCCAATTTTTTATTATTAAAGTGGCTAGAGATTTGAGTCAGTATGTTGGCAGCAGCCACTCAATGTTAGTGATGGATGTTTAACAGTCCGATGGCCTTGAGATAGAAGCTGTTTTTCTGTCTCTCGGTCCTAGCTTTGATGCACCTGTACTGACCTCGCCTTCTGGATGATAGCGTGGTGAACAGGCTCGGGTGGTTGTTGTCCTTGATGATCTTTTTGGCCTTCCTGAGACATCAGGTGGTGTAACTGTCCTGGAGGGCATGTAATTTACCCCCGGTGATGGGTTGTGCGGACCTCACTACCCTCTGGAGAGCCTTACGGTTGTGGGCGGAGCAGTTGCTGTACCAGCCAGTGATACAGCCCGACAGGATGCTCTCGATTGTGCATCTGTAGAAGTTTGTGAGTGTTTTTAGTGACATTACACATTTCTTCAGCCTCTTGAGGTTGAAGGAACCTATACAGGTAAACACATGTTGAATTACAAAAAAATTCATGTTTGTTATGTTTTATAAAACTGCAATGTTTTTTTTCCTCTCTTTACATATCTACAGTCCATAGCACAGCCCCACCGGCCACCTCTGTCACGCCACCCATGGCACCATTTTCAGGTACTTTATAATCTGTTTGTTTTTCCTCTCTCTCAGTTGTATCAATTACTATTGTTACTGTAGTACTTCCACATTTTACAAACCCATGTTAATCAATTTAATGTTTTTTTTAATTTAATTAACCATTTGATTTGATTAACCATCTTAATCAAATCAAATCAAAGTTTATTTGTCACATGCGCCGAATACAACAGGTGTAGACCTTACAGTGAAATGCTTACTTACAGGCTCTAACCAAAAGTGCAAAAAAAGGAATTATGTGAACAATAGGTACAGTGAGGGAAAAAGTATTTGATCCCCTGCTGATTTTGTACGTTTGCCCACTGACAAAGAAATGATCAGTATATAATTTTAATGGTAGGTTTATTTGAACAGTGAGAGACAGAATAACAACAACAAAATCCAGGAAAAAAACATCCTTCCCTCAGCCAGGGCATTGAAAATGGGTCGTGGAGGGGTATTCCAGCATGACAATGACCCAAAACACACGGCCAAGGCAACAAAGGAGTGGCTCAAGAAGAAGCACATTAAGGTCCTGGAGTGGCCTAGCCAGTCTCAAGACCTTAATCCCATAGAAAATCTGTGGAGGGAGCTGAAGGTTCGAGTTGCCAAACGTCAGCCTCGAAACCTTAATGACTTGGAGAAGATCTGCAAAGAGGAGTGGGACAAAATCCCTCCTGAGATGTGTGCAAACCTGGTTGACAACTACAAGAAACGTCTGACCTCTGTGATTGCCAACAGGGGTTTTTCCACCAAGTACTAACTCATGTTTTGCAGAGGGATCAAATACTTATTTCCCTAATTAAAATGCAAATCAATTTATAAATTTTTCACATGCGTTTTTCTGGATTTTGTTGTTGTTATTCTGTCTCTCACTGTTTAAATAAACCTACCATTAAAATTATAGACTGATCATTTCTTTGTCAGTGGGCAAACGTACAAAATCAGCAGGTGATCAAATACTTTTTTCCCTCACTGTAAGAAAAGAAAAAACAACAACAGTAAAAAGACAGTGAAAAAAATCCCAGTAGCGAGGCTATATACAGTAGCGAGGCTATAACAGTAGCGAGGTTGCATACAGACACCGGTTAGTTGGGCTGATTGAGGTAGTATGTACATGTAGATATGGTTAAAGTGACTATGCATATATGATGAACAGAGAGTAGCAGTAGCGTAAAAGAGGGGTTGGCGGGTGGTGGGTGGCGGGACACAATGCAGATAGCCCGGTTAGCCAATGTGCGGGGGCACTGGTTGGTCGGGCCAATTGAGGTAGTATGTACCTTCATGTATAGTTAAAGTGACTATGCATGTATGATAAACAGAGAGTAGCAGCAGCGTAAAAGAGGGGTTGGGGAGGCACACAATGCAAATAGTCCGGGTAGCCATTTGATTACCTGTTCAGGAGTCTTATGGCTTGGGGGTAAAAACTGTTGATAAGCCTTTTTGTCCTAGACTTGGCACTCCGGTACCGCTTGCCATGCGGTAGTAGAGAGAACAGTCTATGGCTGGGGTCTTTGACAATTTTTAGGGCCTTCTTTCGACACCGCCTGGTGTAGAGGTCCTGGATGGCAGGCAGCTTAGCCCCAGAGATGTACTGGGCCCTACGCACTACCCTCTTTAGTGCCTTGCGGTCGGAGGCCGAGCAATTGCCATACCAGGCAGTGATGCAACCAGTCAGGATGCTCTCGATGTTGCAGCTGTAGTACCTTTTGAGGAACTGAGGACTCATGGCAAATCTTTTTACTGTCACATCTACTGCCGCTCCTCCTCTCCGGTGCGTGACATCACCGGTCTACTAACCACCGGTCCCGGCAACCCATCATTACGCACACCTGGCAACCTTCATTAGGCACACCTGGCAACCTTCATTAGGCACACCTGGCAACCTTCATTAGGCACAACTGCGCCTCATCACTAGGCACACCTGGACTTCATCACTTCCCTGACTACTACCCCTTTAACTAGCACTCCATTGTTATCACCCATCAGGCAGTATTTTTGTTCTTTGTTCATGTTCAGATGCTACTCTTGTTAGTGTATTCAAGCTGTTAGTTGTAATTAAACTCACCGACTGCACCTGCTTCCTGACTCCCTTCGTCTTCTCTACAAAACACAAGAATTCGCGGGCCAGACCAGCCACGTCATCTGATGTACATAGGATGCTGTAAATAGCATTTTAACATATTTAAACTAGATAAATTATATTTGTCCATCCTTTTCTGCTATACTTGCAGATATGCATAATATGCTGTGACCTTAATCAAAAGACATTTAATAACAAAAAATAATAATAACACAGCTTAAAACATGTTTTTCATTTTTTTGCACTGCATGGATCATCGGTGCCGTTGAATGCAGCATTGCTGTATGGTGCACTCAAAATGTATTGTAGTTGAGTAGCCAGCCTAGGCTACTGCGCAAATGTTGCTGTAATAGGCCGACATGTTTCTCTTTTGCATGATGTTTTGTTTTTTGGTTATTCATTGTCAAGCTTTAAAAACCGAAGCCGGACTGCAACATTTCAGCAGCCCAGCTAGGACTGTGGCATGTGTCTATCTGTACACTTTCCCTCTGCTGTGCGCTGTAAACAGGACACAAGAAAGCAGCACAATTGAAGTTGAATTCACCGTAATTCATTGTAATTTCATAAAGTAGATGACTAATTTATAGTCGCTTGTGTGTCCTATTCGGCCCGCTAGCCTTGTATTTGATGCATGTGCGCTAACCTATTATCCATGTTATGACTGACTTGTGAATAAAGAAGAGCCGCACACTCTAGGAGCTCAGATGCAAAAAATATTTTGTGTCCAACGTTTCGACAGGCAACCTGTCCTTGCTAGTTTGATTGTATTGACATTCCCAGCCTTAGTTACAGTCGTCAGTTTTTGTAAAAAATATTGGCTTATTGAAACTGAAACAGCGCATCTCTAATTGGTGGAGCCAGCAAACAATGTACCAGGCGAGCTGTGATTTACAACCTGATAGCAATATATTTTGGAATACCAAGAAATGTATTGGTGAATTATATTAATCATGCATTGAACTGCATCCATCTATTCTGCCAACCATGCCTTGGTGTACATCATGGAATTTTGAGGCAAGTCAGTTAAGAACAAATTCTTATTTTCAATGACTGCCTTGTTCAGAATAACAGATTTTCACCTTGTTAGCTCTGGGATTTGATCTTGCAACCTTTCGATTACTAATCCAACGCTTTTACCACTAGGCTACCTGCCGCTTCCCTGTTTTGAAGCATAAACTGGGAACTTCATATTTTTGACTGATATTATGATTGTCTTTGTTTCATATCTGCATTAAAACGCTGTCGGTTCCACTTTACACTATGCCAAAGAAATGTTAATCTGCTGGTCAACATATAATACTATGGTGATTGATCTAGCTTAGCCCAGTTTATTCCAATTTTCGACCTGTGTCAATAAAGCTTCATAGCAGCTTGCTGTACATCTTCGTCTAGTTGCAATAACAACATAGCTTTATGGTGGTTAACTTAGGTCTTATTAATTCTGATGTATTAAATAAATACATAAATAACCCAAGAACATGCACCATCAGTCAGTGGTTTTGAAATATTTTCACTATAATCCAATGTCCAATCACGTCTTGTCAGATCAGTTACTTTAAGTTTGTGTGTGTGTGTGTGTGTGTGTGTGTGGCAGTGGGCATGCAGCTGTTTTGTGGGTTAATATGACTAACAGAAGAGACGGATATAAAGAAACCCAGAAACTTTTCATCCACAACAAAGTCAAAAGGGGGAAGGAACAGACCCAAACAGCACTCACACACATAAAGAAGACAACATGTAACTGTGAAGTCACGGGACAAGAAATGCCATCTGCACCAAACAGAAACCGTACAGCAGAGAAAACATACAAGAACATTCAAGACCTACTGTTATGTTCCTTAGTGAAAAGTTGAATCATAATCACCCACACCCTTTCACACAAACATACAACCACTCACTCTTCAAAGGATGGCTCTCATAGTTTTCCAGGGAATTTTCCCTGCTGCCGGTAAGCAGCACATCCTTTTCACCTTTGCCTCTCCCCTTACAAATACAGCACAGAGAACAAAGCAAACAGAGCAGTCAGAAGGGGATTTCACAGGGCCACCTCTATGATGATAAAACAGCAATATGACTGGGGTCTGGGGTCAGGGCAAGGTGACAACCTCATAATCCAACAGTCACCCGTCCTGCAACCCCAGTCACACACACACTGTTGCCCACACCTACACACACACTGTCACCCACATCCACACACACACACACAGTCTTTTTCTCTCTCCCTCACACACTGACATTTGCACACACACCCCTCACACAGCCCCTGCTCTGGCCTCCCACAGCTGGTGTAGAGGGCGCTAGTTGAGGTGAAACTCAGGGTTTTTTACACTTGGCCGTAAATATTGTTTATCCTCTGTGAGCTGTGTGGTGAGAGGTGCATGGTGGGAGGCCGGCCCGAGTTACAGTCAAGAAAACAGAGGTCTGTAAACACAGAGCAGGCCCTGGTCATGAGACAGATCACACGCACGCACCCACGCACACTCACACTTTGTCCACACACACACACTCACACACTTTGTCCCCACACCTCTCATTCCCTGCTTACTCTGGACTGCATTATATCCAGAAGTATCTGTCTTTTCTCACTCCATCTCTCAGTCCTATCCTCTATATCCTTGGTAAGTGTGTTATGATCAGAGGATGTCCTTCGGTGTCCCACAGATTGAGGCTGGCTGGGGTACCAGCAGCAGTAGTGGGGGGCTCTTGTCCCTGTCCCTTCCCTGGGGTGTGGTGAGGGATAAGGGGTTAAGGAGAGGACACCCAAAAAAACAGCTGCCTGCCTGCATGATGCCTGGGTACCCCTCTGGGCGTGGCGAGGGGGGGCAGGATGGGGGCAGGAGAGGGCCAAGGTTGTGCCCACCTGAGGGGGCTCAGAGGAGGCTGTGTCCCCTTCACCACTGGGGACCCATCTGTCTCTCCTGCTTCCCTCGCCTTATCTCCTCTACCTCTCCTGCCTCTCTCGCTATCCTGCCTCTTTCGCTATCCAGCCTCTATATCCTCCTGCCTTCCTCCTCTCCTGCCTCTCACCTCTCCTGCCTCTCTCTCATCCTGCCTCTCACCTCTCCTTGCCTCTCTCCTCTACTGCCTCTCTCTCCTCCTGCCTCTCTCTCCAACTGCCTCTCTTTCCTCCTGCCTCTCTCTCCTACTGCCTTCCTCTCCTGCCTTCCTCTCCTCCTGCCTTCCTCTCCTGCCTTCCTCTCCTCCTGCCTTCAACTCCTCCTGCCTTCCTCTCCTGCCTCTCTCTTCTTCTGCCTCTCTATCCTACTGCCTTCCTTTCCTCCTGCCTCACTCTCCTCCTGCCTCTCCTTCTGCCTCTCTTTCCTCCTGCCTCACTCTCCTATTGCCCTTGTTTCCCCAACCTCCCTCCCCCTCCGTCCCTCCTCAAAGTGCTCTTAACAAGTTCACTTTTTATCATAGTACTGTAACAACCATTCCTGGACCTGACTCAGAAAGCGAGCCACCGATGGACAGTACCAGAAAATATGTTCTATAGATTCTGTTTCCAGGTGGCAGAGTCTGTACAAGGCTGATTGTTCAATGCCCCATATATTGAGCGTTATTTTTCCAAGTATTTTACATAATAGCTTAAATTGAAATGAACGGATGGATGTGTCAACTGTTGTTTAATACACTGAATTTACCAAACATTAGGAAAACATTCCTAATATTGAGATGCCCCCGCTCCACCCTTTTAACCTCAGAATAGTCTCAATACGTTGAGGCATGGACTCCAAAAGGTGTCTAAAGCGTCCACAGGGATGCTGGCCCCTGTTGACTCCAACGCTTCCCACTGTTGTGTAAACTTGGCTGGATGTCCTTTGGGTGGTGGACCATTCTTAATACACAATGGAAACTGTTGAGCGTGAATAACCCAGCAGCATTGCATTTATTGACACAAACCGGTGAGCCTGGAACCAACTACCATAACCCGTTCAAAGGCACTTCAAACAATCACTCAAATGTATTTATGAAGCCCTTTTACATCAGAACATGTCACAAAGTGCTTATACAGGAACCCAGCCTAAAACCCCAAACAGCAAGTAATGCAGATGTAGAAGCACGGTGGCTAGGAAAAACTCCCTAGAAAGGCAGGAACCTAGGGAGAAACCTAGAGGAACCAGGCTCTGAGGGGTGGCCAGTCCTCTTCTGGCTGTGCTGGGTGGAGATTATAAGAGTACATGGCAATTAAGGCCAGATTGTCTTGTCCATTCACACGTACACAATCAGTCTATGTCATGGAAAGAGCAGGTGTTTGTAATGTTGTTCTTACTCAGTGTATTTCAGTTCATAGATGCCAAGGTATTGGAACATCAAATACATGTTCCCAACTGACTTGAATTTGATACGGTATTGCTGTAAAACCTTTTGACTTTAAGTTAAACTGATACATTTTAAAATTATACTAATCATTTTAAGCCATTTATGATTTTTTATGGTTGTCATACAGACTAATTCTTAGATTTCTTCTTTAAGTTATAGTCTCTTCTCATTTTGTGGCAGAGCCGCAATGAGTTGGTTACAATTTTGTATTGATCATACACCTCCATACACTGATGTTAGTTGCTTGTGTGACATAATTTTACCATTCTTGTTTACAATATCTGTCATAAATATTTTACCCTTCTTGTAAATTTATTTTTCATCAGTACATTTTTCGCCATATCATTTGCTGTAATATAAGATCTGCCTTTTCTGGAGGATGAAATTGAAGTTGTATCAAACTCATGTAAAAAGGAGGATCCCATAAGCAGGGATCCATTGTCAATCAACCGAAAATATACGGTTTTAATCGGCAAAAAAGGCAAAGAGCCCACTCTTAAACATACAGTGACTTCAGAAAGTGTCCACATACTTTGTATATACAATATAGTGTAGTCTCGGAAAGGAGCATCAGTATCAAGAGGAGGAGGTTATGTTATTGATAAGAACTACTAACTCACATTCTCACAGTAGCACTCAATATGAAATAACTTCAGAAAGTAAGTTCAATATTGTGCTGCTCCATCATGTAGAGTGTTTGTAACTGCAGTCAGTCAGTCCCCACTGGAGAGAGGATACGTTACAGGTAGTGAGGAGAGGCAGAGAGGCAGTAGAGAGAGGAGGAGGGAGGGAGGGAGGGAAGGAGGAGGGAGGGAGAAAGAGAGAAAGAGAGAGAGAGAGAGAGAGGGGGCTGAGGAGAGTGTGTGAGGCCTGTTGCCAGTGGGAGTGTGTGCCAGTGTGAAATCCAGGCTGAAAACACAACTGCACTTTCCAGCCCTCAAGTAAGCAGACTACTAGAGGACAAAACACAATGATATGACAAAAAAATTTAAAATTGAAAAACAGTGAGTGGGATCGTCAAGTTTACACGCACATCATTGAGTCATACACAGACAGATGCCCCCTTGGACTCAAATACATCTGGCGTCTGTCTCTCTCTCGTGAGAAATACAAGCCTTGCTATTGGACTAAAAATAGCCACTGGCCGGTGTTCACAGAGTGGGCTAATTCAGACCATGCCTCCCTCTGATGTATCTTTCTGTGTGTGTCTATGATGTGGTTACACAGATGCTGTGTGTGTGTGTGTGTGTGTGTGTGTGTGTGTGTGTGTGTGTGTGTGTGTGTGTGTGTGTGTGTGTGTGTGTGTGTGTGTGTGTGTGTGTGTGTGTGTGTGTGTGTGTGTGTGTGTGTGTGTGTGTGTGTGTGTGTGTGTCATCAACTTTGGCCAGGCACAGGGGTGAGACAAGGCAGCCCACATGGAACATTACTGGTGCCCACTCTACGCCCCCGCTAAACCAACCCACACACACACATAGAGGTTCTTTATGTAAACACCATCTAATCCTCTTTCATCACATTACTCATCTCTTCTCATCTCTTCTCCTCTCATTCTTCTCCTCATCTCTTCTCCTCTTATTCTTCTCCTCATCTCTTCTCCTCTCATTCTTCTCCTCATCTCTTCTCCTCTCATTCTTCTCCTCATCTCTTCTCCTCTCATTCTTCTCCTCATCTCTTCTCCTCTCATTCTTCTCCTCATCTCTTCTCCTCTCATTCTTCTCCTCATCTCTTCTCATCTCTTCTCCTCTCATTCTTCTCCTCATCTCTTCCTCATCTCTTCTCCTCTCTTCTCCTCATCTCTCCTCATCTCTTCTCCTCTCTTCTCCTCATCTCTTCTCCTCTCTTCTCCTCATCTCTTCTCCTCTCTTCTCCTCATCTCTTCTCCTCATCTCTTCTCCTTTTGTTCTTCTACACTTCTCTTCTCCAATCTATCCTCTCCTTGTCTCCCCTTCCCCTCTCTTTATTTTCTCATTTCATCCTAGTCCTGACTCAATGTCTTCTATTGGAATGGCAATTTTCCTTTCAAGGTAATTTGTTGGGAGAGAGCTGAGAAGGGGGGATGGAGGTATAGTTAGGGTATTGAGGGGGTAAAGGAGTTGAGGTGAGTGTGGAAAGGGGGGTAAGGGTGTTTGGTCATTGGTGTGCTGGGAGGCAGAGAGGCAGGGAGGGAGGGAGAGATGGGGGTTTTGGGAGGGGAGGTGAGGTGAAGAGTGGTGTAAATTCCTCTTCCTCTGACTACCACATCCTCTGTCCTAACTAAGCCAGGAAAGCACAGTTGACCAGGGGGTTTCCAGACCTAACCTGCCCAGTCAGGGTGAGCCGGACTCAGTAGCCTCCACACAGTATCCACCATCCAGACTCCACACCATGCATAGGAGAGGCTGAGAGGGCTGGTTAAGGGCCACTTACAGTAATTGATGACCACTGGGTTGGCTGGTAGTAGTATTGGGAAACTTTCCAAACCCTGTCTAATAAAACGAGTGTAACAGTCAGTAGACTTCTGATTCAGCTCCACAGATCAGCCCACATACTTTAACAGTTAGGACTGAAGCATGCTGTCTTTGAGCTTCATTCCCATCCACATCATAAACTCCACTGATAAAGGTCTCTGATCTTTGTTAAAAACACTCCATTGGGACCTTAAACACACACAGAGCAGCTATAAACACACGTAGCAGCGAAATGTAACTATAATTTTACATTTTAGTCATTTAGTAGACGCTCTTATCCAGAGCGACCTTTCAGTTACTGGCCCAGTGCTGTTAACCGCTAGGCTACCTGCCAGCCCAACTATAGTGGTTCAACACACATGTAGATAATCACGCAGGAAAATCAAGACATCCAGGATCAATGAATTGCCCAGTGAATCAGCAAAAACCACATCATTGTGTAAGCTACACAGAATGTCACTGTCCACAAAGTAAAGACATAAGGTAGTAACAGGGACTGGTCTTTCCCAGTATAACTGGCCTATACTGGTGATTGTTTTGCATGTCCTCGCTGTGATGTTATCCTTAGTTGTCTTCTTCTTCTGTTCTCCCGGGAAAAATACAAGATTAGTGTGTGTGACTGTAAATGGCACCAGGAGACCAAATAAAGAACCACAGACCATGGGCTTCTGCTCAGTGGAGGGGGGCAGCCTGCTCTACTCAGCCCAAGTGGGGGGCCTGAAACTTGGGTAGAGGTGCTGTAACCCTCCCCTGACCTGGAGGTGACATGGGGGAGAAACACAAACACACACAATCTCACACACACACAAAAAAAAAACAGACACACACACTGACCTGCAGTGACATATGGAGGGTTTGTTTAGAGAAAAATACTGAAATGTTCAGCTCTGAGGCTGCTGACACAATGTTCTTATCTGAGACAGCTCACACACTCATTGAGAGCTACCACCTGACACACATACACACACATGATCTCACACACACACATGCAATAACACACACACACACACATTATACATTTAACTTTGAGAGGAAATAGGTTTCATAACTCTGTGTAGCCCGAGGGCAGAGAAGACCCAGTCACTGTCAGGCAAAACAAAACAAAGAGATGGAAAATCGAGCAAAATAAAGGAGAGAGGAGAGACAGCTGGGCCATGATTAGAATAAACTGGGGGAGAGATGAAGGGATGGAGGGACGGAGGGTACACCCCTCCTTTAATATCTGAAAACTTCCCCCTCTCCTTTGGTTGAAGGGACGTCAGGTTTGGGTGATTTTCTAATAACCGGGCGGCCCAGGGTTATTGAGGTGTGGGGGAGGGTTGTTTGTATGCGTCTGTGTGGCTGGAGAGAATGCAGTTATCACTGGAGGATATTGTCACAACTCTGGTGGCGGACAGACAGACAGACAGACAGACAGACAGAGACAGACAGAGAGGTGGAGGGAGAGAGAGAGGGAGAGAGAGAGAGAGAGAGAGAGAGAGAGAGAAAGAGACAGACAGACAGACAGAGAGAGAGAGAGAGAGAGAGAGAGAGAGAGAGAGAGAGAGAGAGAGAGAGAGAGAGAGAGAGAGAGAGAGAGAGAGAGAGAAAGTGAGAAACAGACAGACACACACACCATCACTGTGCACTACACATCTGGATAATTGTGTGTGTGTGTGTGTGTATGCGTGTGTGCGTGTATGTGTGTGTGGGTGGACGGGTGGGTTAATAAAGGCTTCAAACTAGAGGCCATGAGCAGCAGCTGAAAAGCCCCTGATATGTTTCGGGAAGCCCATTAGGCAGCTGTGAGGCTATATGTAACACACACACACACAGGGTCTATCAAGCCTGGCGGACACGCACCACCAGGCAAAGAGGAGACCACAACAAAACAAACACACAGGCTGTGATCTGAAATGGGTCAGAGAGGGAGTGGGCACGTAGAGGGGGTTCAATAGTGTCTGCGTGTGTTATAAATGCAACTGGCAGAGTAGTTACAGGCTAATAATATGGAAGATGGTTAGATGTACTGTTTGAAACCCATTAGACATCCAGAGCCAAACACCAGCCCTGCACCATATGGACTGAGGGAGAGAGAGAGAGTATGGGGCCTGAACATTAACATAATGAGAAACACTTATGGAGGACATATTAGTGGGAGAAGAAGGGGGGGAAGACAGGAAAGGGGAGAGAGAGAGAGAGAGAGAGAGAGAGAGAGAGAGAGAGAGAGAGAGAGAGAGAGAGAGAGAGAGAGAGACAGACAGACAGACAGACAGACAGACAGACAGACAGACAGACAGCCAGCCAGCCAGCCAGCCAGCCAGCCAGCCAGCCAGCTAGCTGCGTGGACTTGCTTCCGTTCAGCCACATTAGTGAGGTTGGGCACTGATGTTGGGTGATTAGGCCTGGCTCGCAGTTGGCGCTCCAAATCATCAAATGTGTTCCATGGGGTTGAGGTCAGGGCTATATACAGGCCAGTCAGGCCAGTCATGTTCTTCCACACCGATCTCGACAAACCATTTCTGTATGGACCTTGCTTTGTGCACGGGGGCATTGTCATAATGAAACAGGAAAGGGCCTTCCCCAAACTGTTGCCACAAAGTTGGAATCACAGAATCGTCTAGAATGTCATTGTATGCTGTAGTGTTAAGATTTACCTTCACTGGAACTAAGGGGCCTAGCCTGAACCATGAATAACAGCCCCAGACCATTATTCCTCCTCCACCGCTATGGCACTATGCCTTCGGTTCTCCTGTCAACCGCCAAACGCAGATTCGTCCGTCGGACTGCCAGATGGTGAAGTGTGATTCAGGAAACGCGTTTCCACTGCTCCAGAGTCCAATGGCGGCGAGCTTTACACCACTCCAGCCGACGCTTGGCATCGCACATAGTGATCTTAGGTTTGTGTGCAGCTGCTCGGCCATGGAAACCCATTTCATGAAGCTCCCAACTAACAGTTCTTATGCTGACGTTGCTTCCAGAGGCAGTTTGGAACTCGGTAGTGAGTGTTGCAACAAAGGACTGACGATTTTTACCCGTTAAACAGGCCATTCTACTGCCAATGATTGTCTATGGAGATTGCATGGCTGTGTGCTCAGTTATATACACCCGTCAGCAACGTACAGTGGGGAAATAAAGTATTTAGTCAGCCACCAATTGTGCAAGTTCTCTCACTTAAAAAGATGAGAGAGGCCTGTAATTTTCATCATAGGTACACTTCAACTATGACAGACAAAATGAGGAAAGAAAATCCAGAAAATCACATTGTAGGATTTTTTATGAATTTATTTGCAAATTATGGTGGAAAATAAGTATTTGGTCAATAACAAAAGTTTATCTCAATACTTTGTTATATACCCTTTGTTGGCAATGACAGAGGTCAAACGTTTTCTGTAAGTCTTCACAAGTTTTTCACACACTGTTGCTGGTATTTTGGCCCATTCCTCCATGCAGATCTCCTCTAGAGCAGTGATGTTTTGGGGCTGTCGCTGGGCAACACGGACTTTCAAAGATTTTCTATGGGGTTGAGATCTGGAGACTGGCTAGGCCACTCCAGGACCTTGAAATGCTTCTTACGAAGCCACTCCTTCGTTGCCTGGGCGGTGTGTTTGGGATCATTGTCATGCTGAAAGACCCAGCCACGTTTCATCTTCAATGCCCTTGCTGATGGAAGAAGGATTTTACTCAAAATCTCACGATACATGGCCCCATTCATTCTTTCCTTTACACGGATCAGTCGTCCTGGTCCCTTTGCAGAAAAACAGCCCCAAAGCATGATGTTTCCACCCCCATGCTTCACAGTAGGTATGGTGTTCTTTGGATGCAACTCAGCATTCTTTGTCCTCCAAACACGACGAGTTGAGTTTTTACCAAAAAGTTATATTTTGGTTTCATCTGACATTCTCCCAATCCTCATCTGGATCATCCAAATGCTCTCTAGCAAACTTTAGACGGGCCTGAACATGTACTGGCTTAAGCAGGGGACACGTCTGGCACTGCAGGATTTGAGTCCCTGGCGGCGTAGTGTGTTACTGATGGTAGGCTTTGTTACTTTGGTCCCAGCTCTCTGCAGGTCATTCACTAGGTCCCCCCGTGTGGTTCTGGGATTTTTGCTCACCGTTCTTGTGATCATTTTGACCCCACGGGGTGAGATCTTGCATGGAGCCCCAGATCAATGAAGATTATCAGTGGTCTTGTATGTCTTCCATTTCCTAATAATTGCTCCCACAGTTGATTTCTTCAAACCAAGCTGCTTACCTATTGCAGATTCAGTCTTCCCAACCTGGTGCAGGTCTACAATTGTGTTTCTGGTGTCCTTTGACAGCTCTTTGGTCTTGGACATAGTGGAGTTTGGAGTGTGACTGTTTGAGGTTGTGGACAGGTGTCTTTTATACTGATAACAAGTTCAAACAGGTGCCATTAATACAGGTAACGAGTGGAGGACAGAGGAGCCTCTTAAAGAAGAAGTTACAGGTCTGTGAGAGCCAGAAATCTTGCTTGTTTGTATGTGACCAAATACTTATTTTCCACCATAATTTGCAAATAAATTCATAAAAAATCCTACAATGTGATTTTCTGGATTTTTTTTCCTCATTTTGTCTGTCATAGTTGAAGTGTACCTATGATGACAATTACAGGCCTCTCTCATCTTTTTAAGTGAGAGAACTTGCACAATTGGTGGCTGACTAAATCCTTTTTTTCCCCACTGTATGTGGCTGAAATAGCTGAATCCACAAATTTGAAGGGGTGTCCACATACTTTTAGTGTATGTGCCTTATTGAACTGAATCTGTTGTTGAGTATGAAATGTTACTTATTGAGTTGCCAATGTTTATAGTAAATTGTGTGTGTAGAATCTTGATTCCGAACCTGTGTTCACATTCTCCACAAATCAAATCAAATTTTATTGGTCACATTCACATATTTAGCAGATGTTAGTGCATATGTAGAGAAATGCTAGTTGCCCTTTTGACCAAATCTTTAAATAAAATGTACACTACCGTTCAAAAGTTTGGGGTCACTTAGAAATGTCCCTATGTCCATTAAAATAACATCAAATTGATGGTTGCTGATAATGGGCCTCTGTACGCCTATGTAGATATTCCATAAACAAATCTGTCGTTTCTAGCTACAATAGTCACTGTATTTCTGATCTATTTGATGTTATTTTAAAGGACAAAAAAATTGCTTTTCTTTCAAAAACAAGGACATTTCTAAGTGACCCCAAACTTTTGAACGGTAGTGTATATATGGCCTGTCATGAACGCAAATTAGGAATCATCACTAGGGATGTTAACAGTTAACCTGTAGTTGGTTAGCTGACGAAAATGCTTATTGGTCTATAGGTTATAATCTAGTGGAATTAAATTAGCGTGTGTGTTTTTTCTTTAGTTCATTGTGTATCTTATTTATCACATGCGCACTGCATAGGGAGCCTCTCAGGATATCACCTGTTGCTGCTCACACTCACAGCTCCTCCTCAAAACAACGTAAGCCCAGTAGCATTTCTACATGAGATTGAGCTTGAAAACACACTTTTAATGTCCACTATTAAAAAGAGGATTCCAGCTTTCCATTGTTACTGGGCCTATATTTATTTCTCAACTACTCTTAATATTAATAAGCAACCACCATTCAAGTGCAGGCATATGGTAGGCTATCATCATCGCATCACCTACCACCTTGCAATCTGAGTTGAGAACATATACTTAATTGTTTGGTACCTGGAAGTTTAACTTCATAGCCTATTACAAGGCATATCGTGGAAATTCTTACACAGGGACACTCAAAGTCAATCTTAAACTAATCATTGTTTATTTGTCAGCACGCTGGAGGTTCCAACCAACTCAATGCATCATAGTACACATGTCAATCAGGAGCTCTCCTTGGGAAGACCCCATAGTTGTCTTATATACGGCTATACACAGACAAGTTATATTTGCATGATTTAACATAATTAATTAATCATTACCGTTTTGTTTCATTCATGTGACCGACCAATACTGTTTCATAACATGTGACAGACCAACACCTCACAAGGCTTCTCCTCTCTAAGCTGAGACCTTATGGAATCCTTTTTAAAGACTTACTCACATGCCATTGAAACCAGCATTTCTTTCCTGTTCTATTGGTTTTCATATCAACTTTCTTTCTTTGTCCAACAGCCAAAGGCACAATACTGGTCATATTAGCAGCCCACCCTAGGTCCAATGCCATGCAGGGTGCCCCTCAGAGGGGAATAGCGACAGACACAGCTGTACATCACTTTATAAATAAGCAACACCAGCTCAGAACAATTCCAAGATTTTATGAAATTCTATTATATATCATATTATACAGTGCATTCGGAAAGTATTCAGACCCCTTTACTTTTTCAACATTTTGTTACATTACAGCCTTATTCTAAATGGATTAAATACATAAAAATCCTACACACAATACCACATAATAACATTTTTGCTAATTCATTAAAAATAAAAAACAGAAATATATTATTTACATAAGTATTCAGACCCTTTGCTATGAGACTGGAAATTGAGCACAGGTGAATCCTGTTTACATTGATCATCCTAGAGATGTTTCTACAACTTGGAGTCCACCTGTAGTAAATTCAATTGATTGGACAAGATTTGGAAAGCCCCACAGTTGAGTGCATGTAAGAGCAAAAACCAACCCATGAGGTCAAAGGAATTGTCCGTAGAGCTCCAAGACAGGATTATGTCAGGGGAAGGCTACCAAAAAGGTTCTGCAGCATTGAAGGTCCCCAAGAACACAGTGGCCTCCATAATTCTTAAATAGAAGAAGTTGGGAACCACCAAGACTCTAACTAGAGCTGGCCGCCCGGCCAAACTGAGCAATCTGGGGAGAAGGGTCTTGGACAGGGAGGTGACCAAGAACCTGATGGTCACTGACAGACCTCCAGAGTCCCTCTGTGGAGATGGGAGAACCTTCCAGAAGGACAACCATCTCTGCAGAATTTCACCAATCAGGGCCTTTATGGTAGAGTGGACAGACGGAAGCCACTCCTCAGTAAAAGGCACATGACAGCCCACTTGGAGTTTGCCAAAAGGCACCTCAGACCATGAGAAACAAGATTCTCTGGTCTGATGAAACCAAGATTGAACTCTTTGGCCTGAATACCAAGCATCACGTCTGGAGGAAACCAGGCACCGCTCATCACCTGGTCAATACCATCCCTACGGTGAAGCATGGTGGTGGCAGCATCATGCTATGGGGATGTTTTTCAGCGGCAGAGACGGGGAGACTAGTCAGGATCGAGGCAAAGATGAATGGCACAAAGTACAGAGAGATCCTTGATGAAAACCTGCTCCAGAGCGCTCAGAACCTCAGACTGGGGCGAAGGTTCACCTTCCAACAGGGCAACAACCCTAAGCACACTGCCAAGACAACGCAGATGAGGCTTCTGGACAAGTCTCTGAATGTCCTTGAGTGAGCCAGAGCCTGGACTTGGTTTTGGTTTTTGGTACATCATCGTAGAAAAATCGTAATAGTTTATTATTTGTTTTAATCTTCAGGATTGCATGGACCCATTACCCTCGTGCAAGCTCCGCTTCTGTCCTAGGCACGGAGAATTATGGGGGTATCATTTTCTGTAATTTAATGTATTTTTGTCCTTCAGCTGTAATTGTCTATTAATATTCTGTATTATGTCATGTTTTATGTTTTGTGTGGACCCCAGGAAGAGTAGCTGCAGCTTTGGATGCACAGTTTAGCTCTCTCTCTCTCTCTCTCTCTCTCTCTCTCTCTCTCTCTCTTTCACACACACACACACACACACACACACACACACAATTACAACATAACTACCATGCATCTTATGCTCATTAGAATGGAATGTGTGCCTTGGAAAAACCCCAATAAGACATTCAACAACATTCTGCTACACATTAGTTCAGCAATGCAGCTCAGAGCTGCACAAACTAAATCGAAAGTACACAGTTCCAATTTACAATTTTCTCAGCATTTCTTTGACTTTGTCCAGTTCATATTATTAAGATTACAAAAAACGAAATACATTTTGACATAATATAACACATACAGTATGAAAAACATACTGGACAAATGTTGAGATTTTGGTGGATATTTCCTAGTACTAGAACATGTGGCTAGTACTATAAGTGATTCTCAGACTGCCATGAAGGGAAAAACCCAACTCATCAATCCAATACTTACCAACTGACTCACAATGATGACATCACCATCCTATTTACACAAGGCCTTACCTGCTGAGTCAGGTTGATGACATCATTACTGCCATTCTGGACATCAAAAGACACAAAGAAAAAGTGTGGGTGTGCTGGTGTGAATGTGGAGAGGAGGAAAGGAGGACAGGCGAGGAGGTAGTATGACTCTGAGGGCCCAGGGAATCAGATGATCATTAGGTCA
>CM059803.1:31228900-31298900 GCA_030435695.1 Brachymystax lenok tsinlingensis
CCACCCTCCACCCTCCAACCCCCTCCCTCCAACCCCCTCCCTAACACACCTAAAGTGAAAAAGATTGGAATTGAGTTTGGAGTTCTCCCCAGAGAAAACCCAGGGCTAACGTCCCCCCTTTCCACCGCCATACACACGTAACTTACTCTGTGTGTATGAATGTGCATGTTAATTTGCGTGTGTGTGTTTTCCGTGTGTACTTGCGTGTGTGTCTGTCTGTGTGTGTGTGTATGTGTCTGCGTATGTGTGTGTGTGTGTTTGTCACTCTCTCTTCATGGGTGTCCAAGGCCATGACAGTCAGTCATCCTCTTGAGATCAGAGATGTGGGAAAAGTGAGATGAAATGAAAGCATTGCTGGGAGGACTGACTGGGAAAGACTCCTGGGATGGGACAACTAATATAAAGGATGATGAAGTGGAAAGGACAGATGGGAGCTTTGGGAGAGATTTGGAGAGATGAGGGAAGAGTAGGAGCAGAGGTGGTGAAAGATGTGGAGAGGTGGGAGAGCTTTGGGGTGAATTGGATGAGTGGAGAGGACTGAGCGGGATGGAGAGTGCTGCGAGGATAGGAGTGGGACTCAGGGGACTGGGAGGGATGGGGAGAACTGGGAGGAGAGGAGGGGACTGGGAGGGATGGAGAGCACTGGGAAGAGAGGAGTGGCACTTAGAGGACAGGGAGGAGAGGAGTATTGTTGAGGAGAAGTGTTGAGGACTAGTGTTGGGGAGTAGTGTTGAGGAGTAGTGTTGGGGAGTAGTGTAGAGGAGTAGTATTCGGGGAGTGGTGTTGGGGTAGAGGGTTGAACTCTAGGGGGTAAATAAATGGATTACCTCCTCTTATCTCTGCTGGAGGAGAAGTGTGGTGAGAAGTGTTGAGGAGTAGTGTTGGGGAGTACTGTTGAGGAGTAGAGTTGGGGAGTAGTGTTGAGGAGTAGAGTTGAGGAGTAGTGTTGAGGAGTAGTGTTAGGGAGTAGTGTTGAGGAGTAGCGTTGGGGAGTAGACTTGAGGAGTAGTGTTGAGGAGTAGTGTTGAGGAGTAGCAATTCTGGAGGAGTTTTGGGGAAGTAGAGTTGAGGAGTTGTGTTGGGGAGTAGTGTTGAGGAGTAGAGTTGAGGAGTAGTGTTGAGGAGTAGTGTTGAGGAGTAGAGTTGAGGAGTAGTGTTGAGGAGTAGTGTTGGGGAGTAGTGTTGAGGAGTAGTGTTAGGGAGTAGTGTTGAGGAGTAGTGTTGGGGAGTAGTGTTGAGGAGTAGAGTTGAGGAGTAGTGTTGAGGAGTAGTGTTGGGGAGTAGTGTTGAGGAGTAGTGTTAGGGAGTAGTGTTGAGGAGTAGTGTTGGGGAGTAGTGTTGAGGAGTAGAGTTGGGGAGTAGTGTTGAGGAGTAGTGTTGGGGAGTAGAGTTGGGGAGTAGTGTTGAGGAGTAGTGTTGAGGAGTAGAGTTGGGGAGTAGTGTTGAGGAGTAGTGTTGGGGAGTAGTGTTGAGGAGAAAAGTTGAGGAGTAGTGTTGAGGAGTAGTGTTGAGGAGTAGTGTTGAGGAGTAGTGTTAGGGAGTAGTGTTGAGGAGTAGCGTTGGGGAGTAGACTTGAGGAGTAGTGTTGAGGAGTAGTGTTGAGGAGTAGCAATTCTGGAGGAGTTTTGGGGAAGTAGAGTTGAGGAGTGTTGTTTGGGAGTAGTGTTGAGGAGTAATGTTTATTTATTTTTTATTTCAAAAATTATTTAACCTTTATTTAACCAGGTAGGCAAGTTGAGAACAAGTTCTCATTTACAACTGCGACCTGGCCAAGATAAAGCAAAGCAGTTCAACACATACAACAACACAGAGTTACACATGGAGTAAAACAAACATACAGTCAATAATACAGTAGAAAAACAAATCTATATACGAAGTGTGCAAATGAGGTAAGATAAGGAATGTAAGGCAATGAATAGGCCATGGTGGCAAAGTAATTACAATATAGCATTTAAACACTGGAATGGTAGATGTGCAGTAGATGAATGTGCAATGTAGAAAAACTGGAGTGCAAAGGAGCAAGATAAATAATTAAATACGGTAGGGGATGAGGTAGTTGGTTGGGCTATTTACAGATGGGCTATATACAGGTGCAGGGGTCTGTGAGCTGCTCCAAAAATTGAACCCTGTGGCATCCCCATAGAAACTGCCAGAGGCCCGGAGAACAGGCCCTCCGATTTTACACACTGAACTCTATCGGAGTAGTAGTTGGTGAACTAGGCGAGGCAATCATTTGAGAAACCAAGGCTGTCGAGTCTGCCAATAAGGATGTGGTGATTGACAGAGTCGAAAGCCTTGGCCAGATCAATGAATACGGCTACACAGTAATGTCTCTTATCGATGGCGGTTATGATATCATTTAGGACCTTGAACGTGGCTGAGGTGCACCCATGACCAGCTCTGAAACCAGATTGCACAGCGGAGAAGGTACGGTGGGATTCAAAATGGTCGGTGATCTACTTGTTAACTTGGCTTTCAAAGACCTTTGAAAGGCAGGGTAGGATAGATATTGGTCTGTAGCAGTTTGTGTCAAGAGTGTCTCCCCCTTGAAGAGGGGGATGACCGCAGCTGCTTTCCAGTCTTTGGGGATCTCAGATGACACGAAAGAGAGGTTGAACAGGCTAGTAATAGGAGTTGCAACAATTTCAGAACGCAAGGGTCCAGATTGTCTAGCCCGGCTGATTTGTAGGGGTCCAGATTTTGCAGCTCTTTCAGAACATCAGCCAACTGGATTTGGGAGAAGGAGAAATGAAGGAGGCTTGGGCGAGTTGCTGAGGGGGGTGCAGGGCTGTTGACCGGGGTCAACAGCCCTGCTGTTGGGGCTGTTGGGGCTGTTCGATGCTAATGCAGAATGCCACAGGATGTTTTTGTGCTGGTCAAGGGCAGTCAGGTCTGGAGAGAACCAAGGGCTATATCTGTTCCTGGTTATAAATGTATTGAATGGGGAATGCTTATTTAAGATGGTGAGGAAGGCCCTTTTAAAGAATAACCAGGCATCCTCTACTGATGGGATGAGGTCAATATCCTTCCAGGATACCCGGGCAAAGGTCGATTAGAAAGGCCTGCTTGCTGAAGTGTTTTAGGGAACGTTTGACAGTAATGAGGGGAGGTCGTTTGACCGCGGGCCCATTACGGATGCAGGCAATGAGGCAGTGTTGCTGAGATCTTGGTTGAAAACAGCAGAGGTGTATTTGGAGGGCAAGTTAGTTAGGATGACATCTATGAGGGTGCCTGTGTTTACGGCTTTGGGGTTGAACCTAGTAGGTTCGTTGATGATTTGTGGCAAAATAGGTATAGTGGCCCAAGAAAATCTCAGATGGACCTATTTAGCTAGCAGCTGATATGCTCTTTCTTGAAGGCCCGGTGGGGCTCCGCACCGGCCGTAAAAACGGGTCCGGATAGGTGTTGTCACCCAGGAGTGGCTGATAGGATTCTTCAGCTAGCCGGAAGATAGCATGGGCTAGCTTCAGGCTTATTGGTGTTTGCTCCGGGACCGACGTAAGCCTATGGTCACTCGGATAGCAGCTAGCTAGCTGCAAGATCCAGGTGAAAATGTCCAGAGCTTGCGGTAGGAATCCGAGGATATGGAGAGAAAATAGGTCCGGTATGCTCTGGTTTGAGTCGCGTTGTACGAACTGGCGAGAGCTTTCTAGTGAGGTTGGCTAGTTTCTGGCTAGCTTCTGTTGGGGGATTCCGGATTCGAGGTGGATAATACATGGGGGAAAAAAACAGATCCGCACCACATTGGGTGAGGCGGGTTGCAGGAGAGTGTTTTGAAGATGAGTTTTAGAAAAAATATATAAAAAGATATGCGAAGAAAATATATAAAAATATATATACTACACTGGACACAACAAGATGAGGACAAAAGACGTCTGACTGCTACGCCATCTTGGATCTTGGGGTGTTGAGGAGAAGTGTTGAGGAGTAGTGTTGGG
Organism: Brachymystax lenok tsinlingensis; assembly: GCA_030435695.1. NCBI lineage: Eukaryota > Metazoa > Chordata > Actinopteri > Salmoniformes > Salmonidae > Brachymystax > Brachymystax lenok. The sequence goes on from CM059803.1 coordinate 31,232,839, forward strand.
GAGTAGAGTTGGGGAATAGCGTTGAGGAGTACCGTTGGGGAGTAGCGTTGGGGAATAGCGTTGGGGAGTAGCGTTGGTGAATAGCACTGGGGAGTAGCATTGAGGAGTAGCATTGAGGAGTAGATTTTGGGAGTTGTGGTGGGGAGTATTGTTGATCAGTAGTGTTGAGGAGTAGTGTTGGGGAGTAGTGTTGGGGAGTAGCGTTGAGGAGTAGCATTGGGGAGTAGCGTTGGGAAATAGCGTTGGGGAGTAGTGTTGGTGAAAAGCGTTGGGGAGTAGCGTTGGTGAATAGCGTTGGGGAGTAGCTTTGGGGAGTAGCGTTGAGGAGTAGCATTGAGGAGTAGATTTTAGGAGTTGTGTTGGGGAGTATTGTTGATCAGTAGTGTTGAGGAGTAGTGTTGGGGAGTAGTGTTGGGGTGTAGTGATTTGGGGTAGTTTTGGGGAGTAGTGTTTGGAGAGTATTATTGGGGGAGTAGAGTTGAGGAGTATTGTTGGGGAGTAGTGTTGAGGAGTAGTGTTGGGGGTAGTGTTGGGGAGTAGTGTTGTGGAGTAGATTTTGGCAGTAGTGTTGGGGAGTAGTGTTGGGGTGTAGTGTTGGGGAGTAGTGTTTGGGAAGGAGTGTTGGGGAGGAGTGTTGAGGATAAGAGTTGGGGAAGTAGTGTTGAGGATTAGAGTTGGGGTGTAGTGTTTTGAGGTAGTTTTGGGGAGTAGTGTTGGGAGAGTATTATTGGGGAAGTAGTGTTGAGGAGTGGTGTTGAGGAGTAGTGTTTGGGAAGTAGTGTTGGGGAAGTAGTGTTGGGGGGTAGTGTTGGGGAGTAGTGTTGGAAGTAGTGTTGGGGAAGTAGTGTTGGGGAGTAGTGTTGGGGAAGTAGTGATGGGGAAGTAGTGTTGGGGAGGTTGCAGGAGAGTGTTTTGAAGTTGAATTTTAGAAAAAATATATAAAAAGATATGCGAAGAAAATATATAAAAATATATATACTACACTGGACACAACAAGATGAGGACAAAAGACGTCTGACTGCTACGCCATCTTGGATCTTGGGGTGTTGAGGAGAAGTGTTGAGGAGTAGTGTTGGGGAGTAGAGTTGGGGAGTAGCGTTGGGGAGTAGAGTTGAGGAGTAGCGTTGAGGAGTAGCGTTGAGGAGTAGCGTTGGGGAGTAGCGTTGAGGAGTAGTGTTGGGGAGTAGAGTTGGGGAGTAGCGTTGGGGAGTAGCGTTGGGGAATAGCGTTGGGGAGTAGCATTGGTGAATAGCGTTGGAGAGTAGCATTGAGGAGTAGCATTGAGGAGTAGATTTTGGGAGTTGTGTTGGGGAGAATTGTTGATCAGTAGTGTTGAGGAGTAGTGTTGGGGAGTAGTGTTGGGGTGTAGTGTTTTGGGGTAGTTTTGGGGAGTAGTGTTGTGAGAGTATTATTGGGGGAGTAGTGTTGAGGAGTACTTCAAACTAACACTAAATTCAACTTCAAAACACTCTCCTGCAACCTCCCCAACACTACTTGGGGAGGTTGGGGAAGTAGTGTTGGGGGGTAGTGTTGGGGAGTAGTGTTGGAAGTAGTGTTGGGGAAGTAGTGTTGGGGAGTAGTGTTGAGGAGTAGCGTTGGGGAGTAGCGTTGGGGAATAGCATTGAGGAGTAGCATTGAGGAGTAGATTTCGGGAGTTGTGTTGGGGAGAATTGTTGATCAGTAGTGTTGAGGAGTAGTGTTGGGGAGTAGTGTTGGGGAGTAGTGTTGGGGTGTAGTGTTTTGGGGTAGTTTTGGGGAGTAGTGTTGGGAGAGTATTATTGGGGGAGTAGTGTTGAGGAGTAGTGTTGAGGAGTAGTGTTGAGCAGTAGCGTTGGTGAATAAGCGTTGGGGGTAAGCGTTGGGGAGTAGCTTTGAGGAGTAGCATTGAGGAGTAGATTTTGGGAGTTGTGTTGGGGAGTATTGTTGATCAGTAGTGTTGAGGAGTAGTGTTGGGGAGTAGTGTTGAGGAGTAGTGATGGGGAGTAGTGTTGGGGAGTAGATTTTGGCAGTAGTGTTGGGGAGTAGTGTTGGGGAGTAGTGTTGGGGAGTAGTGTTGGGGAAGTAGTGTTGGGGAGTAGTGTTGGGGAAGTAGTGTTGGGGAGTCGTGTTGCGGATTAGAGTTTGGGAAGTAGTTTTGAGGATTAGAGTTGGGGAAGTAGTGTTGAGGAGTGGTGTTGAGGAGTAGTGTTGGGGAAGTAGTGTTGGGGAGTAGTGTTGGGGAAGTAGTGGTTGGGAGTAGTGTTGAGGAGTAGTGTTGGGGGTTAGTGTTGGGGCGTAGTGTTGAGAAGTAGTGTTGGGGAGTAGTGTTGAGGAGTAGTGTTGGGGGTAGTGTTGGGGAGTAGCGTTGAGTAGTAGCGTTGGGGAGTAGCGTTGGGGAAAAGCGTTGGGGAGTAGCGTTGGTGAATAGCGTTGGAGAGTAGCGTTGGGGAGTAGCGTTGAGGAGTAGCATTGAGGAGTAGATTTTGGGAGTTGTGTTGGGGAGTAGTGTTGATCAGTAGTGTTGAGGAGTAGTGTTGGGGAGTAGTGTTGGGGTGTAGTGTTTTGGGGTAGTGTTGGGGAGTAGTGTTGAGGAGTAGTGTTGGGGGTAGTGTTGGGGAGTAGTGTTGTGGAGTAGATTTTGGCAGTAGTGTTGGGGAGTAGTGTTGGGGAGTAGTGTTGGGGAAGTAGTGTTGGGGAGTAGTGTTGGGGAAGTAGTGTTGGGGAGTAGTGTTGGGGAGTAGTGTTGCGGATTAGAGTTTGGGAAGTAGTGTTGAGGATTAGTGTTGTGGAGTAGTGTTGAGGATTAGTGTTGGGGGTAGTGTTGGGGAGTAGTGTTGTGGAGTAGATTTTGGCAGTAGTGTTGGGGAGTAGTGTTGGGGAGTAGTGTTGGGGAAGTAGTGTTGGGGAGTAGTGTTGGGGAAGTAGTGTTGAGGATTAGAGTTGGGGAAGTAGTGTTGGGGAGTAGTGTTGGGGTGTAGTGTTGGGGAGTAGTGTTGCGGATTAGAGTTTGGGAAGTAGTGTTGAGGAGTGGTGTTGTGGAGTAGTGTTGAGGATTAGTGTTGGGGGTAGTGTTGGGAGTAGTGTTGTGGAGTAGATTTTGGCAGTAGTGTTGGGGGAGTAGTGTTGGGGAGTAGTGTTGGGGAAGTAGTGTTGGGGAGTAGTGTTGGGGAAGTAGTGTTGAGGATTAGAGTTGGGGAAGTAGTGTTTTGGGGTAGTTTTGGGGAGTAGTGTTGTGAGAGTATTATTGGGGGAGTAGTGTTGAGGAGTACTTCAAACTAACACTAAATTCAACTTCAAAACACTCTCCTGCAACCTCCCCAACACTACTTGGGGAGGTTGGGGAAGTAGTGTTGGGGGGTAGTGTTGGGGAGTAGTGTTGGAAGTAGTGTTGGGGAAGTAGTGTTGGGGAGTAGTGTTGAGGAGTAGCGTTGGGGAGTAGCGTTGGGGAATAGCATTGAGGAGTAGCATTGAGGAGTAGATTTCGGGAGTTGTGTTGGGGAGAATTGTTGATCAGTAGTGTTGAGGAGTAGTGTTGGGGAGTAGTGTTGGGGTGTAGTGTTTTGGGGTAGTTTTGGGGAGTAGTGTTGGGAGAGTATTATTGGGGGAGTAGTGTTGAGGAGTAGTGTTGAGGAGTAGTGTTGAGCAGTAGCGTTGGTGAATAGCGTTGGGGAGTAGCGTTGGGGAGTAGCTTTGAGGAGTAGCATTGAGGAGTAGATTTTGGGAGTTGTGTTGGGGAGTATTGTTGATCAGTAGTGTTGAGGAGTAGTGTTGGGGAGTAGTGTTGAGGAGTAGTGATGGGGAGTAGTGTTGGGGAGTAGATTTTGGCAGTAGTGTTGGGGAGTAGTGTTGGGGAGTAGTGTTGGGGAGTAGTGTTGGGGAAGTAGTGTTGAGGAGTAGTGTTGGGGAAGTAGTGTTGGGGAGTCGTGTTGCGGATTAGAGTTTGGGAAGTAGTTTTGAGGATTAGAGTTGGGGAAGTAGTGTTGAGGAGTGGTGTTGAGGAGTAGTGTTGGGGAAGTAGTGTTGGGGAGTAGTGTTGGGGAAGTAGTGGTTGGGAGTAGTGTTGAGGAGTAGTGTTGGGGGTTAGTGTTGGGGCGTAGTGTTGAGAAGTAGTGTTGGGGAGTAGTGTTGAGGAGTAGTGTTGGGGGTAGTGTTGGGGAGTAGCGTTGAGTAGTAGCGTTGGGAGAGCGTTAGGAAAAGCGTTGGGAGTAAGCGTTGGTGAATAGCTGGGGAGTAAGCGTTGGGAGTAGCGTTGAGGAGTAGCATTGAGGAGTAGATTTTGGGAGTTGTGTTGGGGAGTAGTGTTGATCAGTAGTGTTGAGGAGTAGTGTTGGGGAGTAGTGTTGGGGTGTAGTGTTTTGGGGTAGTGTTGGGGAGTAGTGTTGAGGAGTAGTGTTGGGGGTAGTGTTGGGGAGTAGTGTTGTGGAGTAGATTTTGGCAGTAGTGTTGGGGAGTAGTGTTGGGGAGTAGTGTTGGGGAAGTAGTGTTGGGGAGTAGTGTTGGGGAAGTAGTGTTGGGGAGTAGTGTTGGGGAGTAGTGTTGCGGATTAGAGTTTGGGAAGTAGTGTTGAGGATTAGTGTTGTGGAGTAGTGTTGAGGATTATTGTTGGGGGTAGTGTTGGGGAGTAGTGTTGTGGAGTAGATTTTGGCAGTAGTGTTGGGGAGTAGTGTTGGGGAGTAGTGTTGGGGAAGTAGTGTTGGGGAGTAGTGTTGGGAAGTAGTGTTGAGGATTAGAGTTGGGGAAGTAGTGTTGGGAGTAGTGTTGGGGTGTAGTGTTGGGGAGTAGTGTTGCGGATTAGAGTTTGGGAAGTAGTGTTGAGGAGTGGTGTTGTGGAGTAGTGTTGAGGATTAGTGTTGGGGGTAGTGTTGGGGAGTAGTGTTGTGGAGTAGATTTTGGCAGTAGTGTTGGGGAGTAGTGTTGGGGGAGTAGTGTTGGGGAAGTAGTGTTGGGGAGTAGTGTTGGAAGTAGTGTTGAGGATTAGAGTTGGGAAGTAGTGTTGGGGAGTAGTGTTGGGGTGTAGTGTTGGGGAGTAGTGTTAGTGTAGTGTTGGGGAGTAGTGTTGGGGAGTAGTGTTGGGGAGTAGCGTTGGGGAAGTAGTGTTGGGGAAGTAGTGTTGGGAGTAGTGTTGGGGAGTAGTGTTGGGGAAGTAGTGTTGAGGATTAGAGTTGGGGAAGTAGTGTTGGGGAGTAGTGTTGGGGTGTAGTGTTGGGGAGTAGTGTTGCGGATTAGAGTTTGGGAAGTAGTGTTGAGGAGTGGTGTTGTGGAGTAGTGTTGAGGATTAGTGTTGGGGGTAGTGTTGGGGAGTAGTGTTGTGGAGTAGATTTTGGCAGTAGTGTTGGGGAGTAGTGTTGGGGAGTAGTGTTGGGGAAGTAGTGTTGGGGAGTAGTGTTGGGGAAGTAGTGTTGAGGATTAGAGTTGGGGAAGTAGTGTTGGGGAGTAGTGTTGGGGTGTAGTGTTGGGGAGTAGTGTTGGGGTGTAGTGTTGGGGAGTAGTGTTGGGGAGTAGTGTTGGGGAGTAGCGTTGGGGAAGTAGTGTTGGGGAAGTAGTGTTGGGGAGTAGTGTTGGGGAGTAGTGTTGGGGAAGTAGTGTTGAGGATTAGAGTTGGGGAAGTAGTGTTGGGGAGTAGTGTTGGGGAGTAGTGTTGGGGAAGTAGTGTTGGGGAGTTGTGTTGCTGATTAGAGTTGGGGGAGTAGTGTTGAGGAGTGGTGTTGAGGAGTAGTGTTTGGGAAGTAGTGTTGGGGAAGTAGTGTTGAGGAGTATTGTTGGGGGGTAGTGTTGGGGAAGTAGTGTTGGGGAAGTAGTGTTGGGGAGTAGTGTTCGGGAAGTAGTGTTGAGGAGGAGTGTTGAGGAGTAGTGTTGGGGGGTAGTGTCGGGGTAGAGGCCTGGGCTCTAGGGGGTGATTAAATGGATTCCCTCCTCTTATCTCTGCAGGATATCTCCCTCAGACACATTCACAGTGCATGGCAATCCGGTCCCTAGAACTCATTACATACACAACCGTTCACATGCCGACGTGTGTGTGTGTTTGTATGTGTGTGTGTGTGTGTGTGTGTGTGTGAGAGAGAGCGTGTGTGTGTATGCGTGTATGTATGTGTGTGTGCTTGTGTGTGTGTGCGCCAGCGTGTGTGTGTGTGCATTAGTGTGTGTGTAAATATGTGTGTGTGTGCATGTGTGTGCGTTTGTGTGTGCGTGTGCTGGTTCTCCAGCTGTAGCTCCAGAAGGCAGGGGGCTATAACTCCATCACCTCCCCACCTATCGACTCCCTTCGAGGGGATCAATAGTGGAATGATGGCCCTCCTATGTCTTCACCATCTATCCACCGGGCCATTGAGCGCATGTTAATGTTATGAATTATCGAGAGAACAGTTACTATTGATTGGCTGTGGATTATTGGTGGGCTGGATTGCAGGAGGATGGCAGGGAGAGGCTGGGGAATGGTAGCTTCAGAGGGAAGGATGGGTCAAACTCTTCCAGCTAGGTTTAACTATCTACTAAGACACCTGACCCTTAAATTGGCCAGGTCAGAGGTGGCCAGAAGGGCAAGGCTGGCAATTTGAAGTCTGCCTCCCCTTCCTAGCCCCTCCCATATCCCCTCCTCCCAGCCTCGCTCTCCCTCTTTCTCTCCCTCTTCCTTTCACTCTCTCTCCCACTTCCCCCTCTTCCTTCTGCCTCTATGATGCAGATCAGAGGCCTGGTTCGTTTTCATTCCATTACCATGTTTTGCGTTTGATATAAGGTGCTTTCATACATCCCCTTATGATCCGGATCCTGGAGAGTTAAGATCCGCGCTATAAAGCATGTGTGAGAAACGCAAACGAACCCGGGCAAACCCGGGCAAACGAATCCTGGACCAGAGTGAGTAGCGGGTCCAAGATCCAGGACCAGAGAACCAGGTATTGTGACACGGCAGCGCGAGTCAACTTTTTTGCCAGTTGTTAATAAGCTAGCTCGCTATGTAGAATACTAATCGTACCCTGAAACTGTTACTTTCAGGTCTTGTGAAAGCAAATCGTTTTCTGTAGAATTCTCACAAACGCTCCAGGAAACCGAACTAAGGTACCGAATTTCATGTGAAAACGCCCATAGACACAGATATTATTTGTGTAGGGGGCAGGAACCCCTGTGCTCTGGGACAGGTTTTCCTTTCTATTTTTCTTTTTCATTAGTGGTTCCTCTCTCTCTCTCTCTCTCTCTCTCTCTCTCTCTCTCTCTCTGTGTTTTCATGTGATCTGAGCGTGACCGTGGATGCAGACGTGAAAGAGGGATTATGGTCTGTACACCTGATCTAGTCAAAACACAACCCCCCTTGCCCCCCGCACCCCTCCTGGGAGCTTACACAACCACACTAATGTAGACATCTGTACACACACGCAAATACAACACACACGCATACATGCACATTCACATCCAGACAAACACGCACACAGAGACTAAACCCATATCCCGTTTGTATGGCTTGGAACAGCCAGACGAGTGTCCCTTCCAGGGAGATGGGGAAAAAGACTTTCCCAGGCAATTCCAGCTCTGGAACATTCTGCTGAGTCTGTGAAGGTGTGTCGCTCCAATCTGGGAAAAGGGAAGAAAGGAGAAACATTCCTGGAAATGGGTCACGAAAGATGTGATATTGTTGTTGTTTTACGGTCAGGTTGGAGCTTTCATGTGAAAGCTGTCCATGACACACTGCTATGATAATATACGTAGAATGACAGGGAGGGCGAAAGACAAAGAGAGAGAGAGAGAGAGAGAGAGAGAGAGAGAGAGAGAGAGAGAGAGAGAGAGAGAGAGAGAGAGAGAGAGAGAGAGAGAAAAAGCTATGAAAGGACTCTGCTTTACTGATGTCACACTAAAAACTCAAGTGTTTTCCACTCCAACCTATGGACATTATCTCCCATTGATCCCCCTCTCTAAGTGTGGTCATAAATTAGCACCTTGGCTTGTATCCTTCTACTCTTCCTTGCCCAATCAACAGACTGCAAAAACACCAACCACTGAATCATGCTGCCTCCACCGCTAAGACAAGATGCTGCTGCTGATGATGATAACAACGATGGAAACGATAATGAAGATGACAACAACCGACCAGGAAAACAGAAAGAAAAATGAAAGCAAGAAAAATTATGAAAACGATGCAAACAATTCTGTCAGCACCAATTATATCAGCCTGTGTCACTGGTCATCTCCGGACAGGTAGTACAACAGGAGTTTCTGTCTACCCTGAGACCAAGTGAAGTAAAGAGTGAAGTAAAGCCGCTGGGACTGTACTGAAGGCTGTTGAGATAAATAAGCAAAACACCATTGATCTGTGCTAATGGGGATGGCCGGGGCGTGGGCATGTGGTCAGTCAGGGGCAGCGGGGCAGAGCCTCTGCCCAGGCCTAGTGGCTCTGTCCTGGAGGAGAGGAGGGGAGGAGCAGGGCCCTCTAACCCCACCTGTTCCTGGAAGGGGATCAGCATTCAGCGCCACCAGTCTTTAGTATGAATATTTCACGAGGCCTTTGCTTGGCTGTGTCTCTGTGTCTCTAAGCTGGTGGAAAAACATTAAAGGGTCAAGGTATGTGGCGTCAAAGATCTGGAAGGAACTGAACAGTCCAATATGACTGTTTCAGTGTAGGAGAACACTCACTTTTATCTGTCATTTAACAGAAGTTTCTATCTATAATGGCTGAATTGGAGCATAATATGCATGTATGTAAAGGAGAGATGTATAGCTGGTTACAGACATTACAAACCAGGGAGTAGCTTGACATGCAATGAGAGGGGGAAAAGGATGAAAGGAAACGAGTGGTGTTGAATAGAGCAGGATGAAATAAGCTTACAGCAAGTTACAGGTTGAGGGCTCATCACGGGTGGCAGTAAACGTACCTAACCAGCTAATAACAGCAACGCACACCTTTAATATGTTCATAAATAGTGAGAAAGGAGAAAGACGGGTGCAACAAGGGGCTCTTGAATAAAAGTTGTTGCGCTGAAAGGGTATATATCAGGAGGCAGCTATTAGGCTTGCCCTTTAGGGTTCCCGGGGAGTTGGAGTAGTTTACTCCTGTCTAGGTGATAGTGGGCTCTATATCACACAGTCCTGATCCTGCAACTCTCACACACACTCACACACTCACTCGTAAATGTCACCTATTAATCTGGGCTCAAGTGCTGCCTGGTGCACTTCACTAGCTAGCAACTCAGCTCAGCTCAGCAGAGGGAGTTCTGATGCGGTGTATGGTACTGTTCACACCTTAACACTGAGGGATGTATGGCAGTGCACTGCACAAAGGGATGTACAAACTCACACAAACACACACTTACAAACTCACACACACATACACACACAGCTCTTCTATTCAATCAAACTATTACCCTAATCTAAACAGTTTAGCACACTTGGATTGGAGCTGTCTCTCTCTCCCTTTTTGTCTGTGCATCTCACAAACTGCCAACTATTTAAATTCTTCCCATCCAGACAGAGATAGCACAGAGAGGAGAGCTCCCACACTCCTCTCATCTCTTCTGCCCTGCAGGATATAAACTACCCTTCACCCTTTCCTCCATCCATCCATCCCTCCATCCCTCGCTCCACAGCTCCCCAAACCCCCACGAGGGCTATCCACAGTGCACCCTGAAATATAGACCAGTGTAATGGCCCACTAAATTAACTCCTTGTAAGTGCGCTATAAGAGTGGTGGTAATTAGCATATAATAGGTGAAGAGAGGAGGTAAAGGGCCAGGCCTGCCCTAGGGGCCGGGGTATGGGGCCGGGGCCCGGCATGTCTAGCAGCCTCTAATAGCACTGCAAAGTTCAGCCTTATAAACATGTCAGAGAGACGCCTGATTAAACGTCAGGGTCAGGAGGTAATGGAGCCCTGTACCTGTGGGCTGCCCGTCACTCCCCCATCACTCCCCCGTTACTCCCCCATCACTCCCCCATTACTCCCCCATAACTCCCTCCCTCTGTCTCTCCTCCACCTTCACTTCATCCTTCTCCCGTTACTCCTCCATCAATCTCTCCCTCCCCCTTACTCCCCCATCACTCCCTCCCTCCACATCTCTCTTCCATCACTTCCCCATCGCTCTCTCCTCCATCCCTCCCTTCCTCCCCCATCACTACTCCCTCTCTCCCAATCACTCCCCCATCCCTCCCTCCCCGTCCCTCCACCATCACTCCCTCCCTCTCCCGTCACTCCCCATCACTCCCTCCCCCGTCCCTACCCCATCACTTCCTGCCTCCCCGTCCCTCCCCATCACTTCCTGCCTCCCACGTCCCTCCCCCATCACTCTCTCCCTCCCCCGTTACTCCCCATCACTCCCTCCCTCCCTCGTTAGTCCCCCATCACTCTCTCCCTCCCCGTCCCTCCCCATCACTTCCTGCCTCCCCGTCCCTCCCCATCACTCCCTCCCCGTTACTCCCCCACCACTCCCTTCCCCTGTCTCTCCCCATCAGCTAGACTCTCTCTCCCTCTTCCTCCCCTGTCAGCTATAGTCCCTCATTCTATACCTGCCTCCTCACATCTCTCCCCTGTCAGCTATACTCCCTCATTCTATACCTGCCTCCCCACATCTCTCCCCCGTCAGCCTAGCTCAGCTCTCCTTCCCTTACACGTCACTCGTCTCCACCCTCTGGGATATCACCCCCATCAGCTCTCTTGCCCATACTCTCCCCCTCTCTGTGCCTCCCATATCCCTGCCATGTCAGCCAAGTCCAGCTCTTCTTCCCCACTCTCCTTTTCTGTGGCACCATCTCTCTTTTACTTATTTAAACTGTTTTCTCTGAACACTACTGAAGCCAATTAAGGGAGGCATAACTCTACGGGCCAGGGAATGAAGGGAGCAGGATGGACGGAGGAGGGAGGATGGTGGAGGGAGGAGGGAGTAGAAAGGAAGGCGGAGGGAGGGGGAGGGGCTGCTTTATACAACCCCCTTCATAATTTCTCCTCCTCAACACTCTCTCGCTCTCCCCTTCTCACTCCTTCTCTCTCCTTCTCTCTCTCTCTCTCTCTCTTTTAATGTTTTGATGGGAATTTGGCCCGGAGATGGGACCCTTGTTTGCCTGTCACATCTCTAATGCCATAGGAATAGACCTGCTGGACTTGCACAAACAGCACAGCGCTTTACAAACAGATAATTTAAGAATAATGCTTTTACTCATGTTGACTAGCTGTCATTTACACACACACACACACACACACACACACACACACACACACACACACACACACACACACACTAGAGCCTCATAAATATGTGATTCAGTATCTACAGAAAATTATATTAGAAGGTTCTAGAGAAAAAGCCATTCACACTGTCAGTTGTGGACAGAGGGCAAGGAGAGGTGGGTATGGTTAGGGGCTGAGGAGATTTAAATGAAGGTAAAAAATAATCCTGATCATCAACCAGAAACCATGTCCGTTCATACTACTCATTCATCACGTATTGATTCCCTTATTCATCAATTTCATACATTCATTTATTATTTTGCTCTCCCTAAAATTATACTGAACAAAAATATAAATGCAACATGTAAAGTGTTTCCTGAGCTGAAATAAAAGATCCCAGAAATGTGCCATACACACAAAAAGTTGATTTTGTTTACATCCCTCTTAGTGATCATTTCTCCTTTGCCAAGATAATCCATCCACCTGACAGGTGTGGCATATCAAGAAGTTGATTAAACAGCGTGATCAATACACAGCTGCCCCTTGTGCTGGGAACAATAAAACGCCACTCTAAAATGTGCAGTTTTGTCACACAATACAATGCCATAGATGTCTACATTTTTGAGGGAACAATGCAATTGGCATGCTGAATGCAGGAATGTCCAACAGAGCTGTTGCCAGAGAATTTTATGTTAATTTCTCTACCATAAGCCACCTCCAACATCGTTTTAGAGAATTTGGCAGTACATCCAACCAGCCTCACAACCACAGACCACGTGTAACCACGCCAGCCCAGGACCTCCACATCCGGCTTCTTCACCTACGTGATCGTCTGAGGAGGGGGAGGGGGGCTGCTGAGAAGTATTTTGGCCTGTAATAAAGCCATTTTGTGGGGAATAACTCATTCTGATTGGCTGGACATGAGTGGGTTGGCATAGCTCCCAAGTGGATGGGCCTATGCCCTTCCCAGGCCCACCCATGGCTTCGCCCCTGCCCAGTCATGTAAAATCCATAGATTAGGGCCTAATTTATTTATTTCAATTGACTGATTTCCTTATATGAACTGTAACTCAGTAAAATCTTTGAAATTGTTGCATGTTACGTTTATATTTTTGTTCAGTATAGTTAATAAAATCTTAGGGGGGTTGTTAAACCGAGACAGGCTATAGCCGGGCTGTGGCTGTGGCTGTGCATGCCTTTACTCATTCTAACAGCCGTTTAATAAATGTGATTGCAAATGGAACTTGTCACTTGCACTGGGGAGAGCCTGGCCGGTCAATACTCCTACTGGCAGGTGCCTGGGGTCATGTATAAGTCACAGAGTGATGGATATGTATCCAATAATTGATGTAGGGCAGGCGTTATTGTCAGTTTTTCTCCTGCCTCTATTGCTTATTAAAAGCTCTTGGCCTTAAGTATCAGCTAGCCAATTATAGAGTGAACAGGGTGAAGGGGGTTGAGCGGGTGGGAAGAGGGTGGGGGGTGGGGCTTAAGGAAAAGCTTTGTTATGGCTCTTTATATGTCTTTGTTTGAGTGGGATAAAGAGGGGGTATGTATGCAGGTCAGGTGGGGGATGGAAGGAGGGATAGAGTTAGGGGGGTATGTATGCAGGTCAGGTGGGGGATGGAAGGAGGGTTAGAGTTAGAGGGGGTATGTGTGCAGGTCAGGTGGGGGATGGAAGGAGGGTTAGAGTTTATCGGGTATGTGTGCAGATCAGGTGGGGATGGAAGGAGGGATAGAATTAGGGGGTATGTATGCAGGTCAGGTGGGGATGGAAGGAGGGTTAGAGTTAGAGGGGTATGTGTGCAGGTCAGGTGGGGGAGGGAAGGAGGGTTAGAGTTAGAGGGGGTATGTGTGCAGGTCAGGTGGGGAGGGAAGGAGGGTTAGAGTTAGAGGGGGTATGTGTGCAGGTCAGTCAAAAACACCATGTCAAACACCATGTCAAACATCATGTCAAACATCATGTCAAACACCATGTCAAACATCATGTCAAACACCATGTCAAACACCATGTCAAACACCATGTCAAACACCATGTCAAACATCATGTCAAACACCATGTCAAACACCATGTCAAACACCATGTCAAACATAATGTCAAACACCATGTCAAACACCATGTCAAACATCATGTCCTCTCAATTGTATTCCTGACCTCTCAAATTTGGGGGTTGGACCTTACGAGAAGCCCAAAACAAAGACAAATGTATAGTTTAGCGAAACAATGTGGCTATATTCACGTCGGGGGAATGCAGTGAAAAGTGTCAGCCTATTTACACTGCACCTCCTTGTTACTGCACTTCCATGTTCCTTTTCATGTGTTGCACCTGCATTTAGTCGTGTTTATGAATCACATGATGATGAAAGCATGTATTACTTATGTTAAATGTTTGTAGTTCTGTACTTGTGATGTACGTGTCTATTCATGTTCTGTATTATGTCATGTGTCATGTTTTGTGTGGACCCCAGGAAGAGTAGCTGCTGCTTTAGCACTAGCTAACAGGGATCCTAATAAAATACTAAAATACTTGGAACTGTTTTTCTCTTCCTGTTCAGTTTAGTTCAGGTCACTTGATCCTTTTCACAATTTTTCTGTCACAATGACTAGTAACAGTTCAAGGTTGAAGGTTAAGGTTCACATACCAGGGGATGGCTCTCTGCTCTTGGCACGTTAGCTTGTTGTTATCTTCCTGTGTAGAATGGATTCCCCATGTTTAGACAGACAGTGACAGGACCCCATGTTTAGACAAACAGGGATAGGACCCAGTGGTAACAGTGTGTGGGTGGCTGGGCCTCGGGAGACACATCAATACATGCTGCCATAGGTTTATTTATACCATATTGTTTAAGGCAACAATATTCATATTTTCTTATTGTGGAATTACTCAAATTGCAAAAACTGAAATGCAAGGAGATACTTGAAGTGGTTGGACTGTTCTACACCACCCACCATCTACAGTACAATAGAATATCTGTCTCACCATCTCCCGGTCGGTCCTGCCTTCGCCTGGGAGAAGTGGAATAATAGACGTAATAATGTTACTCGCCGTGGGCGCTAACCCCAACACTGTGGGGAAAGGGGGGAAAACTTTGGATGTGACCGCGGAAGGCGTGTAGTAATTGTAAAACTCAGGAAAGAGCTGCAGAAGCAGATTTCTGACATGTAGCGCTGCTTTTCAGCTCTGATCAAAGAGCCAAGCTTTACAGCGGACTGATAACCCAATCAATTCACTCCTTTTGTTTTTCGCTGAATGATGCACGTTTAGCTGTAACCTTCGGGCTAAGAATGACTGAAAGAAAGACAGAAAGGAAAGGGAGTGAGAAACAGGGGGAAAAGGTGGTGAAGGAGAAAGAAGAAGGGGAGGAGGAGAAAAGATGAGAAGGAGGAAGCTACTGTAAAAAATAAAAGAAATAAGATTCAATAAAGTTGTTGGTGAGTTTGATGGGTCTATATAAAAGCATTAAGAGCTACTGGAGAGGGGATGGGACCCGAACGGGAAGCGATTAGAATATGAAATGTTTTAACGGAGAGAGGAGAGAATAGAGAGGGTAAAAAGCAGAAGAGACGGAAGGGAGATTAAAAGATTACCTGTCTTCTACACGCGTCCTTCAGGAGCGCAGTGACTGTCTGCCAGACTGAGCACCCCCCTCCACCTCCACCCCGTCCCCTTACCCCATTCCTCAGCCCACCTGCTTCAGACAGTCAATGAGAGACAGAGAGAAAGAGAGACAGAGAGACATAGAGCGAGAGAGAGAGAGAAACAGAGAGAGAGGGAAATTAAGGAATCATTACATCACAACAACAGGGCCACTGATGGTAATGAGGGTTCTTAGACATCAATCAATCAATGGGTCAGCCGATCAATCGGTCTGTATTTAGTAGGCACAGAGAGTGTCCTCCAGACAGACAGACAGGCTGGCTGGCACACACACACAGCACCTATGGGACACACGGGCAAGCTTGCCAATAGGTGAAGGTTACATCATTAACCTCTTAAGGATCGGAACCTTTTTTTCAATTTTAGTCTAAAATGACATACCCAAATAGAACTGTCTGTAGCTCAGGACCTTAAGCAAGGATATGCATATTCTTGATACTATTTGAAAGGAAGCACTTTGAAGTTTGTGGAAATGTGAAATGAGAAAGATTGTCAACATGTAGTATCCTTAAATACTCTTATTTGTAATGTAAAGTAATATAATGTCATGTATGAATGTTAACAATTGTAAAGGTTTTGTAGAGATGTTGGTGTGTCTGTCTGTCTGTCAGTGACACGTGTAGTAGGTTCTCCTACTACACGTGTCACTGACCAGCCCTGCACTAACCAGCCCTGCACAACCATTGGATCCATATCACAAGGTGACAGCAGAGCTCTCCCTCCCTCCCTGTCACTCTCTCTCACTTCCGTTTCGTCAGTGGTGGAAAAAGTACTCAAATGTCATACTTGAGTAAAAGTAAAGATACCTTGAAAGAAAAGGACTACAGTAAAAGTGAAAGTTAACAAGTAAAATACTGCTTGAGTAAAAGTCTAAAAGTACATGGTTTTAAATGTACTTAAGTACAATGGTAGAAAAAGTATTCAATTGTCATACTTGAGTAAAAGTACAAAGTAAAAGTAAATGCTATACATCAAATTCATGATATTAAGCAAACCAGACGGCACAATTTTCTTATTATTTTTAATTAGGGACAGACGGTGGCACACTCCAACACTCAGACAAAATTTATAAACACAGTATTTGTGTTTCGTGAGTCCGCCAGATCAGAGGCAGTAAGGATGACAAGGCGTTATATTGATAGGTGCCATAATTCTGTCCTGCTTGAGCATTCTAAATGTAACGAGTACTTTTAGGTGTCAGGGAAAATGTATGGAGTAAAGATTACATAATTTTCATTAGGAATGTAGTGGAGTATAAGTAAAAGTTGTCAAAAAATATAAATAGTAAAGTAAAGTACAGATACCACAAAAAATTATTTAAGTACTTTAAAGTATTTTTACTTAAGTACTTCACACCACTGCTTTTAGTTTCTCCATCCGTCCGTCTCTCAGTCTCTCTATCTTCTGTCTCTCTTCTGCTCTTCATTTACTTCCTCCCTCCCTCTGTCTCCCTCTCTCCTCTGTTGCCTTTTCCATCCCTCCCTCCCCTCAATCTATTCCCCTCTACTCTTCAGTATAAATGGGCTCTTAAGGTAAATACCCAGAATGATTATGATGCAGTGTGAGCTGTGTAACATGGTTGATCGTGAAGTTGCAGAGGGGTTATGAAGAACGTCCAACAAACATTCATGTGGATCTGTCCCATGATAGCAGTTTGGAAGAGGAGGAGGAGGAGGAGGAAGAGGAGGAGGAGGAGGAGGGAAAAAAATAAGGCGTGGGGGTTGAGTTCGATATTCTCTTGGCATCTCTTCTTTAGTCTCTATCTCTGTTTCTCATTCCTTCTCCTATATCATCCAGACCACCTCTCCAACCATCCGGCAAAACAGACTAAAGTCACAAGTAGAGAGGGAGGAGAACACTAAACTAGAAGCCTGTGTAGTACTGATGGACTAGACCTGTGGACTACAGCCCTTCTCTAGGTAGGTATTGTAGACCCTCAGTGTGTTCTGTATTGCAGTGCCTCCACCCAGGACCCATGTATTATTAACCTCCTGGCTCTGGCCTGCCCTGGCGGATGGATGGGGATTAAAAGACACTAATGTGAGCGCGTGGGCCGCTGACCTTCCACTCAGACTGACTTTACACACGTGGAAATTGTAAATCAGGTCTCTGCCGAGACACTCAGCACAACACATCATTTCCTCTCAGTCTGCCATAACAGCACCACATTAATCACTTACTCACACACGCACGCACGCACGCACGCACGCACACACACACACACACACACACACACACACACACACACACACACACACACACACACACACACACACACACACACACACACACACACAGCAGTGTAGGTAGAGGTATGGTAGAGCAGTGTCCGATCCGTTAAGATATTAACTTAACTGGCCCACACACCTAACCCAGAGAGATCAGGAAGAGTTAGGTAGAGTTGCTTCCAAACAATGTAACCCTTTAACACACACAGGCATACACATCTGGCGCAGACACACATACACACACATAGACACACTACTCTCACTTTTACCCCCACACTCAAACAACATTCTCACTCTACCTCCCCACTCACACACACTCCATAACCCCCACCTCTATCTCCAAAACAGAGCATGTATTATTGCTGCCCCCAGGGCAGGCACAGAGTACTAAAGAGATGGAGAAAGACTGTCTAAGACTATGGAAATGAGCCTTCACCTCAATATCTCCACATCTCATCCAGAGGTAAGAGTGAGAGAGAGGATTGAGAGAGAGAGAGAGAGAGAGAGAGTGAGCAAGATAGATAGAGAGAACAGAAAGAGAGAGAGAGAGAGAGAGAGAGAGAGAGAGAGAGAGAGAGAGAGAGAGAGAGAGAGAGAGAGAGAGAGAGAGAGAGAGAGAGAGAGAGATAATCTGTTGGGGGCAGAAAGAGAATAGAGACACTGCATTGCATTGTTCTTCCCTACACGTTTTTTGGATAAATTAATTAAGAATGAATGAATGAATGAGTTAAGAAAAGAGGATTTGGGTTCTATTGGTGTTAACATAATTACAATTCCTATTTTTAAATGAAGGAACTGGGGGCCATTTCTCCTCTGCCTCAAATGGGTTTTTATCACCTTCAATTTAGGAATGAAAGCTTTATTTAATTTGTCATCGATTTGCATGAATCTCCCTTGACAATTATCACAGTGCCCATCCCCTCGCCTCCCCTCCCCTCCCCTCGCGTCCCCTCGCCTTGCCCATGACCGAAACACTAGATCCTGATAAGAAAGAAAAGACCGAGCGAGAAAGAAGGTCTATCTCCCGTTCTCCATCTCTAGTTTCCACATCTCATCCCTCCATCTTTTACTCTGAGGCGTAGATGGAGTGTTGGAGAAGGGAAGAGGGGAGCATATAAATCCTAAATCAAAGCACTCAATTATAGGTTTGCAGTAATTATGGAGCCGTTGAATTGAAGTGCTCTCCGGGGAAAGATTAATAGATATATGAATGATGCATGGGGGGTGGGATAGATAGGTAAATAAATGAATATGCCACACAGAAATACAATGTAGCCCCGGAGCCCAGGGTGACATAAATACACGTATTAATCGATACGCCGCAAACCTATCCCAACGCAATTAAAAGGATATTGAGTAGCGAAGTGGGGCCACCACTATATGGTTGGGAGATGGAGTGGAGGTAGCAGGCCCTCGTGGCTGAGGAGTTTGACCTTTTGGGCAGGGTTGATACCCCCCTTCCCACACACACTAAAATATGGAGAAACTGTATACGTCTAAACTGTTCACCCAGTCTCAACTGTACGTTTGGTATTGTTGTGTATTTAAGCACTCAGTGGTGTAAAGTATGCGAACGTTTAGCAACACAAAGGTTTTGGGTTCGGTTCTCATCACAGACAGCATTTTAGCTAATTAGAAACTATTTACTACTTTTAGCTACTTTGCAACTACTTAGCATGTTAGCCAATCCTTCACCTAACCCTAACCTTAACCCTTTAACCTAACTCCTAAACCTAACCTTAACCTTAACCCTAACTTAACCCATAACCCCTAGCCTAGGTAATGTTAGAAATATAGCAAACATTTTGTTTAGCCACCTAGCCACCTAGCTAACATTAGCCACAAAAAAATTGGAATTCATAACATATCATACCTTTTGCAAATTCGTAACATATTGTACGAATTGCAATTTGTAACATATCATACAAATTGTAATTCGGATCATATCATACAAAATGGATGATGGACACTCACAAAATAGCACATACCTTACGTCTACCCCTCAGTCCAGGTTGAACCCCAGCACCCTTTGTCTCTCATATACTTTACTCTGTCTGATGCTTTTTCTCTCTCACACATAGCCCACTGGGCACACACTGGTTGAATCCACATTGTTTCAACAAAATGTCAATGAAATCGCGTTAAACCAATGTGGAATAGGCATTGAAGAAGAAACACCTGAGTTGTTGACCTCACACAAGCATTTCACATACACATACACAATCAGACACGGTCAAACACACACACTCACGCACGTGAACACGTGTGCATACACACACAATGTACAGTACAGAAACATACAAACATACAGGGACAAACACACACACACCTGGAGGGGTTGTCTTACAGCTGCTTTATCTCTCTCTCTGACCCCCCTGAAACCTGCTTGGCTCACAGTTGGAGGCACGCACACACACACACACACACAGCCTGGCCTGTGTTTGGAGCGAGGCGGTGGTGCTAGCCAGGAGTCGCTACGCTGCTAATCCCAGCTAATGTGCTGTTGACAACAGCCCAATTAAACAGGCCTCCTGCAGAGAGAGAGACAGATAGGGAGGGTGGGAGGGAGGGAGGGGCTAAGGAGGGGCTGAGATGAAACGAAGGGAGGGAGGTAAAAAAGAAGGAGTGGGAGGGAGAGGTAAGGAGGGTGATTGTGGTGTGTTGAGGCGTGCTGGGCAGAGAGACAGAGAGACAGCATGAAACTGCAGGGAGCCTCACTACACCCAGCAGGACACACGATGAGCCTCATCACTTCTACAAGCAGGCTAGCCATATTACTGTCTGTCAAAACTGGCCTAGCACTAGCTTCATCACTTCTACTAGCAGGCTAGCCATATTACTGTCTGTCAATACTGGCTTAGCGCTAGCCTCATCACTTCTACTAGCAGGCTAGCCATATTACTGTCTGTCAATACTGGCTTAGCGCTAGCCTCATCACTTCTACTAGCAGGCTAGCCATATTACTGTCTGTCAATACTGGCTTAGCGCTAGCCTCATCACTTCTACTAGCAGGCTAGCCATATTACTGTCTGTCAAAACTGGTCTAGCGCTAGCCTCATCACCTCTACTAGCAGGCTAGCCATATTACTGTCTGTCAATACTGGCCTAGCGCTAGCCTCATCATTTCTAATAGCAGGCTAGCGATATTACTGTCTTACAATACTGACCTAGCGCTAGCCTCATCATTTCTAATAGCAGGCTAGTGATATTACTGTCTGTTCATACTGGCCGATTTCACTATATGTCTACTCTGGCCTAGCACCTGCACAGTGTTTCCCAGTGTTTTCCTGGGCACATTTAGTTTTTTGCCCTAGTGCTACACAGCTGATTCAAACAATCAACTCATTATGAAGCTTTGCTTATTAAAATCAGCTATGTAGTGCTTCCACTCTAGACCTAGCGCTAGCAGGCTAACGCTACTACGCTACTATTTTCAGCCTATAAAGTAGCAAACGATACTACTTTCTGGCCTAGCGACTAGTGCTAGCATTCTCCTACTACTGTCTTCCAAACCACTATAGCCTTACAGTCTATAGCCTACAATACTGCAACTGTTCACAGCCTGGCGTTAGCATAAGAAGGAAGAATGTTTGGAAGCATTTCTGCACCCTATTCCTTACTCCATCTGTGTATGCAGATCAGAAGGAATCAAATTGATTTGCACGCACGCACACACACACACACGCACACACACACACACACACACACTCACACACACACACACACACACACACACTAACACACACACGTATAACAACAACTCAATCGAGAGCCACAAATCCGGGAATGTAAATCTGGACTGGCAGGGAAATGAGACAGGGGGAGATGGAGAGAAGGGAAGAGAGAGCGAGAGAGAGAGCGAGAGAGAGAGAGAGAGAGAGAGAGAGAGAGAGAGAGCAAAAGAGTGAGAGAAAGAACGAAAGGGGGACAAAGAGAGGACAGATACATAAGGGAATAGGTGAGGAATGAAATAATGGTCATAACAGGACAGTATAAAATCCACAGAGAAAGGGAGAAGATCTGAGTGAGAGAGAGCACAGCAAGAATTACGGAGAAATGCAATAAAGCAGCCAGTCTGAAATCAATCTGCTTAGAGTTTTGTTTAATAAAAATTCATGAAGGGCGGGTGGCCGAGAGCTCATAAGAAATATTGGTGGCAATGTGGGGACCGAGGGGAGGGGATGCTCCTATATGTGTGTGTGTGTGTGTGTGTGTGTGTGTGTGTGTGTGTGTGTGTGTGTGTGTGTGTGTGTGTGTGTGTGTGTGTGTGCGTGTGTGTGTGTGTGTATGTCTATCTGTCTGTCGGACAAAGGAGTAAAGGTCTTTATAATAACAACTGTCCAACATTGGAGAGGAAAGTACAGTTGGGCTCTAATACTGTCTCTCTCTCTCTCTCTCTCTCTCTCTCTCTCTCTCTCTCTCTCTCTCTCTCTCTCTCTCTCTCTCTCTCTCTCTCTCTCTCTCTCTCTCTCTCTCTCTCTCTGTCTCTCCCTTCCTCACTCTCTCTTTCTCTCTGTCTCTCTCCATTTCCCTTCCCCTCTCGCTCTCTGACTCTCTTTCTCTCTCGCTCCCTGGCTTTCTCTCTCTCTTTCCATTTTTCTCTCTCCCGTCAACAGTGTTACACTAACCCAGTGTAAATCTCAGTTGTGTAGACAGGACCTGATCTTTCTGTAGTTTATGGAATGTCCTCTTGGCCAAAGCCACCTGTCTGCACAGGATTGGACTAAAGTGATCGTTGTGTGTTTTTTGTGTGCGTGTGTGTGTTTGTGATTGTTAAGCAAAAACATTTTATTTCACCTCATTCACATGTGCACATGCACACAGACACACACACACAGACAGAGAGACACGCACAAGTGCAAACAACACAAAAACAAACACACACACACAGGATCCAGCTGCAGGGAGGCCCCCGCTGCCCCTCCATCCTTTCCGGGTTTCTCTCTCTCTCACACACACACAGTCACACACTTGTACATACAGCCTGCTCCACCTCCGCTGCTGCAACCAGTTAGGTCTCAGGGTCAGAGGTGAGGGGTCAGATCATAGAGGTGATTTAGTCTCCCTTGTCATGTGACACGAGGTCAGGGGCAAGACGATATAGATTATGCGACTTCCTCTCTCTCTTCCTACTTTTCTCTCAGTTTCTCTCTGCTATATTATGACATGACTTGATGTGTGGATCCAGCCTGGGTGTGTATTACACTGACTGAACAGAAACTCTGCGAAACTAAGGCCAAGGTCATTGTTGGGACCTTGAAAAGGAGGTCAAAGGTGAACTAGGAGCTGACTACTGAGATTCCAGCACTGACAACAATGGGCTACTTATTTGTTGCTACTATGCACAGCCCACTCTCCCTGCAACCTGCTGCTCTCTTTCCCCTACTCTCCTCTCCTTCCCCTACTCTCCTCTACTTCCCCTACTCTCCTCTCCTTCCCCTACTCTCCTCTCCTTCCCCTACTCTCCTCTACTTCCCCTACTCTCCTCTCCTTCCCCTACTCTCCTCTCCTTCCCCTACTCTCCTCTCCTTCCCCTTCTCTCCTCTACTTCCCCTACTCTCCTCTCCTTCCCCTACTCTCCTCTCCTTCCCCTTCTCTCCTCTCCTTCCCCTACTCTCCTCTCCTTCCTCTACTCTCCTCTCCTTCCCCTTCTCTCCTCTCCTTCCCCTACTCTCCTCTCCTTCCCCTACTCTCCTCTCCTTCCCCTTCTCTCCTCTACTTCCCCTACTCTCCTCTCCTTCCCCTACTCTCCTCTCCTTCCCCTACTCTCCTTCTGGCCCCACAAATACAAACTCAGGAAGATTCAAGAGCGCACGTGCACAGGGTGGAGGGTGGATGTGTGTATGTGGTGTGTGCGTGTGTGCGTGTGTTTGTGTGTGTGTGTGTGTCTGTGTGTGTGTATGTGGTTGTGTGCATGTGTGTGTGCGTGCGTTTGTGCATGTGTGTCTGTGTGTATGTGTGTTTCTGTGTGTGTCTGTGTGTGTCTGTGTGTTTGTGTGTGTTTGTGTGTGTTTGTGTGTGTGTGTGATAGTTAAGCCCCCGCTTTGCCTCAATGGTGTGTCCTCTCCCTATCCCAGGTCTCTCATAAGGACCTGTTCCTGGCCTACGGCCTTTCAGCTCCTTCCTTCCTGTCCTATTGTCAGAGCAGGCTGGGGGAATCCCTGTGCTCCGATACGGGGCTCTACAACATCCCATCTCTGATGTCCTCTCCCCTCTCCCTTACCCTTCCTCGCCCCATTTCATCCCACATCAAACCTACCCCCTCTCACCCTGCCCAACTCTCAATCCACTCAGGAACAGACAACACTGGGTGAAGGACAGGGCACACTTTCCTGCACCAGTTACGCACACACATGCACACGTGCACACGTACACACACACACACACACAGACACACACTACACAGTGAGGGATGCTGTGTCTTTAAGAGCAGTCGGAAAAGAAGGAGGGAGAGAGGCAGACAAATCAGGTGGTAATGAAGCCGAAAGGCTGCTCCCAGACAGCTGTGATAAATATCACTCAATACTATTAATTGGAACAGTCCCTGTTCATTTAGCTAAATCATTACTAGGGCTAAATTATACTGGGTCCCTATAGCTGGGCTAGCCTCTTCATTGCCTGACTGGGGCCCCATATCTGGGCTAGCCTCTTCACTGCCTGACAGGGGCCCTATAGCTGGGCTAGGCCCTTCACTGCCTGACTGGGGCCCTTTAGCTGGGCTAGCCTCTTCAATGCCTGACTGAGGCCCTATAGCTGGGCTAGCATCTTCACTGCCTGACTGGGGCCCTATAGCTGGGCTAGTCTCTCCACTGCCTGCTGATGGCTCTCTTCTCTTCAGCCTCCTCTCTAGTTCTCCTCTCTCATTCCTCTCTCTCTGTCTCTCTGTCTCTCTCTGTCTCTCTCTCTGTCTCTCTTTCTGTTTCTCTTTCTGTCTCTGTCTCTCTCTCTCCCCTTCCCCCTCTCTCCCCATTCTCTCTCTCTCTCCTTCCTTCCCTCTCTCTCTCTCTCTCTCTCTCTCTCTCTCTCTCTCTCTCTCTCTCTCTCTCTCTCTCTCTCTCTCTCTCTCTCTCTCTCTCTCTCTCTCTCTCTCTCTCTCTCTCTCTCTCTCTCTCTCTCTCTCTCTCTCTCTCTCTCTCTCTCTCTCTCTCTATTTGTGGTCCTGTCAACTGGACTTTTTTTGGAACACCGTCATTTTTGTCTTACTGAGATTTACTGTCAGGACCAAGGTCTGACTTAATCTCTGCAGAAAACCTAGGTGCTGCTGTAGGCCCTCATTGGTTGGGGCCAGAAGCACCACATCATCAGCAAACAATAGACATTTGACTTCAGATTTAAGTAGGGTGAGGTAGGGTGGGGATCAAGCTACATCCCTGTCTCACCCCACGGCCCTATGGAAAGAAATGTGTGTGTTTTTGCCAATATTAACCACACACTTGATCTCTCTCCCTCTTTCTCCTTCCCTCCCTATCGCTCTCTGTCTGTCTATCTCTCTGTCTATCTCTTACGCCTTCTCGCTCTCCCTCTCCCTCTGGCTCTCTGTCTTTCTTCCGCCCTCTCTCTCTCCCTCTCAATCCCTCTCCCCCCCCCTCTCTTCTTCCCAGCAGCTGTTCAGTAGTGTGTAAAGCAGCAATACAGCACTAATAGTGAGACAATTATTTTGCTCAGGGTTTAATGTGTGTTGTTATTACACATCACAGCTGCTTAGGGGCGCCCTGGTTAATCTGCTGCTGAGTACATGTACAGCCGAGGTCCACAGCTATCTCCACACAACACTGATTGGTCCACAACTATCTCCACACAACACTGATTGGTCCACAGCTATCTCCACACAACACTGATTGATTGTACCCACGTGTTATAGAACTCTACTGATGTGTTAGAACCAAACCTCTCCAATATAACCCAGTAAATATGGGATCAAGGACAGAAATACTATTGGACCTCATGAAATCAAGGAAGTTGAAAGGTTTGTCAATGTATCTTAACCATCAGTTGTCCCTCTTGCCAGTACCCCTCTTGTTGCAAGGCTAAATTAACATCCAGTAATGGGAAGTAAAGATCCCCCCAACCTATGTTTATACTTCCAGCACCTCACCTCTAGCCCCCCCATCTTAAACTCATTTGCCAATTTATTTATATTTATTTTACCTTTATTTAACCAGGCAAGTCAGTTAAGAACAAATTCTTATTTTCAATGACGGCCTAAGAACAGTGAGTTAACTGCCTTGTTCAGGGGCAGAATGACAGATTTGTACCTTATCAGCTCTGGGATTTAGATCTTGCAACCTTTTGGTTACTAGTCCAACACACTAACCACTAGGCTACCTGCCAAGTCCAGAAGGGGGGGATTGCATCCCCCTCCCTCCACCCCACCTGGTCAATTAAAGGCAGAGAAAATTAAAGTGTGGCTAATAGACCCTGCTGGGTGAGTTAAACAAGATGGGGGTTATTGTCCTTGGGCTAAATGGCCTGGAACTCAAGACGTCCCTTCCTATTTGTTCGATACGCCTGCCTTGGTCTCTCTAACTCTACCCTGCCTCGTCACAGCTTCTCCCAATGATTGGGCACTCAATTGAGTCATACCTACATTGTGTTTAGTAGTATATTTTTTTCCTTGGCCACATGAAATCACAAAATGATTTTGAGTAGTGTAATCAGAAACAGCCAGGCTATGTCTCACAGTGACTCTGTCCAACTGACTGCTCCCTGGGCAGCGATTGGATTTCCTGTTCCATGTTCATTTGGTTCAGGTTGATTTTGTTTTACAGTTCAAAGAAACAAAAATACCTTCATGACAACTGTTATTAAAAGACTTACACCCTTACAAAAAAACGCATTATTTCAGATGTGGAAAATAACAGGATTTCATGTTAAATTTCCCATGTGAAATCCCGTAATGTTTTTTTTTACAATTCACATTCAGCTGTTAAAGCTCAAGAAGCAAATTAGATAAGGAAAGGACGAGACAAGTCATTGAGGGTGGAGACCGCATGAGGCATCCGTGGAACATGATTGATACAGAGACATATTATATAAACCAAATGATCACAGTCTCTGTTTCCTGTGATGAGAACGATTAACTCAGCTTAGTCGTAAAGTTATCAAGTCATTAATGCACACCACTTTCCATCCCACAGTTTAATGGGGAAATGCTAATTGAGATCAGTAATGTAAATTCATTTTAAAATTGTCAGTGTTCTTTGAAAGATTAAGGCCTAGATTTAATCTGATCAAGCATTAACCGGCGATAGCTGACACCCGCATAGCTGCTGTTTTGGTGACGTTGGAGGGGTAACTGATTTAGAGCTGTCAAATCATCACGAAGCCACACCCATCCCACTTACGTTAGAATTTCCGAACGAGAAAGTGCAGTCTATATAGAAATAATGACGCTCAAATTGAAAATCCTTAAACCAAATAAAGAGGATTTCTGTCACCCTAATGGAGGTGTAGATTACATCTCACATTCTAGTGTTTGAACTTGTAAACAAGGCTGCATGGGATTTCTCTTAATGCGACTCCGTGCAGCCAATGGCAATGTCACTTTAGTTATAATGCCGGGAGCCGCTTGTAGATTTGTCAACTCTAACGCAGTTCCACCTCTGACACCGTCAAAACAACAGCTATGCAGATGTCGGCTAAAGTGGATCTGATTGAATCGGGCCCTAACGCTTTGGTTGGAGGCATTTCATGATCCTTTCTCCCCATTCCAAGTGCAGTGAATGACGCGCACCTTAGAAGGCGAGTTGAAGGCTGTGGGCATGTCTTGGGGCGACACTAAGAAAACTAGAAATAACCATAAGCAAGTGAATGATGTGTAAAATGAACCATTATTACATTACAGTAATAAAGAGGAATTCATTTTAAATCAACATAACACTAATTACTTACTTTGTGTATTTCCTTCCAACAGATCTGCTCTGAAATGCAATGGGGCATCTGACCCCAGCCTCCACCTCTGTAGAAGATAATAGGGGGAGGGGGGGGCACAGCACAGGAACAGGAACAGGAAACCACAGCCCTAGCTTCCTGTCCTGTCCTGTACCTCAGTGTGCCAGCAGGGATCAGAGCTACATACAGGTTAATAGGACTCATGTAACCCATGACCGTGGGAATCATTCAGCTCAGTTTGGGGAAGAGAAAGATGGAAATAAGAGGATGAAAAGGGAGAGAGAGGGTCAAGAGCCACCACCCATTCCCTGTTTCAACGTCATTTATCTGGTGAAATAGGATCAATTACATTATAAAATGTTTAACGTTCTTGCAAAGTAAACATTTATATATTCATAGGATAATATAGTTTCTTTTTCTAAATGAACTGCATTTGACACTAATATAATTTGAGTACCCATTGTAAATGGGTTATAAATGGGTTCTAGCTATTTTATAGGAATGGTATATCAGAAATAACAAAGGCAGACGCCAGACCTCATCTTATTAACTTCATGTGTAAATACACAGAGAGGAGAGAGAAAGGTCAGTGGCACACTGTGGTTCCTCTGGGGTTGTTGGAATGAGTGTGTATGTGTGTGTGTGTGTGTCATGCCTTTTATATACAATATCTGCCCATTGTAGTAAAAACACACTCGTTCACACAGTTCCACAGAGCATCGCTCCCTCTCGCTGAGTGTTAGCCTGCCAGGTCACCCTTGATAAAAGTCTGTATTCGACATCCATCCCTGTCTGAGGGCGTTGGCATGGAAACCGGCCCCTAGGCAACAGTTTCGCTAGGGTGTTGTGGACAAGGATGGAGAATGTGTGTAAGCATCTGACTCTGATTCCAAAGGTTGTAGGTTTAAATCCAGCGATACAAAGTTGTTTTTGAGACTTTGCCTTAAGCCTATCACAAACCTTAACCCTTAACCATTCAGAGTTAATGCCTAACCTTAATATTTCAGAGTTAATGCCTAACCTTAACCTCAAACACCTTGAAATGTGACGTTTGCAACGACTTTGACGTGTGAAGAACATGGATCAACGTCTAATTCTGACATGAGAATGTGAGAGCTAGTTGGGATTAGCTGTGTATGTGTGTTTCTTCATGACTGAGTACATGCCTGTGTGTGTGTGTCTGTGTGGGTTGATTCTTCTGTGTGTGTGTGTGTCTGTGTGGGTTGATTCTTCTGTGTGTGTGTGTCTGTGTGGGTTGATTCTTCTGTGTGTATGTGTCTGTGTGGGCTGATCCTTCTGTGTGTGTGTGCGTGTGCCTGCATGCGTATGTGCGTTTGTGGGTGTTTTGCAAAAAATCTCTCAGTAGTGTGTTTTAATGTCTCAATCTGGGGAGATTAAGAGCCTAATCAAACCTGTCTGCCCTGACGGGAGAACATTGAAAGATAGATATGGTACTTTACACAGTTGATTAACCAGCGGCAGGCAGGTTGTGGGTGTGGGTGTGTGTGGGTGTGTGTGTGTGTGTACGTGCCTGTGTGTGCGCCTGCGTGTGTATGTGTGTGTGTGTCTCAGCGACAGACAGGTTGTGAAGATCTTTCACTGCTCTCATTAGACTAACCAGGTTTGTCACATACTAACGACAAAGCGACGGATGTTTTCTATATCGTATGTGTGTGTATTTGTTCCTTCATGACTGAGTGCTTGCCTGTGTGTCTTGCATGTGTGTGTGTGTGTGTGTGTGTGTGTGTGTGTGTGTGTGTGTGTGTGTGTGTGTGTGTGTGTGTGTGTGGGGTCTGTATGTGGGTCTGTGTGTGTGTGGGTCTGTGTGTGTGGGTCTGTGTGTGTGTCTGTGTGTGTGGGTCTGTGTGTGGGTGTGTACGTGTACGTGTACATGCCTCTAGAGGGTGAAACCCTACTGTAACTCTGTTGTGGCCCAGTGCCATGGTCAGGGTGACCTAGAGAGAACACAAAGAAGAAGCTGTAGTGTATGAATGCCTATCGATGGCACAGAGCCAGGCGTCAGGTCAAATCAACACATCAATTTCAATATGGCAACCAAGGCGTCTCAATACAGCCACAAAGTAACAACTCACAGCAAGCACCTCGCAGGACATTTTCAGATCTATGTTACCTCTGCTGTGTCTAGTGAAAAACTTCATATGCGATATAGATACCATCTAATTGATGAATTGATAGATAAGTGATGTTTTGACAGTAACACATTCAAGTTAACAGTCACACACTGTCTCTTCTGGGTCTTGCCAACCTATCAGCCATAGTCGAGAGGTCCCAATGGTGTCACTGCAAAGACACTGGTGTGTCAGACGACTTAATCTCCTCCCCCTGCAAACACAGAGGGGCTAAAGAGACAGTACACTCTTTATGAGGCCAGATCAGGAAGCATATGGAGGCAGGAAAGGCAGGGGAACATGTGTAGGTGTGTGAACCATGGTGGGGGACAAGCGTGAAAGTTGCGCGTATGTGTGTCTGTCTGTGTGGATGGGGGTGATAAGAGACAGTGTGTGGATGGGGGTGGCAAAGAAAGGGGGACTGTGTCAGAGAGGGAGAGAGAGTAAGAAACCGTGTGTTAGAGAGAGAGAGGGGGCAGCCTCTATCCAGTCTGGTGGAACTTCTCTCCTCTCAGCGTATTTGGTTGTGCTCCCATTCTTCATTAACTTCATTAACAGATGAGCCGCGGCGATTAGCCATGCTTCCCGCTGATTCAGCGCTCACACCCCCACCTCTCCCTTCCTCTCTCTCTCCCCTCCATCACTCCCTCTCTCCTACACTCCTCCTCCACTCCTGTACCGCTGGGGGGCTGTAAGAACACTTCTCCAGCTGACACCCCATCACAGAGAAGATGCAGAACCATTACCAGCTCACTGAGGAACACACACACACACACACAGCTCACTGAGGAACACACACACACACACAGCTCACTGAGGAACACACACACACACACAGCTCACTGAGGAACACACACACACAGCTCACTGAAGTACACACACACACACACAGCTCACTGAGGTACACACACACACACACAGATCACGGAGGAACACACACAAACACAGAGTGGGTATTCCTCTCTCTACTAGCTCTTCAGTAAGCTAAACATCTTTACTGCTCTCTGTGCCATCCTAACTAAGCCCTGTGCTTCTACAGTGGGCAGTGCCAAGGGGGCAGTAAGCCTGGGGTGTAATGTACCATTAGCTACGCCTGTGTCTTTAGCCAACAGACACAATAAAAACAGACTTTTCATCCAGTAGAGATGAAAATGCTATTGTTTCTCTTTATGCCCCGTTTCTCCCATGTTTTTGGCCTGAAGGTAATGTGGGTTAAAAGTCCAATGTCTAGGATGTAGACATCCAGAGCTGTCAGCCCTGACACGAGAACCTCCCTGACACGGGAACCTGCCTGACACGAGAACCTCCCTGACACAGGAACCTGCCTGACACGAGAACCTCCCTGACACGGGAACTTCCCTGACACGGGAACATTCCTGACACGGGAACCTCCCTGACACTAGAACCTGCCTGACATGAGAACCTCCCTGACACGAGAACCTCCCTGACACGGGAACCTCCCTGACACGAGAACCTCTCTGACACAGGAACTTCCCTGACACGGAAACCTGACAGCGTTTATCGTCTGAGAGACTTTTGATCAGTGATAAATCATGCAGCAAAGACGCCGTGGCTTGGAGTCCTTCTCCTCCTCCTCTCCCATTGGAGATCTGAGGAACAGTTGCTATGGTTTCAGCTCGCACCAAAACAGCAACAATAACAACAACAAGAACAACAATAACAACAACAAAAAGACTTAAAAATGCATAAGCGCACAAAGTATGAGATGGGAGAAACTTACGGGCTTGGCAGATCAACTGAGGATAAAGGGGCACATTGTGTGTGTGTGTGTGTGTGTGTGTGTGTGTGTGTGTGTGTGTGTGTGTGTGTGTGTGTGTGTGTGTGTGTGTGTGTGTGTGTGTGTGTGTGTGTGTGTGTGTGTGCGTGTGTTTGTGTGTGTATCAGGCTTCAAAGTGGCCTGAGGTTCCCAGGATGGAGCATCTTCACCCTCTCTGACACGAGGTGTTTGTCATCAATTATTGACGCCCCCCGTCTATCACCCGCCCACTCCCCCCTTCCTAAAAGGGAAAATCATCTTTCAACCTGTGTTTTCCTGCCACTGCATCATGTGTGAGGCAGAGGCGCAGAGAGGCAGGAGGCGAGCGGCCTGCTGATTGAAGCTTTATACAGGCTCCTGTCTTGTTACTCTCTCACACACACGTCACACACACATCACACGTCACACACACATCACACACACATCACACATCACACACACATCACACACACATCACATATGTACACGACAACATCACATTGCTGACTCCAAACGCCCGGCATATGCAGATCTGACACACACCGCTCCGACAAATTAATTTTACCTCTCACTCCTCTCTCAGCGTCTCTCTCCATCTCCTTCTCTCTCCCTCACTCCCTCTCTCCATCACTCTTCACACTGAAGACGAGACGAGCCAAGACATCTGGCTGTGTGTCAAAATAATATCATTTAATTTGTTACATGATTAAATGGCTGCTCTGCACAGGAATACTGGGATGCATCCACTTAAAAAAAAATAGACTTTCTCCACCTCTCTTTCTTTCCCTTTGTCTTCCCCCTCTCTCCCTCTCTCCCTCCCCCTCTCTCTTTATCTCG
This sequence comes from Brachymystax lenok tsinlingensis, assembly GCA_030435695.1. Lineage (NCBI taxonomy): Eukaryota > Metazoa > Chordata > Actinopteri > Salmoniformes > Salmonidae > Brachymystax > Brachymystax lenok. The sequence goes on from CM059803.1 coordinate 31,264,458, forward strand.
CTCCCCCCTCTCTCTCTCTCTCTCTCTCTCTCTCTCTCTCTCTCTCTCTCTCTCTCTCTCCTCTCTCCTCTCTCTCTCTAATTCTCTCTCCTCTTCTAGACCATCTATGCATTGGCTCTTGTGTTGCTTTTGTGTTGTTAGACATGTTGGCATTTAAACCGTAGTTGTATGTGTCAAAAAGGAAATACAGGGTTCCATCAGCAAAACATTCACGTTCTTAGATTTACAATAAGAACACACAAACGCATAGACAGTTATTCAACACCATACAACTCACACATAAACTCACACACACACACACCACACACACACACACACACAGCAAGACTTATCCCTGATAAGAGCAGCCTCAGTCTGAGAATCAGGGGCCAGTTCTCCATCGACTGCTGCCTGTCTGTCCCTCACATGAGTAAGAGCTATGGCTAAAAGCTGGCGCATAATTTGTACTTTTAATGGCAGAGCCTTCCATTCCTGTGACATGGCCTAATCAATAACAGGCCTGTCTCAGGCAGCCCGCCACTCCGTTGGCGTTTTATTAATTTTCAACAGGCTCACTAACTAGGCGACTTCTAGTGAGAGGCATTTCACACAGGATAATAGGCACCCTGGATTGATAGGTTCATTCCTAACATGCTCTAACCCCCATCCCTCTCTCCATACCTCCTATTCTCCATCTTGCTTTATCTTTCTTTCTGTCTCTCTCTGTCTCCCTCTTTATCTTTCTATCCTTGTATTGCCTCTCTCTGCTTTTCTCTCTTTCTTTCTCTTTCTCTCTCTTTCTACCTCTTCATATTTCTATCCCTGTATTGCCTCTCTCTCCTTTTCTCTCTCTCTTTCTTTTTATCTCTCCTTTTCTCTCTCTTTCTTTCTCTCTCTCATTTTCTCTCTCTCTCTTTCTCTCTCTGTCTCGCTCTCTCTTTCTCTTCAGTCAGAGTGTGATTTAAGGAGGAGTTGGGGACGTTGTGTCTCTTTCGTTTGGGCGTTAGCGACTGGAGCAATAGATCAATAAAGAAGGGGGGGAGTGAGGAAGGGATGGAAGGAGGGAGGGATGGAGAGAGGGATGGAGAGAGGGATGGAGAGAGGGAGACCCTGACCAGACAATAGCAAACGATGACTTGAGAGGGTCAACACATCAGTATCTCTGTCACCCAGGTGGACCAGAACACTGCATGGTGAACACAGAATATAGAAATACATGCAGAGACAGAAAGACAGACAGACACACACACACAACGACACACACTCAGACAGACACACACACAAAGATACAGACACACACATACACTCAGCCAGACACACAAACAGATACAGAGACACACACACGCGTACTGAATACATTATCCAACCAGACGGCCCGATCCATCACACAGGCAGCCCTCAGCAATCAATTCACCACTGAGCGCGCCCAGAGTGACATCACACAACGACAGTATAGACACATGAAGCCATATCATGGCAACAACAACTAGTTACCGAATTTACAAAAATAGATTTGGTGAAGAAAACGAATGTAAACTCTCCCCTTCTAAATATGGATGTTTGATTATTTGCTCATATATTTTGATCATTTACAATGGACCTCTTGATCATTAAATGTACTACTTTCCTCATTAGATAGGCTCAATTTGGATTTGGGCTGGATAGCAATCAGACACACAAGGCGTTAAAATTAGACCCTTATAAGAAATATGCTACGATGTACACTTAGAGGCCAGTTTATTAGGTACACCACCCTGTTCACGAAAATGGTTCTCTCTTCCAGACAGTATATAAAGCAGGAATCAAGACATTCAGTTACTGTTTGATTGAAATGTAGAATTGGCAAAACGAGTGATCTAAGGGACTTTGAGTGTGGTGTGATCGTCAGTGCCATGCACGTCGGTTCCAGTATCTCAGAAACGTCCGGCCTCCTGATCTTTTCACGCACAACAGTGTCTAGGGTTTACAGAGAATGCTGCGATTAACAGAAAACATCCAGTCAGCTGCAGTCCTGTGGGTGAAAACAGCTTGTTGATGAGAAATCAAAGGAGAATGGCAAGAATGGTGCAAGCTAACAGGCGGCCCACAAACAGGCAAATAATGGCACAGTACAACAGTGGTGAGCAGAACCACATCTCGGAACACACAACTCGTCGGTCCTTGTCACGGATGGGCTATTGCAGCAGACGACCACACCGGGTTCCACTCCTATCAGAGCAGCTCCAGTGGGCACGTGATCACCAACACTCGACAATTGAGGATTAGAAGAACATCACCTGGTCCAACAAATCCCAGTTCCTGTTGCATCATGCTGATGGCAGAGTCAGGATTAGGTTTAAGCAGCATGATTCCATGGCCCCATCCTGCCTGTTGTCAACAGTACATGCTGGTGGCGGTGGTGTAAGGATGTGGGGAATGTTTTCCTGGCACATGTTAGGTCCCTTGATACCAATTGAGCAATGTTTGAATGCCACACCTTGTAGAATCCATGCCCTGAAGAATTCAGGCTGTTCTGGAGGCAAAGGGGTGTCCGACACAGTACTAGAAGGGTGTACCTAATAAACTCTGTATGTTTTCCTTTTATTGTGCTTTCAGGACATTCCATAGTTTTGGAAGCAGGGTTCGTCCATTGAATGAGCTCTTGATGACAACATTACCTAATTAATAGCAGAATCATCCTGTTCATCCAATCAGATTTAGGCAAACAGACAGGCACATGTTCACTCAAAATGATTTATGTTGGCGTGGAAACCACTTTGTTTTGTTTTTATTTGGTGGAACTGGATGCTGTGTTACTGATTAAGAACAGGTTAATGATATAAACTCACTATGAACCTCTAGCTTTCCATTTTGCATCTCGAGGTATGTCTGTCAGTTCAGGAGGTGAAAGACAAACAGAAAGAAGAGATTTGAGAACAGAAACAAGCCAAGATGTTGTGTTGCTGTGAAACGTTCTGTGTGTGGTTGTCAGAATGTTCCCTCCCAGCTTCCTGCTGCTAACTGCTCCCCTCTCTTATCTCTGATCATCGTCATGACCATTACCTAATATGTATAATAAACACAAAAAGGACTGTGTGTGTGTGTGTCCAATTCTACACTCTCCTATACAGTACACTACATGTGGCTCTGGTCAAAAGTAGTGGGGAACTAAGGTTGTTCAGTATAGAGGCAGGAGGGTGGCATTTGATACTTGACCAAGAACCTTGCATGTGGATGTTGTCCTGTCCTCCTGTGACTAACGATCACATGAGGGTGGAAAGTTCTGGCATCATCACGTTCTGGTTGTTTTGTTCCCTTGTTTTTCTGCTGGAGGGGAAGGGGGTTCACAAACAAGAAACCAAACATGTAGTCCCTGACACGGAGAGGCTTGAGTCATATGTCTGATAGGGGGATAGGGTCAGGGACGAGAAGAGGACAGAGGGGGAGGGATGGAGAGAGGAAGGGAGGATAGAGGGAAGGATAGATAAGGAGAGGAAAGGACAACATAAGTGATACATGTTTACCAGTGGGACAGAGGTTGAAGGAATGCATCTGGGTTGATGTATTCAAATAGCTTAATATAATCCCTTCTACAGTTTACTTTCATGTTTCCTTTATGAACAAAGACCACACAGAGATGTTGTTCCTGTGATCAGTCGAGATCATCCTAACAATCTGTGTGTGTGTGTGTGTGTGTGTGTGTGTGTGTGTGTGTGTGTGTGTGTGTGTGTGTGTGTGTGTGAGAGAGCAAAGAGAGAGAGAGAGAGAGAGAGAGAGAGAGAGAGAGAGAGAGAGAGAGAGAGAGAGAGAGAGAGAGAGAGAGAGAGAGAGGGATATTGTGTGTGTGTGTGGTGACATGGTGGGCGGTGCTCTGGGGCTGGGACTGAGGTGTCTAAGCAGGCCTGTTAGACTGGAACCCGTAGCCGTCAATCAAACAGGGTGGCCATGCAGATACTACCTGTCAATGGCCCACAGGAAAATGGATGCCTGAGAAAGCCATAACTATGATAAATTTACTCCTCTGATTCCACCAGTAGCCCCCACTCCTCACACAGAGAGAGAGAGAGAGAGAGAGAGAGAGAGAGAGAGAGAGAGAGAGAGAGAGAGAGAGAGAGAGAGCACCACACATATACAGTACACGCACAGCGACACACACACACAGTCAGACACACACAGACACACATACACATCACACACAACCACCTCCCCCCACACATTGCCCCCCTTCCTCGCTCCTCCCTTCAGCCGTCTGTATGTGACTAATGTATGCGGTAAAGCTGCTCGCTACCACGCCGCTCACCAGCGCGCCACCACCCTGATCGGCTCATCCATCTCCACGTCTTCGCCCCACACCGCATTCAAATACATTTGTCACCGTACGTTTATGAAATATTGATGACGGGACAGAGAAGGAAGGCAAGGGGTTGGAGAAGAGGAGTAGGAAGGGAAGGGGTTGGAGAAGAGGAGTGGGAAGGGAAGAGGTAGAGGTGAGTTAGGAGGGGAGGAGAAAGGAGGGAGATAAGAGAAGGACAAAACAAGAATAGGAAGGGTGGAGGGAGGGCAGATAGAGTAATAAAGACGTAAGGTCCTAGGGATCTGTAAAGATACGGGGGTGGGTGTTGGTGGGGAGGGCAGATAGAGAGATAAAGACATAAGGTCCTAGGGATCTGTAAAGATACGGGGGTGGGTGTTGGTGGGGAGGGCAGATAGAGAGATAAAGACATAAGGTCCTAGGGATCTGTAAAGATACGGGGGTGGGTGTTGGTGGGGAGGGCAGATAGAGAGATAAAGACATAAGGTCCTAGGGATCTGTAAAGATACGGGGTGGGTGTTGGTGGGGAGGGCAGATAGAGAGATAAAGACATAAGGTCCTAGGGATCTGTAAAGATCCGGGGGTGGGTGTTGGTGGGGAGGGCAGATAGAGAGATAAAGACATAAGGTCCTAGGGATCTGTAAAGATACGGGGGTGGGTGTTGGTGGGGAGGGCAGATAGAGAGATAAAGACATAAGGTCCTAGGGATCTGTAACGATACGGGGGTGGGTGTTGGTGGGGAGGGCAGATAGAGAGATAAAGACATAAGGTCCTAGGGATCTGTAAAGATACGGGGTGGGTGCTGGTGGGGAGGGCAGATAGAGAGATAAAGACATAAGGTCCTAGGGATCTGTAACGATCTGAGGTGGGTGTTGGTGGGGAGGGCAGATAGAGAGATAAAGACATAAGGTCCTAGGGATCTGTAAAGATCTGAGGGGTGGGTGTTGGTGGGGAGGGCAGATAGAGAGATAAAGACATAAGGTCCTAGGGATCTGTAAAGATACGGGGTGGGTGTTGGGGGACATTAAATGTATCTTATAGCACTACAAACATCAACCATTTGACAACTGCTAAAAAACACCAAATGGAAATGCAGGCCTTTTCAAACCACTGACTCCTGATTTGAAAAAGGGAAGTGTCTTGTTAAAAAAGAATCACACTAATTTCCAAAAGACAGGACAGGAAAAGGGCAAATCCCATACTGCTTTACTTTGGAATACCCAATGTTCCAATTACCCATTTCTCAATATTACATGTCAATCTAGGTGGCGATATCCCTACTCTATTTTTGTCCTTCAAACTCCCAAGTTTGGATTCCGGAAAGCAACCATCGGTCTTGGTTTGGATTAAAAATAAATGTTTTACTCATTTGCTATTATTGGGGTGTAAACAACAAAATCCATCTCAACAGTCTAGTATTTGTATCAGTAGTAGTCAGTAGAACGGAGCAAGGCTTATCTTGGAGAAACATGTTTAGGTCAACAACAGAACATATCTCTTTGAGAGAACAACTGTGTCACAACAACATGGGCTCTGGGTGTGTACCTATTAAAGGCTCCATAATAGAACTGGTCAGGCCCAGGACACTGACTTCTATAGCAGGCACAGTAACAGGAAGACTAGATGGAGTGTAAGTATGGGAAGCACAGAACAACCAGAGTACTACAGTGCGTGTCTGTGTGTGTGTGTGTGTGTGTGTGTGTGTGTGTGTGTGTGTGTGTGTGTGTGTGTGTGTGTGTGTGTGTGTGTGTGTGTGTGTGTGTGTGTGTGTGTGTGTGTGTGTGTGTGTGTAACCCCATGTGTTCTCTCATCAGCTCCAGTCTTGTTGTTTCTGTTCATTCCTCACACTCCTTTCAGTTACTACTGACCCCCAAACAGCCCAGAGACTCTGCTTAAAACTACTAAGTCCTAACATGGCTATAATTTGGATGTTTAGTTATTTTCCCCTCAGAATCTAAAGTATTACTTCAGATTTGTCTCAGATTAAAACCACAAGTGCTCTCCCAAGATGCCGCTGGTGCTTGGAGAGAGGGTGTGCAGGTGTGTGACTGTGTGTGTGGGGGGGGGGAGGCATCAGCTAATTGTTGTAATAATTACCATGACTACAGGAATAGAGAGTCGAGACTACCAGAGAGAGAGGAGAGAGAGAGAGAGAGGAGATGCCAGTGAACTGACAGTCATTAACCTCCTCTTTATCTCCCATCTTCTTCTCTTTCTCATTCTCTCTCCTTTCTCTCTCCTCCAATTCTCCCCTCTCCCCTTTCTCTTACTCTATATACACCTTTCCCTCGCTCTCTCATCCATATTTTCCTCTCTCCCTCTCTCTCTCTCTTATCCCAGAGTGACAATCTATGTTCCATTGTTCCCCTCTAGTCTCCTGATGGCTACTAGCTAATTAAAGACATTCTCAACATGCTTCTAACACGCTCTTATCACTCCTCTCATACAAAGCCTTTCCACAGCCCAGGACTCCCATCACTACCATATACCGTAGGCCCAGTTCTAAGAAGCTATGTGCAATAATTAACACATTAAACACTATCATAAAGGTACAATAAGGGCTTGGTTATCATAATAAGGGTAGGATTATTAAACTCCTGACGGCTGTCATATTTCCTCAGGTAAACCTGTTTAGGTTTAGCCCTGCTAAGGGGAAACTGAGGGGATGGTGGTGCTGCTGGGTCATGGTCAGGTGATCAGGGGACTGTCCGGGAGCAGGGAGAAATAAGGGCAGTGAGATAGGAGATGGTGACTCACAGAGAGAAGACTGTCTTAACACACACGCAACACACACCCTCGTATTGCACACACACAAATGGACAAACACACTCAATTACGCACGTACACAAAAGCATACACGCTCACACGCTTGTATGCCAAGCATTTAAAATACACTCAGCACAATGTTGTACTACTGCAATTTACCAAAACATACAAAAGCACTGGCCATGCCAAATCATCCACTTAGCTTAACTGATCAATGACTTACAGCAAATCATAGCAGGAGACAGAGAGAGTGGGACTAGAGAGAGGAGGGAGAGTAAGGAAGAGAGAGAGAAAAAGAGAGGAGGGAGAGTAAGGGAGAGAGAGAAAGAGAGAGGAGGGAGAGAGTGGGGAAGAAAAAGAAAGGGGGAGCAAGAGAGAGAGGTCTGAGAGCTTACTTTGGCACAATTAGAGAACAAGAAAACAGCTACCATAATGAGAAATTAACTAAACACACACACACACACGCTAGCACTACTGAGGATAGAGCGCCCTCTACTGCCAGACTCTGACAGGTCAGCTGCATTATGGACCAATTTATGACATCCTAAATCCTTTGAGCTGAAGTGTTCTGTTTGCAATGACCTCTGCAGAGCCACTGTGTTGAGGTCCAGAGCCACTGTGTTGAGGTCCAGAGCCACTGTGTTGAGGTCCAGAGCCACTGTGTTGAGGTACAGAGCAGCTGTGTTGAGGTCCAGAGCCACTGTGTTGAGGTCCAGAGCCGCTGTGTTGAGGTCCAGAGCCGCTGTCTTAAGGTACAGAGACGCTGTGTTGAGGTCTAGAGCCGCTGTGTTGAGGTACAGAGCCGCTGTGTTGAGGTCCAGAGCCGCTGTGTTGAGGTCCAGAGCCGCTGTGTTGAGGTCCAGAGCCGCTGTGTTGAGGTCTAGAGCCGCTGTGTTGAGGTCCAGAGCCGCTGTGTTGAGGTCCAGAGCCGCTGTGTTGAGGTCTAGAGCTGCTGTGTTCAGGTCCAGAGCAGCTGTGTTGAGGTCCAGAGCCGCTGTGTTGAGGTCTAGAGCCGCTGTGTTCAGGTCCAAAGCCGCTGGTTTGAGGTCCAGAGCCGCTGTGTTCAGGTCCAGAGCCGCTGTGTTGAGGTCCAGAACCGCTGTGTTGAGGTCTAGAGCTGCTGTGTTCAGGTCCAGAGCAGCTGTGTTGAGGTCCAGAGCCGCTGTGTTGAGGTCCAGAGCCGCTGTGTTGAGGTCCAGAGCCGCTGTGTTGAGGTCTAGAGCCGCTGTGTTGAGGTCCAGAGCCGCTGTGTTGAGGTCCAGAGCCGCTGTGTTGAGGTCTAGAGCTGCTGTGTTCAGGTCCAGAGCAGCTGTGTTGAGGTCCAGAGCCGCTGTGTTGAGGTCTAGAGCCGCTGTGTTCAGGTCCAAAGCCGCTGGTTTGAGGTCCAGAGCCGCTGTGTTCAGGTCCAGAGCCGCTGTGTTGAGGTCCAGAGCAGCTGTGTTGAGGTCTAGAGCCGCTGTGTTGAGGTCCAGAGCCACTGTGTTGAAGTCCAGAGCCGCTGTGTTGAGGTCCAGAGCCGCTGTGTTGAGGTACAGAGCAGCTGTGTTGAGGTCCAGAGCCGCTGTGTTGAGGTCTAGAGCCGCTGTGTTGAGGTCCAGAGCCGCTGTGTTGAGGTCCAGAGCCGCTGTGTTGAGGTCTAGAGCTGCTGTGTTCAGGTCCAGAGCAGCTGTGTTGAGGTCCAGAGCCGCTGTGTTGAGGTCTAGAGCCGCTGTGTTCAGGTCCAAAGCCGCTGGTTTGAGGTCCAGAGCCGCTGTGTTCAGGTCCAGAGCCGCTGTGTTGAGGTCCAGAGCCGCTGTGTTGAGGTCCAGAGCCGCTGTGTTGAGGTCTAGAGCTGCTGTGTTCAGGTCCAGAGCAGCTGTGTTGAGGTCCAGAGCCGCTGTGTTGAGGTCCAGAGCCGCTGTGTTGAGGTCCAGAGCCGCTGTGTTGAGGTCTAGAGCCGCTGTGTTGAGGTCCAGAGCCGCTGTGTTGAGGTCCAGAGCCGCTGTGTTGAGGTCTAGAGCTGCTGTGTTCAGGTCCAGAGCAGCTGTGTTGAGGTCCAGAGCCGCTGTGTTGAGGTCTAGAGCCGCTGTGTTCAGGTCCAAAGCCGCTGGTTTGAGGTCCAGAGCCGCTGTGTTCAGGTCCAGAGCCGCTGTGTTGAGGTCCAGAGCAGCTGTGTTGAGGTCTAGAGCCGCTGTGTTGAGGTCCAGAGCCACTGTGTTGAAGTCCAGAGCCGCTGTGTTGAGGTCCAGAGCCGCTGTGTTGAGGTACAGAGCAGCTGTGTTGAGGTCCAGAGCCGCTGTGTTGAGGTCTAGAGCCGCTGTGTTGAGGTCCAGAGCCGCTGTGTTGAGGTCCAGAGCCGCTGTGTTGAGGTCCAGAGCCGATGTGTTGAGGTCCAGAGCCGCTGTGTTGAGGTCCAGAGCCGCTGTGTTCAGGTCTAGAGCCGCTGTGTTGAGGTCCAGAGCCGCTGTGTTGAGGTACAGAGCAGCTGTGTTGAGATCCAGAGCCGCTGTGTTGAGGTCCAGAGCCGCTGTGTTGAGGTCCAGAGCCGCTGTGTTGAGATCCAGAGCTGATGTGTTGAGGTCCATAGCCGCTGTGTTCAGGTCCAGAGCCACTATGTTGAGGTCCAGAGCCGCTGTGTTCAGGTCCAGAGCCGCTGTGTTGAGATCCAGAGCCGCTGTGTTGAGGTACAGAGCTGCTGTGTTGAGGTCCAGAGCCGCTGTGTTGAGGTCCAGAGCCGCTGTGTTCAGGTCCAGAGCCGATGTGTTGAGGTCCAGAGCCACTGTGCTGAGGTCCAGAACCGCTGCGTTGAGGTCCAGAGAAGCTGTGTTGAGGTCCAGAGCCGCTGTGTTGAGGTCCAGAGCCGCTGGTTTGAGATCCAGAGCCACTGTGTTCAGGTCCAGAGCCACTGTGTTGAGGTCCAGAGCCGCTGTGTTCAGGTCCAGAGCCGCTGGTTTGAGGTCCAGAGCCTCTGTGTTGAGGTCCAGAGCCACTGTGTTCAGGTCCAGAGCCGCTGTGTTTAGCGGATGAGTTGGAGATCTGGCATTGAGACATGGAGACTGTGGGAGAATGTAGTGAGTGAATGAGTTGGACATCTGGCATGAATAAAGTGATAGTGAGGAGAGATGCGTACAGGCTGTGTGATGATAATAATAACAGTAACAACACATATTATTTGCGCCTTTCAAAATGAACTTACAGAATAAAGAATCAAATTAAATGTAAGCATGACACTACTAAAAGCAAAGTGCATTACAACAGTGACCCGTGGTACCCCAAAAATTCCATACTCAATAATACAGGGGGAAATAATACAACAACAAGGTCATCAAGGCAGTTCAAATTGAGAGGCTACTTCAACAACCCCTGCATCACAGATAAAAGGAAAAAAGACCTAGACCAAGGTTTAAAACACTATAGGCTGAACGCTAGGTGGGTTTTGAGATGGGTCTTGAAGATTTGGATGGAGTCGGATTCGCAGAGATCAAGGAGGAGAGAGTTCCATGGAGTCAGGGGGGCATAGCTGAAGGCACGATCCCCCATGGAGCGTCGTCTGGTGAGGGGGGAGACTCAGAGGAGATTGGCTGTCATATGCTGGCTAACTGACGTGGTGGGGGGTGTGATCTGGGGGAGGGGGGTGAGAGTTGTGATACTGGCATGGGTAGCAGGTTGGTCGGGTGGCAGAGAGAGTGTGTGTGTGTGTGTGTGTGTGTGTGTGTGTGTGTGTGTGTGTGTGTGTGTGTGTGTGTGTGTGTGTGTGTGTGTGCGTGTGTGCGTGCGTGTGTGTGTCGCATTTGACAAACATGAGAAAATAACAATGTAGCTCTGTCAGCGGGTCCTGTCCCTGGTTGACGAGGTGAGATTTTCTCAGATGAACGGCGAACACGAGATGAACGAGGAAATGAACGCCTCAGACACACTCTGACACCTCAAAGTGCAATATCTTGTATTTGACACTCTAGCGGATAATGGCGCCACTGAGGGGTTAGGAGAAAACCAAGCATGTAAACACAAAAAGACCAACAGGGCTGTTACCCCCCTCTTTCACACACACGCAAACAGACACAATATGTAAAGGCCCTGTCTGCATTTGGATGACAGATGAGGTCTGTTTCACACCTCCACTTCATCTTGCCTCCTTCCTCCACACCCTCCACCATCCAACCCCACCCACACCCCTGCCCCGCACACACACCCCTCTCGCCCCATCCATCTCTCCTCACCCAAGTGGTCACACCATCGCCTCATCATCACTAACAGAGGCGTGAGGGGAAGCAGCAATATGGCCAGGAAGACACGCACACACACAATGTGCCCAGGAAGACACACACACACAATATGGCCAGGAAGACGCACACACACAATATGGCCAGGAAGACACATACACACAATATGGCCAGGAAGAAACACACAATATGGCCAGGAAGACAAACACACACAATATGACCAGGAAGACACATACACACAATATGGCCAGGAAGAAACACACAATATGGCCAGGAAGACACATACACACAATATGGCTAGGAAGACACACACACACACAATAAGGCCAGGAAGACGCTAGTCCCCCCCTCTTTCTGTCTCCTTCTCCCTTTCACCATCATCCCTCCTCTCTCTATCTCACCATCCTACCCTCCTCTCTCTATCTCACCATCCATCTCTCCTCTATCTCACCATCCATCTCTACTCTCTCTATCTCACCATACATCCCTCCTCTCTCTATCTCACCATCATCCCTTCTCTACTGGGTTGGGTAGGTTATTTTCTAAATTTAGTCCGTTACAGTTACTAGTTACCGGTTCAAAATTTTAATCAGTAACGTAATCTGAATATGCTGCATTTGTTGTTTAACCTTTTGTTGGTGACACTTTGATATCTTGATAATATGCAGCTGCTTAAAGGGCAATACACAGATGAAACAACAACAAAATGTCGCCCCGCCTCTGTTCTGGTCAACAGCTGAGGGATAGGCCTGGTGAAATGAAGCAGATTAATGACAGAGCTATGGATGCAAGGACTGACCATCCATGATATCAAAATGATTGTGTTAACCATGTTATGAGGCTATACAGTGTTTGTTTACATTTACAATGTTTACAAACATTGGAGGAAAACAAGCTTCTCTTTTGGGTTCTCATGGAGTGTGACAGTTGAACTAAGCTCATGAGGCATTTATAAGTTATATTCTTCAGCAATCAATGGATATATATATAAGTCAAAAAATGGATGTAGCAACTACAGATTGCCCCTTTAAGACTATCAAAAGTGTGCAAGTTTGAGCATGTGTCCATTAGGCTTATGGACTTTTTATCAGCATGAATTGGATTGAGCAATAAAAGCCCCACTTTTATTCCATAGGCTGGGATCCGCACTATGCAGCTGTTGTTCCATAGGCTGGGATCTGCACTATGCAGCTGTTGCAAGAGCACATTTTTCACTGGCTGTCCACTGGTTTCAAAAACATTGATTGATAGGCAGTTTAAACGTCTTGAATTCAACCATTATTGTGTTCAAATACACATTTATATTTGTGAACAGCCATCCACAACAACCACAATCCGTAAGGCGCAAATAGCTAAATGAGAGAGTAGCAGTGTGATTCACATCAATGCGCAATGTACAGTTGAAGTCGGAAGTTTACATACACCTTAGCCAACTACATTTAAACTCTGTTTTTCACAATTCCTGACATTTAATTCTAGTAAATATTCCCTGTCTTAGGTCAGTTAGGATCACCGCTTTATTTTAAGAATGTGAAATGTCAGAATAATAGTAGAGAGAATTATTTCTTTCAGCTTTTATTTTTTTCATCACTTTCACAGTGGATCAGAAGTTTACATACACTCAATTAGTATTTGGTAGCATTGAATTTAAATTGTTTAACTTGGGTCAAGCATTTCGGGTAGCCTTCCACAAGCTTCCCACAATAGGTTGGGTGAATTTTGGCCCATTCCTCCTGGCAGAGCTGGTGTAACTGAGTCAGGTTTGTAGGCCTCCTTGCTCGCACACAATTTTTCAGTTCAGCCCACAAATGTTCTATAGGATTGAGGTTAGGACTTTGTGATGGCCACTCCAATACCTTGACTTTGTTATCCTTAAGCCATTTTGCCACAAATTTGGAAGTATGCTTGGGGTCATTGTCCATTTGGAAGACCCATTTGCGACCAAGCTTTAACTTCCTGACTGATGTCTTGAGATGTTGCTTCAATATATGCACATAATTTTCCTCCCTCATGATGCCATCTATTTTGTGAAGTGAACCAGTCCCTCCTGCAGCAAAGCACCCCCACAACAAGATGCTGCCACCCCAGTGCTTCACGGTTGGGATGGTGTTCTTCAGCTTACAAGCCTCTCTCTTTTTAATGATGGTCATTATGGCCAACAGTTCTATTTTTGTTTCATCAGACCAGAGGACATTTCTCAAAAAAGTACAATCTTTGTCCCCATGTGCAGTTGCAAACCGTAGTCTGGCATTTTTATGGCGGTTTTGGAGCAGTGGCTTCTTCCTTGCTGAGCGGCCTTTCAGGTTATGTCGATGTCGGACTCGTTTTAATGTGGATATAGATACTTTTGTACCTGTTTCCTCCAGCATCTTCACAAGGTCCTTTGCTGTTGTTCTGGGATAGATTTGCACTTTTCGCACCAAAGTACGTTCATCTCTAGGAGACAGAACATGTCTCCTTCCTGAGCGGTATGACGGCTGTGTGGTCCCATGGTGTTTATACTTGCGTACTATTGTTTGCACAGAAAAATACTTGTGTCATGCGCAAAGTACAGTCGTGGCCAAAAGTCTTATACATTTTCACAAAGTCTGCTGCCTCAGTTTGTATGATGGCAATTTGCATATACTCCAGAATGTCTTGAAAAGTGATCAGATGAATTGCAATTAATTGCAAAGTCCATCTTTGCAATGCAAATTAACTGAATCCCCCCAAAAAAATTCCACTGCATTTCAGCCCTGCCACAAAAGGACCAGCTGACATCATGTCAGTGATTCTCTCGTTAACACAGGTGTGAGTGTTGACGAGGACAAGGCTGATTGAGTTTGAATAACAGACTGGAAGCTTCAAAAGGAGGGTGGTGCTTGGAATCATTGTTCTTCCTTTGTCAAACATGGTTACCTGCAAGGAAACACGTTCCGTCATCATTGCTTTGCACAAAAAGGGCTTCACAGGCAAGGATATTTCTGCCAGTAAGATTGCACCTAAACCAACCATTTATCGGATCATCAAGAACTTCAAGGAGAGCGGTTCAATTGTTGTGAAGATGGCTTCAGGGCGCCCAAGAAAGTCCAGCAAGCGCCAGGACCGTCTCCTAAAGTTGATTCAGCTGCGGGATCGGGGCACCACCAGTACAGAGCTTGCTCAGGAATGGCAGCAGGCAGGTGTGAGTGCATCTGCATGCACAGTGTGGGGAAGACTTTTGGAGGATGGCCTGGTGTCAAGAAGGGCAGAAAAGAAGCCACTTCTCTCCAGGAAAAACATCAGGGACAGACTGATATTCTGCAAAAGGTACAGGGATTGGACTGCTGAGGGCTGGGGTAAAGTCATTTTCTCTGATGAATCCCCTTTCCGATTGTTTGGGGCATCCGGAAAAAAGCTTGTCCGGAGAAGACAAGTTGAGCGCTACCATCAGTCCTGTGTCATGCCAACAGTAAAGCATCCTGAGACCAATCATGTGTGGGGTTGCTTCTCAGCCAAGGGAGTGGGCTCACTCACAATTTTGCCTAAGAACACAGCCATGAATAAAGAATGGTACCAACACATCCTACGAGAGCAACTTCTCCCAACCATCCAGGAACAGCTTGGTGACGAACAATGCCTTTTCCAGCATGATGGAGCACCTTGCCATAAGACAAAAGTGATAACTAAGTGGCTCGGGGAACAAAACATATATTTTGGTTCCATGGTCAGGAAACTCCCCAAACCTTAATCCCATTGAGAACTTGTGGTCAATCCTCAAGAGGCGGGTGGACAAACAAAAACCCACAAGTTCTGACAAACTCCAAGCTTCGATTATGCAAGAATGGGTTGCCATCAGTCAGGATGTGGTCCAGAAGTTAATTGACAGCATGCCAGGGCGGATTGCAGAGGTCTTGAAAAAGAAGGGTCAACACCGCAAATATGTACTCTTTGCATCAACTTCATGTAATGTCAATAAAAGCCTTTGACACTTATGAAATGCTTGTAATCGTACTTCAGTATTCCATAGTAACATCTGACAAAAATATCTAAAGACACTGAAGCAGCAAACTTTGTGGAAATTAATATTTGTGTGGTTCGCGTAGACCACACCACTGCTGTCATCCTTACCTCCAAGCATTTATTCAAGTTGGATAATCTTTGGATATCAACAGCAGTCGCACCATTGGAAGACATAGCTTGGACAGTAGCCTACAAAAGCCTATTCCTGCTCTTTCCCGCGATCCATCAAACACATTTGGTTTGTGATCATTGTGTCTCTGACTTGTGGTCAGACTTGCTCAGGTGGAACAAACTTAAATTCTGAATTTAAAAGTAATCCTAGAAATAATCATCTAGTTTTTCAAAGTGTCTGTAATCTGATTACAATATTTTAGCTGACAACGTAACGGATTACAGCTACCGTTTTTTGTAGTCCCTTTAGATTACATGTAATCCGTTCCTCCCCAACCCTGCTCCTCTCTCTATCTCACCACTATCTCACCATCCATACCTCCTCTCTCTATCTCACCATCCATCCCGCCTCTCTCTTTCTCACCATCCCTGTCAACAGTTGGTATACTCTTTGCTGAACGTGGGGTGGCAGGTAGGCTAGTGGTTAGAGTGCTGGATTAGTAACTGAAAGGTTGCAAGCTCAAATCCCTGCGCTGACAAGGTAAAAATCTGTTGTTCTACCCCTGAACAAGGCAGTTAATCCACAGTTCCTAGGCCGTCATTGTAAATAAGAATCTGTCCTTAACTGACTTGCCTAGTTAAATAATAAAAATATGTTACTGTATCTGGAAATGACAGTGGGAACAAAAGAACAGCGTCTGTATCTCACTCTCATGAAGGGAACAATGAGGACCTAGATCCAGTGGTGGAAAAAGTATAATTTTCTTGATTTTTGGGCTAACTCCAACAGTCAGACATAATTTACAAGCAAAGCATGTGTGTTTAGTGAGTCCACCAGATCAGAAGCAGTAGGGATGACCAGGGATGTTCTCTTGATAAGTGTGTGAAATTGACAATTTTAATGTCCTGCTAAGCATTCAAAATGTAACGAGTACTTTTGGGTGTCAGGGAAAATGTCAGGAATGTAGAGAAGTAAAAGTAGTAAAAAATATCAGTAGTAAAGTGAATTACAGATACCCCAAAAGACGACTTAAGTAGTACTTTATTTTACCCCATTATACCCCATTTCCTAGATTCTAGTAGAATGGACTCAATGGAATCTGAACCAGGTATCCTAAAACCTTGATCACATAAGGGTACTGTTTTCTCTCTTCCATGATTCAGTTAAACTCAGGTGTCATGTGTTGTTCAATTATCAACACTCCTAACCTGTCATGAGGACTGAAGAATGAATGTGAGTTTATCCAAAACACACACATGCACACACAGCCCCCCTCAGCTCCCCATTCCACACCACACACAGTCTCCCCTCAGATCCCTAGTCCCCACCACACACAGCCTCCCCTCAGCTCCCTAGTCCCCACCACACACAGCCTCCCCTCAGCTCCCTAGTCCCCACCACACACAGCCTCCCCTCAGCTCAGCAGTCCCCACCACACACAGCCTCCTCTCAGCTCCCTAGTCCCCACCACACACAGCCTCCCCTCAGCTCCCTAGTCCCCACCACACACAGCCTCCCCTCAGCTCCCTAGTCCCCACCACACACAGCCTCCCCTCAGCTGCCTAGTCCCCACCACACACAGCCTCCCCTCAGCTCAGCAGTCCCCACCACACACAGCCTCCCTCAGCTCAGCAGTCCCCACCACACACAGCCCCCCTCAGCCCCCCAGTCCCCACCACACACAGCCTCCCCTCAGCTCAGCAGTCCCCACCACACACAGCCTCCCTCAGCTCACCAGTCCCCACCACACACAGCCCCCTCAGCCCCCAGTCCCCACCACACACAGCCTCCCCTCAGCTCAACAGTCCCCACCACACACAGCCCCCTCAGCCCCCCAGTCCCCACCACACACAGCCTCCCCTCAGCTCACCAGTTCCCACCACACACAGCCTCCCCTCAGCTCACCAGTCCCCACCACACACAGGCAGAAGGTGTAGTGTAAGAGTATATAAGTCCACCTGTGTTGACAGGATGTGTGTTGCCCTTCGCTCCTTACTGCTAGAGCCAACCAACCAACGGGCGGGCCACAGATTTGTGTCTCTGTTAGCATCCAGCCCTCTTTCCTTTTCCAGCTCAGCAGCTAAGAAAGTGCCAATCCCACAGTTTAAAGGCCCCACTGGCCCCGCCATCATGATAGATAGCTTAAAAACGAGGACGTGTGTTTAAAAAAGGAGGAGAGGAGAGGGGGAATAGAGAGGGAGAAAAAAGCCACACAGCAGCAGCTGTCAGACAAGAGAGAGACCAAGCTAGCATGACCAGACTCCAAACAGAGAGAGGGAGAGATAGGGGAAGAGAGAGGAGAGAGAGATGGAGATATAGAGAGACACAACTTCCTGGGAATGGTGCAGGATAGTTGCTTGGCTTAGGAACATTCATTTAATGAACTTGACAAAGGAAGGTTATTTTCTTTGTATTTTATTACTTTAACAGAAAGTTCAAACATGGTTACATTTAATTTCAATTTTGTTAATGTTCTAGGACCACTCTCCAACTGGTTTGAGACAGGGGATGTTCTCAAATATTTCAGAGAACATTAAGAAACAACATTTCAAATCCACAATTTGGATCCCTCCACAGCCTCATAGAGGATCTAGATACGTTTTCCAATATCTCTGGATTACAACCAAATGATGATAACTGTACTATATTCAATTTTGGAACTTTTACATTACCGTGTAGTGGAAAAATAACCCTTATTTAATTCTTTAGTCATCTCCTAATTTACCAATTTGCTTATGGCCCTGCCTACAAAAAATACAAAAAATATTCAATTTTATTTGGATTGGCAAGCCAGACAGAATTACATGGGCCTATTTATATTATGAATATGAATTCAGGTGGGGGCAGACATTATTCAATATTAAAGTATTATATATATATATGTATTTGTAAATGGTAACATAATTAGGACTGGTGGAGTTTTGTCACACGTGCAGATAACAAAAATATATGTAAATGTCTGCTCGATGCAAAATTACAACCAACTAATTCCAGGATCAGGGACATCACTAGACATTCAGAATATCCGGGGCTCAGCCCTGAAAACCCGGGGCTCACTCCGGGGAGGTGGGTTTGATCCCCGCGCGACCAAAATGAAGCGCCCGCATGCTAGCATTGAACATTTTGCAGAAACAAAACGCTATGTTGCATATCTTCCTTCTCCCTTCCATGCGCTGTGCTCTCCTGACGCCAAGTGATCTTAAGGATCCGCCACTTTTTTTCAATTTTCGCCTAAAATGACATACCCAAATTGAACTGCCTGTAGCTCAGGACCTGAAGCAAGGATATGCATACTCTTGATACCATTTGAAAGGAAACACTTTTGAATTTTGTGGAAATGTGAAAGGAATGTAAGAGAATATAACACATTCGATCTGGTAAAATATAATACAAAGAAAAAAAAAAAAATTTTTTTTTGTACCATCATATTTGAAATGCAAGAGAAAGGCCATAATGTATTATTCCAGCCTAGGCGCAATTTAGATGTTGGCCACTAGATGGCAGCAGTGTATGTGCAAAGTTTTAGACTGATCCAATGAACCATTGCATTTTTGTAAAGACTGCCCAAATGTGTCTAATTGGTTTATTACTAACTTTTCAAGTTCATAACTGTGCACTCTCCTCAAACAATAGCATGGTATTATTTCACTGTAATAGCTACTGTAAATTGGACAGTGCAGTTAGATTAACAAGAATTTAAGCTTTCTGCCATTATCCGATATGTCTATGTCCTGAGAAATGATCTTGTTACTTACAGCGTCATGCAATTCCCATTAGCGCACATTAGCTCAACCGTCCCGAAGGTGGGACACCGATCTGTAGAGATCCTTACGAGGTTAATGTTAATTCAATGGATTGTGGTCAGTATATGGTGTCAATAATATTTATGTTGGAAAAAGTATTTATCATTTTGTTGCATTGTTTTCATAAACCATGTCCAATATTTGATTGGCAATAATATAAAAACAGCCTAATGTTGACGTTGGTCACATTACTGCTAATTAATGTGACCTAGTCATGCTGCACGCACTGCGCACTTCCAAAATAATCCAAAATGGTGGCAACCGAAACCACAAATTAATTATTGTCATGAAAATAAATTCTAGTTACGTGCAATATAGCAGGATTGGAATTTTTGGCTGCCATCCTTTGGATTATGTTGGAACTGCATAAACCCATATTAGCAGTAGGCTTGTATTATAACTGTAGAGTGGGGGGAAGGGGACACACAACTTTTTCAGATAATATATACAAATGCAGGCACCAAACACGCCTGAAAAACATGATTTTATAATATTTGTGGTAATAAATCATAGATTCCAAAGTCAATTGGCTACAGGACAATACACCCCCTCCAACACCCCTGTACTGTAGGTACAAACCTGTCTGACTTCACTCTTTCCCAAGCGTGTTAGTACGTATATCTTTGTTAACTGTCATGATGCGTTCTATCTTGGGTTATTGGGCTCCTAAACCAGGTATGTAGATGTCTTAATGCACTGAAAGACCTCTCACAGCTGCTAACTGGCATGGTCAGCACAGCCTGTATGAGTGCCTTCAGTGATGGGAACATATCAGGGTCTAACGATGTATAAACACAGGACATGTCAGAAGTGGCATCTTTCTTTTTTTGAGAGGTAATGTTTAGCAAGGACTACTTCCTCTGGCTTGAGAGGAATATGCCATGTTTGTCATGTGTGGGCCTCCCCTCTCTCTATGTTCTCCTGTGTTCTCTCTCTGTCCTGTCTGCTCCCCTCTCTCTGTGTTCTCCTGTGTTCTCTCTCTGTCCTGTCTGCTCCCCTCTCTCTATGTTTTCCTGTGTTCTCACTGTGTTCCTCTCTCTTTCTTCCTGTCTGAAGTTCTGCTTTCCTGGATCTCCTATATTATTACAGAGACGGCATAGTATCAGTGCCGTAGCAATATGGAGTATTCTGAACAGACACACACACACAGAAGCAATAAACGCACAATCAATCAATCAATCAAATTTATTTATAAAGCCCTTCTTACATCAGCTGATGTCACAAATCGCTCTACAGAAACCCAACCTAAAACCCCAATCAGCAAGCAATGCAAGTGTAGATGCACGGTGGCTAGGAAAAACTCCCTAGAAAGGCCAGAACCTAGGAAGAAATGTAGAGAAGAACCAGGTTATGAGGGGTGGCCAGTCCTCTTCTGGCTGTGCCGTGCGGACATTAATATAGAACATGGCCAAGATGTTCAAATGTTCATAGATGACCAGCAGGGTCAAATAATAATAATCACAGTGGTTGTCGAGGGTGCAACAGGTCAGCACCTCAGGAGTAAATGTCAGTTGGCTTTTCATAGCCGATCATTCAGAGTATCTCTACCGCTCCTGCTGTCTCTAGAGAGTTGAAAACAGCAGGTCTGGGACAGGTAGCACGTCCGGTGAACAGGTCAGGGTTCCATAGCCGCAGAAAGAACAGTTGAAACTGGAGCAGCAGCACGGCCAGGTGGACTGGGGACAGCAAGGAGTCATCAGGCCAGGTAGTCCTGAGGCATGGTCCTAGGGCTTAGGTCCTCCTCCAAGAGAGATAAAGAAAGAAAGAGAGAATGAGAGAAAGAAAGAGAGAAAAAGAGAGAAAGAGAGAGAGAATTAAAGAGATCATACTTAAATTCACACAGGACACCGGATAAGACAGGAGAAATACTCCCGATATGACAGACTGACCCTAGCCCCCCGACACATAAACTACTGCAGCATAAACACTGGAGGCTGAGACAGGAGGGGTCGGAAGACGATACCCGCGGACAGGGCCAAACAGGCAGGATATAACCCCGCCTACTTTGCCAAAGCACAGCCCCCACACCATTAGAGGTATATCTTCAACCACCAACTTACCATCTTGAGACAAGGCCGAGTATAGCCCACAAAGACCTCCGCCACGGCACAACCCAAGGGGGGGCGCCAACCCGGACAGGACACACACACACACACAATATGAACAACAGGCAAATAATGTTTACTTGAAATTAGATGAAGGTAAAGTCTGGGATAATTTCTGTTCCTTAATGATATTAGCAGTTCACTCAATCTTAAACTTGATTAACATTCAACTGTCTTACCCTTCACTGACCACAATAACCGTGTTCTCTCTCTCTGTTGCTTTAGCAACAAAATCGAAATGCGTGCAACCACGAGGCAAAACAGATGAGGTTGGCTTAGATTGTTAACATGTAAGCTAGATCTCATCTCCAATGTTTATTGAAAACAAATACATTTGCACAATGACCACTTGTTTAAAATACATTGTTACAGTTGTTGGTTAGCTAGCTAGCGAATTTTAGCCATATATGCATTGACATGAAAACAGTCAAATCACCTCAAAACAAGACATGGTATCAATAACATGATAAAACATGCTGAAATAAGCCAATTATGATTCCCCACATGGCAGTGTTATTCTTGCTACAGTAGCAATCTGGCCATCCAGAATCACAACAGGCTGAGTTATGCTACATGGAAGAACATTGTTTTCCTGAAATTGTCAGCCTGTCACGTCCTGGCCAAAGATAGCCCTCTGGGTGCTCTTTGGTGATTTAGGTCAGGACATGACTAGGGTGGGTTCTAGGGTTTTTGTTTCTATGTTGGTTTTGAGTTGGTTCCCAATTAGAGGCAGCTGTTGTTCGTTGCCTCTAATTGGGAATCCTATTTAGTTTGTCTTCTCCCCACCTGTGTTGTGGGTTATTGTTTGTATGTTGTATGTGCTGGTTGTGCTACACATTGTATTCTGATCGTTTGTTTATTTGGAAGTTCTCATTTATTAAAATATGTGGAACTACACTCACGCTGCGCCTTGATCCGTCATTCATGAAGATCGTGACACAGCCAACCCATCTATGTAGCTTGATGCTAAATAATGGTATTGTAAACACATGCATACACACACAATGTATTCACTTACTCCTGCAAATACAACAACCGTCTCTGTGTTTGCTGAATTGCATCTTCAATTCCGTATGTTCATCTTCGAAATTGGATAAAATATTAACTTAAAATATTAAATACTAACTGTTTTTTCAACAGATAGCTAGCTAACGTTAATTGAGCTGACATACCCAAAAGTAGCTAACGTCATGTTAGTCTTAAGTTAACTAGCAACAGTTATCTTTATTAGTTATTTTTTGCATATTTGACAGTACTTTATTAGACAGTAATTGGTTAGTTAGTGATACTTTGTCGGGTGGTGTACAGAGCTCCAGCAGTTGGATTCAGTGTCCAGATAGCTAATCAATAACTCAATAACCCTGCTCAAAAAAAATTCTAGGTTGTTAATGAAGCAGCACTGCTAGCTAGACTGTGTCATCCCTCACGTTAGTTAGTTAGCTTAACGTTATCTGTCAGTGCAGCTTTTGAGTCAAAATGTTAAAATGTAAATTACTCAAATCTGGCTTATTGTAAGGTCAATAATGCTGAATAACATCATAATGGGCTAACAGTCCTGTAGTAATAGCAAGCTAACAGTTTACCTCAGGTTCTCCTTCTCATCTTTGCGCACTCTCCCTCAGAGGGTGAACAAATAGGGCTATCTGCTGTATGCCACCCCAACCTTGTCGCAGCACAACTGATTGGCTCAAACACAATAAGAAGGAATGAAATTCTACAAATTAACTTTTAAGAAGGCACACCTGTTGAAATGCATTCTTCAAATGCACTCATGAAGCTGGTTGAGAGAATGCCAAGAGTGTGCAAAGCTTTCATCAAGGCAAAGGATGGCTATTTGAAGAATCTCAAATATAAAATATATTTAGATTTTTTTGGTTACTACATGATTTCATATGTGTTATTTGATAGTTTTGATGTCTTCACTATTATTCTACAATGTAGAAAATAGTAAAAATAAAGAAAAACCCTTGAATGAGTAGGTGTTCTAAAACGTTTAACCGGGAGTGTACCTGGAGTTAACTCTGCAAATCTACACACAATACCCCATAATGACAAAGCAAAAACAAATGTATTACAAATAAAAAACAGCAATACCTTATTTACATAAGTATTCAGACCCTTTGCTATGAGACTCGAAATTGAGCTCAGGTGCATCCTGTTTCCATTGATCATCCTTGAGATGTTTTCTATAACTTTATTGAGTCCATTTGTGGTAAATTCAATTGATTGGAGATAATTTGGAAAAGCACACACCTGTCTATATAAGGTCCCACAGGTGAAAGTGCATGTCAGTGCAAAAACCATGAGGTTGAAGGAATTGCCCATAGAGCTCCGAGACAAGATTGTGTCGAGGCACAGATCTGGGGAAGGGTACCAAAACATTTCTGCAGCATTGTAGGTCCCGAAGAATACAGTGGCCTCCATCATTCTTAAATGGAAGAAGTTTGGAACCACCAAGACTCTTCCTAGAGCTGGTGTCCCGGCGAAACTGAGCAATTGAGGGAGAAGTGCCTTGGTCAGGGTGGTGACCAAGAACCTGATGGTCACTCTGACAGAGCTCCAGAGTTTCTCTGTGGAGATGGGAGAACCTTCTAGAAGGACAACCATCTTTGCAGCACTCCACCAATCAGACCTTTACCATAGAGTGGCCAGACGGAAGCCACTCCTCAGTAAATGGCACATCACAGCCTGCTTGGAGTTTTCCAAAAGTCACTTAAAGGACTCTCAGACCATGAGAAATGAGATTCTCTGGTCTGATGAAACCAAGATTTAATTATTTGGCCTGAATGCCAAGCGTCACGTCTGGAAGAAACCTGGCACCATCCCTAAAGTGAAGCATGGTGGTGGCAGCATCATGCTGTGAGGATGTTTTTCAGAGACAGGGACAGGGAGACTAGTCAGGATTGAGGGAAATATTAATGGAGCAAAGTACAGAGAGATCCTTGATGACAACCGTCTCCAGAGCACTCAGGACCTCAGGCTGGGGTGAAGGTTCACCTTCCAACAGGACAATGACCCTAAGCACACAGCCAAGACAACGCAGGAGTGGCTTCGGGACAAGTCTCTGAATGTCCTTGAGTGGCCCAGCCAGAGCCCGGACTTGAACCCAATCGAACATCTCTGGAGGGACCGGACAATAGCTGTGCAGCAACACTCCCCATCCAACCTGAGAGAGCCTGAGAGGATCTGCAGAGAAGAATGGGAGAAACTCCCCAAATACAGGTCCAAAGATCAGGTTACAATGGATCGACGTCTACCAGATCCCTCTCACCCGCAGAGGGGACGAAGGATTGATGTGGGGGTTTTGTGACACCTCAAGCCCGGTCGTAAATTGTATGCACCAGAAGACTCTTTTTGGTCTTTAGTAGTGATGATAGAAATGTCTCTTTGTTACAGAGACATTTTGCCGCCCAAAAACTCTAACATTCAAAAGTGAACACTGGGACAACACCCGAATGTGTGGAATGATGAGAGATGGTCTATGGAAAACAAATGTGATTTTGTGATGTCATTCAAATTTTTATAAAAATTGTATTAAAAAAGATTGTATCTTGAAGAGTATACACACTGTTTATGTCAGGTTTTCATCCTTTACGTTGTGTAGGAAATATCAAAGAGGATGAGAATATTTTTGTTAAGGAGATCATAGTTTGGATGATACTTTGCCCAGTAAGTAGCCACGCCCGATGGAACTCAGACAGCGTGTCAGCATGATGGAAACGCCCCCTTTTTTACCAGAGTGTATAAAGGATGAGTTGAGAATTAACATATCAGAATAGAAGGACTCAAGCTGCAGCTTGGGTCTCCATTGGTTCCGACCCTGAAAATCAACATGAGGTGAAGACGACAAAGTAGCCTCTAACAGCGAATGTTATGGCTGAGTAGCTGTTCTAAGTACTGTATCTAAGAAAGTGAATTCAAGTAGAACCATCATGTTACTCTCTTCAAACCATCGTCGACTACACTGCTCTCATCACCCCACTGGGGGTCATCGACACGACTAATCAGCTGTCTTCAGAGGACCACTCTTCCAGAGCGGGTGAAAGTAAACACCATCCTGTTTGTTCTGCATAAGACTACAGGACAAGGCATTGAAGCCACGGACAACTACGAAGAAGGTCATTGTGACATCTTGTGGACAATCAGAGCCGTACACTTAATTTGGGAGGCCCAACGGAAACCTTTTCACAAAGGCCTGGGTCCAATAGAGATACACGACAAAGGAAGACATTCAAACACGTAAATACATTCATTAACTCTTTACCCCAAACGGGTGGCGGTTCAGGGAAAATTATTATGATTACTGTGAGCGTAGTTCCAAGTGTATAAGTTGTCTCTCTATCTTTCTCCCTTTTCCCCTCTCTACTCCTCCCTCTTTTGATAAACAAGCAGTCATGTTGTTGTTAGTTCACTAGGGACCTGATCCATGTGTGTGTTTGTATCCTGTGTTATCATTTAGTTAGTTAGTAAATAAACAATTAAATCAATTTGTGTGGTACGGAATGATCAGTAAACTGGGGTCTGTGCAGATGCAAGGAGTATGCGATATTCAGAATTGTGAGACTGATATGAGGTAATGATTAATAAATTATATACATCATCATCATCAATATACATCTTATACAGTGAGGGAAAAAAGTATTTGATCCCCTGCTGATTTTGTACGTTTGCCCACTGACAAAGAAATGATCAGTATATAATTTTAATGGTAGGTTTATTTGAACAGTGAGAGACAGAATAACAACAAAAAAATCCTGAAAAACGCATGTGAAAAATGTTATAAATTGATTTGCATTTCAATAATGGAAATAAGTATTTGACCCCCTCTCAATCAGAAAGATTTCTGGCTCCCAGGTGTCTTTTATACAGGTAACGAGCTGAGATTAGGAGCACACTCTTAAAGGGAGTGCTCCTAATCTCAGTTTGTTACCTGTATAAAAGACACCTGTCCACAGAAGCAATCAATCAGATTCCAAACTCTCCACCATGGCCAAGACCAAGGAGCTCTCCAAGGATGTCAGGGACAAGATTGTAGACCTACACAAGGCTGGAATGGGCTACAAGACCATCGCCAAGCAGCTTGGTGAGAAGGTGACAACAGTTGGTGTGATTATTCGCAAATGGAAGAAACACAAAAGAACTGTCAATCTCCCTCGGCCTGGGGCTCCATGCAAGATCTCACCTCGTGGAGTTGCAATGATCATGAGAATGGTGAGGAATCAGCCCAGAACTCCACGGGAGGATCTTGTCAATGATCTCAAGGCAGCTGGGACCATAGTCACCAAGAAAACAATTGGTAACACACTATGCCGTGAAGGACTGAAATCCTGCAGGGCCCGCAAGGTCCCCCTGCTCAAGAAAGCACATATACAGTGGCCGTCTGAAGTTTGCCAATGAACATCTGAATGATTCAGAGGACATCTGGGTGAAAGTGTTGTGGTCAGATGAGACCAAAATTGAGCTCTTTGGCATCAACTCAACTCGCCGTGTTTGGAGGAGGAGGAATGCTGCCTATGACCCCAAGAACACCATCCCCTCCCTCAAACATGGAGGTGGAAACATTATGCTTTGGGGGTGTTTTTCTGCTAAGGGGACAGGACAACTTCACCGCATCAAAGGGACGATGGACTGGGCTATGTACCGTCAAATCTTGGGTGAGAACCTCCTTCCCTCAGCCAGGGCATTGAAAATGGGTCGTGGATGGGTATTCCAGCATGACAATGACCCAAAACACACGGCCAAGGCAACAAAGGAGTGGCTCAAGAAGAAGCACATTAAGGTCCTGGAGTGGCCTAGCCAGTCTCCAGACCTTAATCCCATAGAAAATCTGTGGAGGGAGCTGAAGGTTCGAGTTGCCAAACGTCAGCCTCGAAACCTTAATGACTTGGAGAAGATCTGCAAAGAGGAGTGGGACAAAATCCCTCCTGAGATATGTGCAAACCTGGTGGCCAACTACAAGAAACGTCTGACCTCTGTGATTGCCAACAAGGGTTTTGCCACCAAGTACTAAGTCATGTTTTGCAGAGGGGTCAAATACTTATTTCCCTCATTAAAATGCAAATCAATTTATAACATTTTTCACATGCGTTTTTCTGGATTTTTTTGTTGTTATTCTGTCTCTCAATGTTCAAATAAACCTACCATTAAAATTATAGACTGATAATTTCTTTGTCAGTGAGCAAACGTACAAAATCAGCAGGGGATCAAATACTTTTTTTCCCTCACTGTATAAGATGTATATTGATGATGATGATGTATATAATTTATTAATCATTACCTCATATCAGTCTCACAATTCTGAATATCGCATACTCCTTGCATCTGCACAGACCCCAGTTTACTGATCATTCCGTACCACACAAATTGATTTAATTGTTTATTTACTAACTAACTAAATGATAACACAGGATACAAACACACACATGGTATAGGTTATTGATTAGAAACTTAATACGATGGAATCAGGTCCCTAGTGAACTAACATCTAGAGTTTAATTATGGAGATGGTAACTCAAACAACTTATTCCGTGGTGCCCAAAATCCTAATGAGTTAATTGTTACATGATTAATTTAATCGAGTAACATAGTTAGTTGATTCGATACATAACAGTCATCAGGTTAATGAAAGTCACATCATGACACATGTGTGCCTAGCTTGTAGCGTCATACCCAAGAAGACTTGAAGCTGTAATCACTGCCAAAGGTGCTTCAACAAAGTACTGAGTAAAGAGTCTGAATACTTATGTAAATGTAATATTTATTTTTTGTTCATTTTTGCAAAAAAAATATTAAAGCTGATCTACCCCCTTAAAAAAGAAAAAAAGAAAACATTCCTACAGGTTTCCTCATGGTTCTATTTAAAGTAATGTTCTCAAACTGTTCCGAAAACTTTAAGAAAACCTTTCATTAAAACCACAAGAAAACTTTAGCAATGTTATTTAAAACATACATTCAGTTCTCAGAACTAAAAACCATAAGAAAACTATAGTAAAGTTAGAGAACAATGTTTAAAAACGTATTCTCAGCATCAACAAAACTCTCTCTATCCTCTCCCTTGTTATGTGTGTTCAGGTGTGTTGGCTGCGCCCACAAAGTGATCATAATGAGTGCTTGTTTCCTTTGAAATGGTGTCTGCTTGAATAGAATAAAATTAACAGCTTTGTAAGCGTAAAAAACATGTCATGTTATCTCCATCCTAGTGGCGCAGTGGATTAATTCCATGGATAGAAGATTATAGCTTCTAACCGCAATGATAAAAAATGCATGTGTTTGTATGATTGTCTATCTGTGCTTCGAGTGAAAACAGTTTAGCCAAAATAAGCTAGCAGTGTTTGTCACGAACAGCTAGAAGTGGTGGGTGTGGAGTCAGACGCAGAGAGCACGGTGTAGGGAAAAACGCTCCTTTTTAATCCGGCGTGTTAATACAACGCCCAACACACAGCAGGCGCACAAACAAACAAGGCGCTCGAAACAGGACTCGGGCATAAACGACGACATGAACTAACGTCCACCAAAAACAGATAAACAAGCCCGCACAAAAGGAGGCGGGCTTGACCGGCTTAAATAGCCCTAGAATAAAACACAAAACAGGTGCAAACAATATAACAATCAACAGAAAGGAAAAGAGGATCGGTGGCAGCTAATAGGCCGGTGACGACGACCGCCGAACGCCGCCCGAACAGGCAGAGGAGCCACCGTCGGTGGAAGTCGTGACAGTGTTCTTAAAAGTCTTATTGAAAGACTTCCCGGGAAAATGTTTAAGGAACCAGAGTAAAACCTTCACAGAACATCCATGCAACCTAAAAATAAACGTTCCCAGGACAGAAAAAATGTTCACAGCCATTCAAAGAACGTAAAAAAATGTAAATACGATTTTTTTAAATGTTTTACAGGTGAGGAAACTGATGGCTTCGTTCCCTGAACTAATGGGAAATGAGAAACGTAAGTTCTCACAAATGTGCCTGGATAAAGAAAAAGGTGGGGGAAAACAAAAAGGTCTGAGAGAGCACATGAAGCAGAATGAATAAATGAATGAATGTAATGAGAGAGATGGAAAACAGGGGGATTCTCTCTCTTTCTCCCTCTCTCTGGGGAGGTCTATCTGCCAGGTTGAGTGGACATTGACAGAGTAACACTCTTTTGCCACACCAATGGAAATCAATTGGCCAGTAATTGTAATAGTTGACCTCCTCCTGCATCATTCCATCCCATAGCCGTCCATTAACCCTCTGTTGCTGCCGTAAACAGGTGTGTGTGTGAGCACGCTCATGTGACTCTGTGTGTGAGTGTGTATGTGTGTGTCTGATCAGTTGGGTAATAGGCAGTTCTCCCTGCCTGGCATGTCACTGCAGTCGTAGGAGTATTAATCTTCCTGGAGTCACTCCTCCGACAGGAGGCCCCCAGGGGCCACACACACAGGTAGTGGCATGTGAGCGGTGTGGCAGTGAGGAATGGTGATGTGTTTAGTATCTGTTTAATAACTGTTGAAGAGAGGCCCTTAGGAGAGCCAGACACACAGCACATGTCCATGACTGCAAATGGACCAACACTCACTAGGGCCCGAATTACAGCCTGCTTGACTGCACTTGACCGAGAATGAGAGGAAAGTGAGGAAGGGGAACACAGAAAGCTGAGAAAGTGAAAGAAGATGGGGGGTCCTTGTGTTCAGACACTAATGTCAACAGGAGAGAACAAATCAGTGTCAATGCTCTGGTGTGAATCACTCACACTCTCAATCACCCCCTCTTCCTTTCTCCATCTCTGTCTCTATGGGCCTGTCTGCTGTCTCTGACAGGCTCTGTCTCTGACAGGGTCTGTCTCTGACAGGTTATATCTCTGACAGGTTATATCTCTGACAGGTTATATCTCTGACAGGTTATATCTCTGACAGGTTATGTCTCTGACAGGCTCTGTCTCTGACAGGTTATACCTCTGACAGGTTATATCTCTGACAGGTTATATCTCTGACAGGCTCTATCTCTGACAGGTTATATCTCTGACAGGCTCTGTCTCTGACAGGCTCTATCTCTGACAGGCTCTGTCTCTGACAGGCTCTATCTCTGACAGGGTCTGTCTCTGACAGGTTATATCTCTGACAGGCTCTGTCTCTGACAGGTTATATCTCTGACAGGTTATATCTCTGACAGGCTCTGTCTCTGACAGGTTATATCTCTGACAGGTTCTGTCTCTGACAGGCTCTGTCTCTGACAGGCTCTATCTCTGACAGGCTCTGTCTCTGACATGCTCTATCTCTGACAGGCTCTGTCTCTGACAGTGCTATCGACCGACGGTCCAGTTTAATTTTGGTTTTACAATGGGTACACACTGAGCACTGCTTAAAGGTCATTGTAAAAAGTTGGAGACTGTCGAGATGAGAGGAGAGGTCACGAACACAGTCCTGTCCAAGGCTCACTGTAAAACACACCAACATTTACTGGCCACACATCGGCCAGACACCTTCTCCAGTCGTATTTTCTATTTCTTTAATGTCTTATTTTCTTCTTTCTCACCCTATGTAGGATCAGTTTACCTCTATTCTAAATGTGACAATTTTGGGAAGAAATGCAAAATTGACCTTAGATCAGCGTCAAGAAGCATCATGATCCTACTCCATCTCTCCCCTTCTTCTCTTCTCTTGTTCTGTCCTCCTCTCCTGTCATTTTGAAATCATCCCCTCTCCTCTTGTGTCTTCTATCGCCATTCACACTACAGACGCAAGAGTGTGTAGATATGTTAAAAGAATCATAAAATCCTCATAAAGTCTGGTCCTAAAGCAGAAGAGCAAGGAGGAGAGAGATGGAGTAGGATCATGTTGCTTCTTGACGCTGATCTAAGGTCAATTTTGCATTTCTTCCCAAAATTGTCACATTTAGAATAGAGGTAAACTGATCCTACATCTGTGGTATAATCACAGAGCAGTGTTTGTTTCTCTATGTTTGTGCGTGCATGTGTGTGTTTGCGTGTTTGCGCGTGCCTGTGCGTTTGTGTGTGTGTGTGTGATTTGGCTGCTTGGCAGGTAGAAGGCTGTGAGTGCAGCCTATCACAGCCGGTCCCTGATTACTCTCCACCATTCATCAAAGTGTCACCGCCCTGACAGACGCTAATAAATATACTGCCACGGCCCCCCGCTCGCACCTGGCAGCGCAGCGCTCACACCGTACACACACACACCGTACCCCGCCCCCCCGCCTCTCCCCAGGAGTGAACACTGTGCGAGCCACAACACAACCTAAAGATGCTTTTCCCATCAATTCTACTGTCTTGTTCCTTGTCAACAGGAGCAGGAGGGAAGACATGTATGAATAAAGAAATTATATAAATAAGCAGGAGGGAAACATGTTTGGATTAGACCAAAACTACAGGGTTGTTCTTAACCAGTTTTCTTTTTTTTACATTGACATTATAATATGCAACATCTTTCTTCCATATCCTTTAAGAGCTCCCTCTGCAATGTCCCTGTTTAATGACCCACTACAGTATACTGCACACACACCGGCACCTCGCACTAATTCAGTATACTGCACACACACCGGCACCTCGCACTAATTCAGTATACTGCACACACACCGGCACCTCGCACTAATTCAGTATACTGCACACACACCGGCACCTCGCACTAATTCAGTATACTGCACACACACCGGCACCTCGCACTAATTCAGTATACTGCACACACACCGGCACCTCGCACTAATTCCCGGCAACATTTAATGAAGTTGTCTTTATTGCACTGTGACAGACCTTTTCCTCAACGGCAGGTTAAACCCCCTTTCTTTTATCTCTCTCTTTCTTTTTCCCTTTCGCTTTCTCAATCTCTCTCTCACACACGCACAGACACACTCACTCACCCACCTCTCTCTCCCTCCTCTCTCTCCATGCGTTCTTTTCTCTGTCACTGCGTCGTTAGGGGAGTTGTTGCAGGCAGCACATTAACCATGTCAATGTTTGCAATCAAAGGTCCCCACCTGGGAGAAGAGAGGAGAGGACAGGACAGAACAGGAGAGGACAGGACAGAAGAGAGGAGAGGACAGGAGAGGATGGCACTGAGGAATGAGATGTTGGATGAATGACTTCTGGGGTGCTGGATAAGGGGGCAAGTACCAGAATTTGGTAGTCACGTCAACCCACAGCCATCTATTGATTTGAATGCAGTAAACTAAGAGGGCAATGTGGCAACGTCTAAAGTTTCAGTAAAAGATTTGTCTTCTCTTTTCCTTCAGACAACTAGAACTTCCCCGCAAAAATGTGCATTTGCATATAATTGCTGGTTAGCTTGATAGGGATGCTGTACTTTTCCATTTGTAATCAGTTACACACACACACATACACACACACACACACAGACACACATGTGCATGCACACACACACAAACACATTACTACTTCACTGTGTACAGGAACTAAAGATTTATGGTCTTTCCCTTTGTGAGTTTCAAGTCAGGTCTTTCTTATTCTTTCTCTCTCTCATTTCATCACCAGCAGACGTGCTGCAGCTCCCCCTGTTGGGAGACAGATGAAGCATGTGACGCTGCATGCACGTGTGTGTCTGCCTGTCTGTGCAGCATTGCTATGTGTAGGGGTTTTGGTGGTCCGAAGGCGGAAGTGTGTGCTCCTGCCATGGTCCATGCTTGCATTGCCAAGCAGTGTGTGTGTGTGTGTGTGTGTGTGTGTGTGTGTGTGTGTGTGTGTGTGTGTGTGTGTGTGTGTGTGTGTGTGTGTGTGTGTGTGTGTGTGTGTGTGTGCGTGTGTGTGCACTTGTGTGCGTGTGTGTGTGCGTGCGCATGTGTGGTCATGCCAGGCCTTGGGCATGCTGGGGCAGCAGATGGCATCACTACAGCGTCGGCCACCCAGGTGAACGGGGGAGAAGGAGGGAGGAGGAAGAAAGAGGAGGGAGGAGGAGGAGGGGGAGGAGGGAGAGGGAGGCGGAAGAAGGAGGAGGGGGATGGAGGAGGGAGGAGTGAGTAAGAGGAATAGGGGGGTGGATAGGATCAGGGCAGCCAGATTCTGTTGTATTGTGTTCTAGTTCTAGACAGGGTCTCTGCTGAGGTCCCATTGGCCAGGCCTGTGTGTCGGCTGGTTGGTGCTGCTGGACCAGGATGGACCAGGTGTGGAGTGGGAGGACTGCAGCTGTTAATTAGAGAGAAGTGATTAATGGTACAGGAGAGAGGGAGCACTGTGTTTGGGACTGACTGGACTGGAGGAGTGGGGACAGGGGAGAGCAGGGTAGGGTGGAGAGTGGGGACAGGGGAGAGCAGGGTAGGGTGGAGAGTGGGGACAGGGGAGAGCAGGGTAGGGTGGAGAGTGGGGACAGGGGAGAGCAGGGTAGGGTGGAGAGTGGGGACAGGAGAGAGCAGGGTAGGGTGGAGAGTGGGGACAGGGGAGAGCAGGGTAGGGTGGAGAGTGGGGACAGGGGAGAGCAGGGTAGGGTGGAGAGTGGGGACAGGGGAGAGCAGGGTAGGGTGGAGAGTTTGGGAGAGGTTGAGTAGTTGGTAGTTCAAAATGAACATGAGTTCACCAAAGTCAAAAAGTATCTTTGCATGCATTAACACATGCAAACTTGTGTGTGTGTGTGTGTCTCTACTGAGTCACGTGGCTTCTCTACCCTGGGATCCAGCGTTATTGAGATGTAAGGAGTTACAGCATTGTGACAAACTCTCCTCCAGGGATGTGCCGTGTAAACACCAATCATTTGGCAGATGCAGAGTAAATTGACATGGTATCCCCGGGTGGTGCGCCACACACACCATTATCAGGATGGAGACTAATCGTATGTCGCCTCCCATATGAGGAGCAATTAATTCACACAGAATCAAACGGCTGGAGAACAGAGTGAGGAAGAGGAAGAGGAAGGTTGGAGAGAAATGAGGAGATAAGGAAGAATGGTGTTCGAAAAAAGGGAACAGAAAGTTAGAGAGAGAGAGAAATATGGAGAGTTTGTGCGATTAAGTGCAAAGTTTGAATCTGTCTGTTTGTTTTTCAAACAGTTGTTCAAAGTTAAAGTGTAAATGAGTTTCATGTTTTATCTGTTCTCTTAGCTTGGATTTTTTCAGGAAGGAAAGGAGGATTGCACAAACAACATGTAAAGAGAAAAGAGAAAATTGAGTTGAGTAGAAGAGCACTGAAGGCAATACAACGTTTATGAATGTGGTTCCACAAAGCCTTGACAGTGGGATAGTTTTACAGCACCTGTATTTTTTTTAAAGAT
>CM059803.1:31908900-31981400 GCA_030435695.1 Brachymystax lenok tsinlingensis
GGACTTATGGGTAGTGTCGTTTTGTGGATCTTGGTGTAAGGTAGTCTTGTTCCCCAGAAGCCAGGAACATGAGGTTAGCTAGGTTATAAGGTAAAGGAAGTGTAGCCTAAATGTTCCCCTTGTAGAGTTTAACATAGGGCAAGCCTGTCTAGGAGGGCCTCTTGGAAAATGGCCCACTACATGCTCTGTGCTCAAACAAGATGCATGGATGACTTTATCATCTACATGATCCGTCAGTCAACAGATCAATCAGGGCTCTGTCTCCTTCCTCTAGTTAGTCTGGGGAGGGTGTTAAAGTGCTGTTCCCTTTACTTCACTCCCCCTTTACAAGCTAAAGCATGTTTGTATGGATATATCATGGGATATGTGGACGTCTCATATTTGTGAAATGGCTGCAGTTTGAGCCGACAGGAAAGGGCGGAGCCACGTAGTGTTTACTGATCAGTGATTGGGAGAACATAGGAAGTGACCTCATTGACTGCCTTCTTGCAACCTATCGGCTACTTTTTGAGTTAGTTTTAACCCCAGTTTTAGAGCATTTACTCTCTGTTGTCTGCTGTGTTGTGAAGGCACCAGATGAACTAAGACCACTGGACCAAAACACACTGAGGCTGGAATTTAACAGATTGAATTCCCCCCAGAGGGTCCAAACATGACTGTTTCATATACAAGTGGTCAGGTTGTGTACAAGTCAGTGAGTCTGTGAGTGGGAGAGTGTGAGCAGGATGAAGTTGTCCCTATACTCTGATCTAGGGTCAGTACTATGTTATGTCTTTCCCCCCTAATGGATAAAGTCAGGATTTGGAGAGCATAAGCCTAGATCCTAGATCTGTACCTAAGGGCAACTTCTACTCAGAGTGTGAGAGTATGTAGCATGTACATAGATGATCCGTCAGTCTGTATATAGGCAGTGTACAGGTTTGATACGGCAGCAGACTCAGTCAGGTAACTTTATTTTGAAAACCAGAGCAATATTTCTGTATTGATAATCGGGCCAAGGCTGTATGATAATGTAGTACGTGTATCTATCAGGAGGGAATTAGAAGACGCCTGGTAAAAAACACAGACTAATGATGAAATGCTAGAGTTCCAGACAGATTCATCCCTTTTTCAGTGACGTAATAAAGTTAGGACAGTAAATGTTTTCTTTTTAGATTTGAGAGGTTTGATGGAGTATAACTCCATAGCCTCCCTATCACTGTCTTACTGTGGTGTGGTGACACCTAGTGGTCACACAACATCATCACAGTTTCCCCACACAGTTTAAGGGGAGTAGAGTGTGTGTGATGTGACGCGAGTGTGTGAGCTTACGAAGAGGTTCTGTGAGCTCGTGCAATGATGGGTGAAATAGTTGTGAACACTAAATAAAAATCCTTAGTTTGGTGGAGTTTTCTTCTCATGAAATACTTTAAATATTTTGTCTTCCTTTGAAGCCTTCATGCAGTAAGTGTGTGTGGTTTATTACAACCTCCCAGCCGGTCTTTGTGGACGGATTACAGGACAAGATCACACTCCTGTACCAATACTACTGACGGCATCGCCGTGAAACACAAGGATTTCCAACATCACCCATGGAGTCCAGTGGAGGCTGCTGAGGGGAGGACGGCTCATAGTAATGTCTGGAATGGAATCAATGGAATGGCACCAAACACATCAAACACATGGTTTCTATGTGTTTGTTACCATTCCATTGACTCCATTCCAGCCATATTTATGAGCTGTCCTCCCCTCAGCAGCCTCCACAGATGGAGTCCTTGTTTGATGTAATTCTGCCTTCCAATTTCACTGAACAGAAGGACATGGGGAGGTCACTAAGGGCCTGCTTCAGACTTGAGATAAATAGACTTAAGTCAATATATTGTTTTACTTAAGTGTATGTTCATTTAACTTACATTATCTCATAGGGCATTGTAAATGAGCCAGGGATACTTATTTCAAATACTATTTTCAAATACCTGGGTTAAATGCATGGGAGTATATTTTACTAATTTCAAATACTTTCCAAGTGTATTTCCAAATACATTAAAATATTCAAGTACTTGTCTTTTCAAATAAACAATATCTTAATACTTACTTCGAATGTATGTGAAAGTAACTGAGATATTTGAAATAGTATTTGAACCCAGGTCTGCAGGTATCCATGGTGATGCTGAACTGTACTATGTAATGCCTGTTGGACCAGTTACTCCATTCGTGTTTGTTACCCCTTGACACTGATCTAAGGTCAGTTTTGCAGTTTCCCCCGATGGTTAACGTTAGGGGTTCAGGAAGCTACGCTTGCTGATCCTAGATCTGTGCATAAGGGGATCTGCTAGTCAACGCAATGTGTTACTCTTGACCTTACAGTGAAAAATAAAACCTGTTCTCTGAAGGAGTCTGAGTATTGGGACACTTCCCTGGTCTTTTCTTCTGAGTCTGCATAGAAGGCCACAGCCCTGGTCTGCCCGGACCAAATACACATCCTCATTCATATCCCAGCTATTTTCCTCCGTTACTTTACTCATCAACGGTGTCTGGAGCTAGTCCTCTGGACATCAACACCTAGGGGAGAACGGCTCATAATAATGTCCAGAACGGAGCAAATGGAATGGCATCAAACACCTGGAAACCATGTGTTTGATGTATTTGATACCATTCCACTTATACCACTCCAGTCATTACCACAAAGCCCGTCCTCCCCAATTAAGGTGCCACCAACCTCCTGCGGTGTGTAGTGTACTTCTCATTGATGTCTGCCTCTAGAAATGTACATTGGTTTGGATAGTCAATCAATCAATCAAATGTATTTATAGTGTGAGGCCCAGGGTCAGAGACAAAACATTACACGTGATCCACTTTTCTTGTCCTTACATTTGTACATTACTGGTACTAATAAACAAGTCTGGAAATTGATGTCATTCAGTTTGGTCTCCCTCATGTCTATAATTGACAAAACTGTGATGAAATGGAAGTAATCGTTTGTGGTTGATGATGCTGGAAATGGTGATCATGATGGTGAGATGTAAAGGAGGATGAAGATAATGATGACTTCTGCTGTCTGTCTTAACACGGATCCTTCCTGGTTACAGGCACTTTCCTCAAGAGAGAGAGCCATCCTAAGCCATAGTACATCTGTTAATGTTCATATTTAAGCGTTATTTGCACAAGGAAGTACCATTTAGATCAATCCTCCATTCCAAGGAAAACCTCCATAGATAAAGAAATATTTGACTTTATAGTAGGTTCATTCTAATCCAATGTTCTCGCATTGTTTAGTCTTAACACCCTTATCATACTTACACACCACTGTAAATATTGGTACAAGCCCTAGTACTCTGACACATGGACATAGGTCCAGATAAACCGTTTTTTGAAGGAAATAAAATACAGACAACCAATCTAAAAAGCTGGCTGATATCAGACCAAGTGGTACAACGGGAGTAGACTAAGAGGGGTCAAAGATAAGATGTAGCTTCAGGATGCTCTGGACATATGGTAGTTGGTTCCAGCCTTGAATGCTGATTGGCTGACCGACGTGGTATATCAGACCGTATACCATGAGTATGACGAAACATTTATGTTTACTGCTCTAATTACGTTGGTAATCAGTTTATAATAGCAATAAGGCCAGAGGGGGTGTGGTATATGGCCAATATAAGGGCAGTTGTCTGGTACTCCGTATTGATGATATTGATATTGGCCATATACCACACCCCCTCTGGCCTTACTGATTAATTATACCCTGTAGTTCTCAGTATCAACTATCTGATGCCTGACATACTGAGACGTGGTGAGACAAGAAGTAGCATGCATAGTCACAAAGTGTGTCCCAATAATATCTCCTTCTTCCTGAAGTGTACACTTGTTCACTTACTTACTTAGGCCTTTGTATTCTTTGAGGTAAACAGCCCACCAATTTTCAGGCCATCGATGAATCGCCTCTATCCCTTTCGGTATTGTGCTTTCCGCTCCAGGCGTTGCCATGTCAGACCCTCTGCCTTCATCTCCTGCCCAGTGCTTTGTCTCCAGGTGGGTCTTCCTCTTTTGTGTTTGCCTTGTGGGTTCCATGTTAGGGCCTGCTTTGTGACTGATTTATTGTTTGTTCTGAGTGTGTGATCTGTGTGTGTCGTTCACTACTTCCAACAAAATGTAAACGCAGTGGATTGGTGTAGGTACGGGATAGAGTTGTATTTCCATTGTTTCTTATACCAGTCATTTTCTGTTAAGTTAGTGAAGGGAAGTGAACTAGTGCACGCTTTGGGAGGAAGGAGAGATAATTGGGACGTGGCCACGGTCTTGATACTTGAGAACTAGAGGTAGTTGTGTCACCTTCAGACTTGTATCTAGATTCTCAGTCCAGTGCAATGTGGCGGACTGACGACAAGACTGAATATCATTGACTGAAAGCATGATACTATATTTACAAATCAATAGAAGATGAAAATGAAACAATAATTGACAGAAGTTTTCCTGTATTTGAACAGTTGATAAGATAAGAATTTGTGGAAATTAGGTTGAAGATTGTTCTTGTAGATTCTTATGTGTTATATGGCCCAGCGTCATCTGGGTTTGGCCGGTGTAGGCCATCATTGTAAATAAGAATGTGTTCTTAACTGACTTGCCTAGTTAAATAAAGGTTTAATAAAAATATAAATGTGTTTGTACAGAGGGCGGGAATAGTCACAGTTAAGATTTCTGACAAACCTTTATTTCTTTATTTCTAATGTCCACGCTTAACATATGATTCCCAATAAGTCATTTACTTTGGTCACATGTGCCATGACCTCATCCTTTATAAACAGTTCCTTGGAACTACCCAACTCCACAGAAGCTTGCAGGTCCAGATGAAGACAATGACGAAGAAGACGAAGAAGACGATGCTTCCTCTGCAGCTGATTGCGATCGTTTGTCTGTCTTATGGACAGGCAGAGGATTCCACCAATAAGCACTCCATCTCTGATT
The DNA here is from genome assembly GCA_030435695.1 of Brachymystax lenok tsinlingensis. Lineage (NCBI taxonomy): Eukaryota > Metazoa > Chordata > Actinopteri > Salmoniformes > Salmonidae > Brachymystax > Brachymystax lenok. The sequence goes on from CM059803.1 coordinate 31,913,842, forward strand.
ACAACTGTGACCCTTCTTTACCCTTTTCTCTGACCTGTCTGCCGAATTGGGGAAACTGAAGAGGGAGGTTGAGGACTTGAGAAAGTCACGCAACTGTAAGTCTCTTCGGATTTTTACATATTTCTTCTTAATATAATAGTAGCTAGATGCACCAGATATAAATGATATACATGCACAGAAAATGAACAATGACAGAACAATGGCCAATAATTAATTATCTGATATGACTGAATAAGTTGATTTGAATTTAAAGGGGAAGTTAAGCATTTTACAAATTAATGTTAGATGGCTCCTCAACTTGAAAGTTGTCAATCTATGGGCCAAGATAAACTTTAATACATGGGTTGGTTTCTTTATACCGCCACTACAAACATCAAGCCACTCACATTTTAAACAATTTATAACGGCACGATATCCTACCCTAAAGGTCCCGCTTTATTCATAGTGTATAATAATAATTATAATGTAATAATGTAATAATTATAATAATAATTATAATGTGTTTAAAAATGTCTGTAAGACTTAGAATTAAATAAAGGATTTAAAAAAATGTAACTTACCAAACGAATGGAAGCGCTATATTTCTCTCGCGCCCTCTTTCCGTGACTGTTTCAACACGAACAGAATGAATGAAAGAACGAATAACCCCGAAAGATGTGGGTGTGTGTGTGCGTGCGTGTGCTTGCGTGTCTCCATAGGCGCCTGAAAAACACATGGCTTTCTCCGGGGGTGTCCAGACACCGGGGAAATATCAAGAGGATGAAGGGAAGCCAGCGATTGGAACAGCGCCTGAAAAACACATGGCTTTCTCCGGGGGAGGGGTGTCCAGACAATTGGGTGTGTAGGGTGGGGTGCAGCCATAAACTCATGCCCCGAAATTAACTAATCTGCCATACCCTGTCTCAGTTACTTGAAATTGTGTGTGTGTATATGTGATGCATCCCTTAACACCCCCTCCCAGATGGGAGCTGTAACCCTAATAAAGTCTAAACACAACAAACTCATGTCGGGACAGGGAAATAGAGTAACTAACCCATGCCTGTTCTGATAAAAATAATAGGGCATCTAGACCCTAGGGATGCCTTGCTTGACCAGACCCTCCTTCCTTGCTCCTGGCCTGCCCTGCCTCTTCCACCAACTAATTTGTTCTTATGGACAGAAAAGAGCAGAAGCTCTGAGCTGTCCGATCATGCACATGGTCTATTGTTCAAGATTTCTGGCTCCCAGGTGTCTTTTATACAGGTAACGAGCTGAGATTAGGAGCACACTCTTAAAGGGAGTGCTCCTAATCTCAGTTTGTTACCTGTATAAAAGACACCTGTCCACAGAAGCAATCAATCAATCAGATTCCAAACTCTCCACCATGGCCAAGACCAAAGAGCTCTCCAAGGATGTCAGGGACAAGATTGTAGACCTACACAAGGCTGGAATGGGCTACAAGACCATCGCCAAGCAGCTTGGTGAGAAGGTGACAACAGTTGGTGCGATTATTCGCAAATGGAAGAAACAAAAGAACTGTCAATCTCCCTCGTCCTGGGGCTCCATGCAAGATCTCACCTCGTGGAGTTGCAATGATCATGAGAACGGTGAGGAATCAGCCCAGAACTACACGGGAGGATCTTGTCAATGATCTCAAGGCAGCTGGGACCATAGTCATCAAGAAAACAATTGGTAACACACTACGCCGTAAAGGACTGATATCCTGCAGCGCCCGCAAGGTCCCCCTGCTCAAGAAAGCACATATACATGCCCGTCTGAAGTTTGCCAATGAACATCTGAGGATTCTTACCCAGGACATCTGGGTAAAAGTGTTGTGGTCAGATGAGACCAAAATGGAGCTCTTTGGCATCAACTCAACTCGCCGTGTTTGTAGGAGGAAGAATGCTGCCTATGACCCCAAGAACACCCCCCCCCCCCGTCAAACATGGAGGTGGAAACGTTATGCTTTGGGGGTGTTTTTCTGCTAAGGGGACAGGACAACTTCACTGCATCAAAGGGACGATGGACGGGGCCATGTACCGTCAAATCTTGGGTGAGAACCTCCTTCCCTCAGCCAGGGCATTGAAAATGGGTTGTGGATGGGTATTCCAGCATGACAATGATCCAAAACACACGGCCAAGACAACAAAGGAGTGGCTCAAGAAGAAGCACATTAAGGTCCTGGAGTGGCCTAGCCAGTCTCCAGACCTTAATCCCATAGAAAATCTGTGGAGGGAGCTGAAGGTTCGAGTTGCCAAATGTCAGCTTCGAAACCTTATAGACTTGGAGAAGATCTGCAAAGAGGAGTGGGACAAAATCCCTCCTGAGATGTGTGCAAACTTGGTGGCCAACTACAAGAAACGTCTGACCTCTGTGATTGCCAACAAGGGTTTTGCCACCAAGTACCAAGTCATGTTTTGCAGAGGGGCCAAATACTTATTTCCTTCATTAAAATGCAAATCAATTTATAAAAATGTTCACATGCGTTTTTCTGGATTCTTTTGTTGTTATTCTGTCTCTCACTGTTCAAATAAACCTACCATTAAAATTATAAACTGATAATTTCTTTGTCAGTGGGAAAACGTGCAAAATCAGCAGGTGATCAAATACTTTTTCCCCTCACTGTATCTACAGGACCATAAAACTACAAAAGCATCACTTCAAAGGGACAGATGTACATATAGGATCATAAACCCCCTCCCTCTACCGTGGGAACTTCCGGACAGGATGTACACCCCCCCGGGGGGCCATAAAAAGCCATAAATCACACGTTTGACCGATGCCGTCTACTTTATTCTCTCTCATGGAGTCTACTACTTCACTTTCACCTCCTATTCCTGGAAAAATGTGGCCAACATCGGGGTGAGCAGGTAGAGCAGATAGCTCTGGTCTATGAGTATCAGGACAAGGGGGACAACGAAGACTTTGCGTCCAACGGGGCCACCCTGCAGCTGGCCAAAGGAGACATGGTTTCCCTGGTCCTACCGTCTGGTTTCCAGGTGACCAGTAATGCTTTCAAAAACCTCAGCACCTTCAGTGGCTTCCTGCTCTTCCACGTGTAAGGAGGAAACATCTGAGAGACTGAGGGGGTCAGGGTTTAGGTTGTGAGGGTTCTCCACTTAACTTCCACACATTAGATTCTCTTTCGCTGTCATTTACATGTGTGTGAGGCAATAAAAGCAATATTAAATGTAGTAATCGTTTGTTTAGTGAATTTATGGTTTGCAGCAATTACTTTGGTATTGCTCCTTTTGATCATGTTATCAATTTAGATTAAATTAGATTATTTTAAACTGGGATATGGCAGCAGGTGATTAAAATATATTTTTAGTAAATCAGATTAAGATTAGGAACCCGGATCCACCTAAAGCCCTTGTGACACTAATGATCTCCAATACACATGGAGATGTCTCTGTCCAAATATCATGGACTATACTTTTATTAGTATTCTTGAAACAGTTACAACCAAATATTGCACATAAAACTATATTTTACAACAACAACTTTACATTGTACAAAACATTTAAAGTTGCTGTCATTGGGGTGCGACTCGTGGGTTCTTGCTGACGGAGGACAGGGCGGTATCAGCTTCAGAGCCCACTGGTTCTGATGCCCAGGGGTTCAGACCACACAGCAAGAAAGGAACAGCACAGTCCCGGAACTGGAGAGAGATAGACAGATACACAACATGGACTCGGTGGTGGAAAAGGTACCGTATTGTCATACTTGAGTCAAAGTAAAAATACCTTAATAGAAAATGACTCAAGTAAAAGTGAAAGTCACCCAGTAAAACACTACTTGAATAAAAGTAAAAAAGTTTTTGGTTTTGAATATACTTTAGTATCAAAAGTAAAAGTATAAATAATTTCAAAATCCTTATATTAAACAAACCAGACGCCACTATTTTCTTTTTTTTATAATTCATTTGACAAATGAAGCATGTGTGTTTAGTAAATCCACCAGATCAGAGGCAGTAGGGATGACCAGGGATGTTTTCTTAATAAATGCATAAATCGGACCATTTTCCTGTCCTGCTAAGCATTCAAAATGTAACGAGTACTTTTGGGTGTCATGGAAAATGTATGGAGTAAAAAGTGCCTTATTTTCTTTAGGAATGTAGTGAAGTAAAAGTAAAAGTTGCCAAAAATATAAATAGTAAAATAAAGTACAGATATCCCAAAAACCTACTTAAGTATTAAGTATTTTTACTTTTACACCAGTGCAAGTACTACACTAGCTAGATAGTACTCTCAGAAAACACATTAACAACATGTACTACACTAGCTAGATAGTACTCTCAGAAAACACATTAACAACATGTACTACACTAGCTAGATAATACTCTCAGAAAACCCATTAACAACGTGGACTACACTAGCTAGATAATACTCTCAGAAAACACAGTAACAACATGGACTACACCAGCTAGATAATACTCTCAGAAAACACATTAACAACATGGACTACACCAGCTAGATAATACTCTCAGAAAACACAGTAACAACATGGACTACACTAGCTAGATAATACTCTCAGAAAACACAGTAACAACATGGACTACACCAGCTAGATAATACTCTCAGAAAACACAGTAACAACATGGACTACACCAGCTAGATAATACTCTCAGAAAACACAGTAACAACATGGACTACACTAGCTAGATAATACTCTCAGAAAACACATTAACAGCATGGACTACACCAGCTAGATAATACTCTCAGAAAACACATTAACAACATGGACTACACCAGCTAGATAATACTCTCAGAAAACACATGAACAACATGGTATGGACTACACCAGCTAGATAATGCTCATTATTAAACAGTACATAACAAAATGCATATTTCATCTTTCAAATTATGATTCTATGATGTATCTCTTATTTTTTATAGAGTACACAATTGTACCTATGCTCATGAATATGAAGACAACAGGGTTGTGTGCTTGTATGTATGTGTGTCTGTGCTTGTTATACACAACTCTCAGCCTAGCGGTTACGAGTGTTGGGCCTGTAACCAAGAGGTTGCTGGTTCAGAGCCGGCAAGGTGGAAACATCTTTGTTTTGCCCTTGAACAAGCCATGTAAACAACACCTGCTCCCTGGGCGCTGACATGGATGTCGATAGGCAGCCCCCCCTCACCTCTCTGATTCAGAGGTGTTGGTTAAATACGAAAGACACTTTTCGGTTGAATCCATTCAGTTGTGCAACTGACTAGGTATCCTCTTTCCTTGTGTACTGTATGTGTTGTCCCTCACCTGTCTGTTCATGAACACATATATGATGGGGTTGTAGACAGTGCTGCTCTTGGCCAGGTACATGGGCACCGTGGCAATGAGCGGGTTGATGTGGAGGCTGGGGTCAAGGATCACGGAGAGGGCGAAAGCCGCGTACGGCAACCAGCTGAGCAGGAAGGCCATCACCATGACTACCACCATACGCACGACCTGTATCTCCACGCGGGTGGTGCTGTCGCCCTCCAACACCTTCAGCTTGGACACCTGAGACACACACACACAAGTACACACACATACATGGGTATACACACACACACAGACAGATGTATAAACACACACACACACACATCCCATGCCCACCTGGCGTAGTGTGAAGAGGATGCGAGCGTAGGAGACCATGATGATGGAGAAAGGTATGGCGAAGCAGAGCAGGAAATAAAGGATGATGTAAGACATGTTTCCTGGTTCCCTGCTGTACCAGTTTGGGGAGCAGGAGGTCCTAACCCCCTCCAGTTCAAAGCTGCCCCAGCCAAACAGAGGCGGGGTGTTCCATAAAAACGACCACACCCAGGACAGGACCACCCCTCCCACTGCGTGCCTGTGTTACAGTACAAATACATTACAGTTAACTTCATCACACATTCATCCTTACTTCTACGCAACTGCTATCTTTCCCTCTGTATATGCACAGTTACCAGAGTTAAATGAAATACTTGACCTGGTCTGGAACATGACCGCCCCCATTGGTCGACACACCACCACATAACGGTCCACAGCTATCACGGCCACTGAACACAGACCTGCAATACCTGGGAAGGACAACATCAAACATGGACACTACATGTACATGCAATAACCCAGCAAACACATCCATTCAACTGACATCAATAGGCCTAGTAGATTTGACAAATCTAACTTTCTCTGCATAGCCAGACACATCCATTTATTACCCCTAAACTGTTGTATTGAAATAAATGGAATTTATTTGGGTGAAAACATATACAACTAGATGTACAATGTATTCCCAGAGAATAGGATTTAAAAGTATTTATTAAAACACTTCCAAAGTGGTCCTCGATGGTAACTCACCAAAGAAAGCCACAGCAAAACCCTCCAGCACGCAGCCCAGCCGCCCCATGCTGAAGTAGCCCATAGCGTTGGTGACCATAGTGGGCAGTCCCCCGAACAGAGCACAGCCCAGGTCTGCCACTGCCAGGTTGACTAGGGCGTAGTTCAGAGGCTGGCGCAGCTTCCGGTGTCTCACCGTCACCACGATGACCAGGACGTTCATACAGACCCCGGCCACCGACAACACACCAATAATCACCGCCAAGATGGTGTAGCCCGTCCTGGAGAGCAGCACTTCAACGACCGAGCCCGGGGAGGAGGAGATGTTTCCATGGAGATTGGGGAGAAGCTGTCGGTGGTCCATTCTGTTCTGTTTGGGGCAGTGGAGTTGAGTGGTGAGGACTACCTACCTGGCCAGACACCTGTGTTATAATATCTAAGAAACACACTGGAAGGGCATAGAGTCCGATGGTATTCCTAATCTATAAAAGCACAAAAGCAGTCCAGTAGCAGATCTATAATAGATCAAGCAGTCCAGTAGCAGATCTATAATAGATAAAGCAGTCCAGTAGCAGATCTATAATAGATCAAGCAGTCCAGTAGCAGATCTATAATAGATAAAGCAGTCCAGTAGCTGATCTATAATAGATAAAGCAGTCCAGTAGCAGATCTATAATAGATAAAGCAGTCTAATAGCTGATCTATAATAGATCAAGCAGTCCAGTAGCAGATCTATAATAGATAAAGCAGTCCAGTAGCAGATCTATAATAGATAAAGCAGTCCAGTAGCAGATATATAATAGATAAAGCAGTCAAGTAGCAGATATATAATAGATCAAGCAGTCCAATAGCTGATCTATAATAGATATAGCAGTCCAATAGCAGATCTATAATAGATAAAGCAGTCCAATAGCAGATCTATAATAGATAAAGCAGTCCAGTAGCAGATCTATAATAGATCAAGCAGTCCAGTAGCAGATCTATAATATATAAAGCAGTTCAGTAGCAGATCTATAATAGATAAAGCAGTCTAATAGCTGATCTATAATAGATCAAGCAGTCCAGTAGCAGATCTATAATAGATAAAGCAGTCCAGTAGCAGATCTATAATAGATAAAGCAGTCCAGTAGCAGATATATAATAGATAAAGCAGTCAAGTAGCAGATATATAATAGATCAAGCAGTCCAATAGCTGATCTATAATAGATATAGCAGTCCAATAGCAGATCTATAATAGATAAAGCAGTCCAATAGCAGATCTATAATAGATAAAGCAGTCCAGTAGCAGATCTATAATAGATCAAGCAGTCCAGTAGCAGATCTATAATATATAAAGCAGTTCAGTAGCAGATCTATAATAGATCCAGCAGTCCAATAGAGGCCCTATATCTGTGTAGTATAGCAGCCTGGTAATGGCTCTACGGATTCAGAGACTCAGAATCTGGACCACTCTGTCCTTATAAAGCTACTCAACAGAGAGAGGCTGTAGATGATAAGAGATAAGACCAACTAAATCCCTAGATCCGGATTGAGGGGTCAATAATTCAGGGGGCTCAATTCCTGAGGGATCTCTGATTGCACTTCCCTTGATTCCGAGGGGCTTATTTCCCAAGGAATCTCTTATTGCACTTTCCTTGATAGCTTTGCTGCATGATCCACTGCTAACTAGAGGAGTGGGAGAGGGTCTGCTGTTCCCAGGGACCACCTGTCAGTCAAACTGGCTTTGTGTAACACACTGTCCTTATGTGACATAAGAGGAACTTTAGATAACAATGGGACATTGGGATTGACTAGATACCCTGGGGTAATCTACAGTCCTTTCTACTGACTGAACAATGTTATGTCCCTTCATGGGTGAGTGGGGTTTTATCAAGGGCTTTATGATGTCACAGTAACTGAAACAATGATAGATTATAGACATTTCCTAATGTTAACCTGTGGTATCCAGAAAGAGGCAAAAGGGTTCTAGTGTGTTTGTGTGTGTGTGTATGTGTACACACAGTATATGTGTACAGCTGACCTTTAACCCCATATTCCTAACAGATGGAAGAATCTCCAGGTAATTCAAACATGTTTATTGGATGAAAATGTGTTGCACTCTACAAACATACATTAAAGGTGTAATTGTCTACAAGCTAGCTAACAGAGGCACGGTCCAAGGCCACAACATTATACGCCAAATGCCATTCAGGCAGCCCAAGTTTATTGGGATACATACTGTCTGTTAAAACAACCAGACAAAATCTAAATGTGGTAAAAATAAAACCAACAAAGAACAGATTACATTTTCATTCTATCATAGTAACAGGTGAGACAGACAATGATACTCCATCACAGTGTGTCCTCCCTCTGTGAGAATCTTAATGAAGGACATCAGTGAGTGTTATTGACTCATTTACATCATGTTAGTCCCTGATTCAGACAGAGACAGTATCCACTGATACAGTCACCTTACCTGGTAACACTCTCAGAGGGAGGGGAGAAAAGCCAGTGCAGATGTATGGAAATACTCTCTCAGTGAAGGTGTGTGTGAATGTGTGTAGATGTGTGTTGTTGACAGGGTCAGAGAGTGACAGCTTTCCTCCTTCCCAGTCTAGCTGCACTCTGATCCTCTGGGGGTTCTGTCTCACTGGGAGGGGAGTGAGTGGCTGCTTTGGAACATGTGTTTTATAATCACCACCACCAAACAATGCACCCCAGGATCCATGCCAATAACCATTGTATCCCTTCCTCTGGGTAGACTCTGTGATCACACCCAGGTCCCAGCCTTTATTCTTCCTAACATCAATGTCCCAGCTGTGTGTTCCTGAGTTAAAACCCTCAGAGCCCAGGACCATTCTATGGCTATCAAACCTCTCTGGGTTGTCTGGAAGCTGCTGTTTCTCATCACTGTATGTCACACTGGTCAGATCACCAGACAGGATGAGATCTGGGTGGGCAGTGTTGAAGTCCAGAGTCACTGGAGCTGGACAGAGAACACAAACACACTAGATTAATTCAAATGTAGGGGGAATACATTACTGTATATGATATATAATGCTATGTGTTGTATGTTTTGTGTTACATACACCACCGTTCAAAAGTTTGGGGTCATTTAGAAATGTCCTTGTTTTTGAAAGAAAAGCCAATTTTTTGACCATGAAAGAAAAGCACATTATTTGATTTGATTACATACTGTACAGTATGTAGGTAATTCTAATATGTAGGTAATCATTCACTGTTTATTTTTTCAGTATTGGAGAGTTATAGTAGTGGTCCAATATACACAGTGTACAAAACATTAAGAACACCTTCCTAATATTTTTAGCAATCAGAACAGGCTCAATTCGTCAGGACATGGACTCTAGAAAGTGTCGGAAGCATTCCACAGGGATGCTGGCCCATCTTGACTCCAATGCTTCCCACAGTTCTTTCAAGCTGGCTGGATGTTCTTTGGATGGTGGCTCATACTTGATACTCACAGGAAACTGTTGAGCATGAAATCCCCATCCGTTTTGTAGCAGTTCTTGACAAAAACTGGTGCGCCTGGCACCAACTACCACACCCCGTTCAAAGGCAATTAAATATTTTGTCTTGCCTATTCACCCTCTGAATGGCACACAAACTGTCTCAAGGATTTAAAATCCTTCTTAAAAACTTGTCTCCTCCCCTTTACCTACACTGATTGAAGTGGATTTAACAAGTGACATCAATAACGGATCATGGCTTTACCTGGTCAGTCTATATCATTGAAAGAGCAGGTGTTCTTAATGTTTTGTACACTCAGTGTTTAATACCCAATATATCTAAAATACCTACTCACTGTAGTGAACTACTCCCTGCATCTTCTCCCAGACTCTGAACTGCAGGTTACCCAGGTGATTTACCAGGTCTATCAGCGCTCCTGAAACCCTCTCTGGATCTGGCAGTGTGCACTGGGCTCTGGAAGAACATGCAGGAGTCAGTGCTGCTGTAGCCTTACTTTTGATATGACTTTTATTTTGGTGTAATGTATTGAGGCACTGTTATTTTGTATCATGGGGACTTTTATTTGAAAGCAATAGTATTCCCAGGGGCACCTGCTCGTGTCGGGAGAGGGTGGAGGAAAAAAAGACCAGAGTGAATCTTCATGACTGCCTGGCTGCATCTCCTGGTTCAGGAGAATTAAACCACAAGTAATAGTTTTCAGTTGTGTTTTGTGTTGGAGATAGTGTTAAATTCCTACAGCATGAATTAAGGGTTACACTAGTGTGCGGTTGGGTACAGAACCACAGAGAAGAGAGAGACATAATAAAGTCCCCTTACCTTTTCACTGTATCATTGTAGTTCTATAGGGGAACAAAATAACACAATAATAGATGTATTGATCATAGCAAATCAATTTAAAACATATCAATTGATTACTACAGTATTTATTTCATAATTGATAGGGCCGTGGATTTATCAGAGGTAGGTACCTGCAGGAATGAGATGTCCTCAGCTCCCAGCTCTTCCTCTATGGTTCTGATTGTGTCTGAAAGTGATGATATCGCTCTGCTCATCTCCTTAATCTTCTTCTTCATCATCTGACTCTTCTGCTCCTCTTCCTCCTTCAGTGCAGCTATCCTGGCTCTCTCTTCTTGATATAGAAACTGGTGAAACTTCTTAAACTCCATCTTAATCAGCCTCTCTGTGTGCTGGACCTGGCTCTGGAGACAGCAGAGAGAAATGTAATCAATATCATCAATATCCATAATTCCACAGGCTTATGATAAATCTTCGTCATTGTATCTCAGCTTCACTCTGTATTCTTACCTTGATGTGGTTGGCTGTTTGATCACAGGTCAGTTTAACTTCTCTAAAGACCTTCAGCTTCTCCTGTAAGGGCTCCAGTGCAGTCTTGAGTTCCTCCTGGAATGAAACAACATTATAAAGAGACGCTGTGTGTAAAAGAAGTGGATTGGTACACAGATCTTTATTCACATTGACTGTATGCACATACAAAAACATAATTAGGTGGGAGCTTATACTCTAACATATACAAGTGTGTATTAATACACATGTGAATTGGAAGGGTGGTTTCTGTATATCCTAACTCCACCTGAGACATCCTTGGAGAGGATGGTAAGGGTCTGCCATTATCAACAGCGACCCTGGCACAATTAGGCTTAAGTGCACATCAACAGATTTTTCACCGTGTCAGTTCAGGGATTCGAACTAGCAACCTTTCAGTTACAATGTAAATTGTATTAATTGTAGTGTTAAATACATCTCCTACCTTATGATCCAGTACAGCTTCATCTATTGGGCAGCAGTCATGGCTTTTATGCTTTTTTGAAGTTTGACACACAAAACAGATGGGCTGTTTATCCTCCAGACAGAAGAGCTTGAGTTTCTCACTGTGCAGACTGCAGAGAATCTCAGGCACTGCTGAAGCTCTCTGGCTTCTATCCTGTAAGTAGGCCTCACACAGGTTCTTTAAAACCAGGTTACAGGGGGGGAGTTCCATTGATGATTTTTCTCTGCAGACTGGACATTCCCAAGATGCCTTCTGTTTCCAGTAATCCTTCAGACAGGCTTTACAGAAGCTGTGGCTACACAACAGGACCACTGGATTCTTGAAGATGTCACGACACACAGGACAGGAGAAATCAACCTCGGAGAGAGAAGTTTTAGAGGCCATTTCTCACTACTTATCTCTGTTATGAAGGTTTACTTTCACTTCTGACAACTCTTTTTTGACTAAGGTTCACTTTTGAAAACTCATCTGAAATTAGAAATCTGTGTTTTCCTGCCTGTGTTCCTAAGTCTTCAATTGTTGTTTTGATTCTTGGTTGTTTACAAAGAATTCTAAATAGCTGAATGTTACAGCGCTGTTCTGTTGGGACCTTTTCTCCTTCCTGTTTAGTAGGAGTAGGGTGGAGCTCTCTGCTGAGTTGTCATTTATATCAGTTTGAGTCTGTGCAGGACACTTCCACTAGATGTCAGTGTTTACTTAAAAATAACTGGATTTTATTGCTTCAAAATGCCAGGTGTATGAAATTTACCAAATAAACTGATCGAAGGTTTCTCCTCATCTGACTTGACTGTTAACCTTATCGGAGTGGGTGCCCTGATTCTAGTTTGTGAGCTAGGCAGGCTACTGCCTGGGATGTTATCCCACTCAGAAGTACGAGATGAGGAGGGGGACGAAGGTAGGTTGATCAGTCTCCCAACTGGAAGCCCAAGGTAGGGGTAGCGGGGGAATCTATCAAATAGCGCACCTATAACTTTGTACAGTATTAATGCAATTAGTAAAATCAGTCACACCACGAAATGCTACCAAATAAACCACAATTCACTCATAATACTGTGAATATACACTACCAGTAAAACGTTTTAGAACACCTACTCATACAAGGGCTTTCTTTATTGTACTATTTTATACATTGTAGAATAATATTGAAGACATCAAAACTTTGAAATAACACATGGAATCGTGTAGTAAACAAAAAAGTGTTAAACAAATCAAAATATATTTTATATTTGAGATTCCTCAAATAGCCACCCTTTGCCTTGATGACATCTTTGCACACTCTTGGCATTCTCTCAACCAGCTTCACATGGAATGTTTTTCAACAGTCTTGAAGGAGTTCCCACATATGCTGTGCACTTGTTGGCTGATTTTCCTTTAATCTGCGGTCTGACTCATCCCAAACCATCTCAATTTGGTTGAGGTCGGGGGATTGTCGAGGTCAGGTGATCTGATGCAGTACTCCATCACTCTCCTTCTTAGTAAAATAGCCCTTACACAGCCTGGAGGTGTGTTGGGTCATTGTCCTTTTGAAAAATAAATGATAGTCTCACTAAGCCCAAACCAGATGGGATGGCGTATCTCTGCAGAATGCTGTGGTAGCCATGCTGGTTAAGTGTCCCTTGAATTCAAAATAAATCACAGACAGTGTCACCAGCAAAGCACCCCCACACCATAACACCACCTCCTCCATGCTTTACGGTGGGAAATACACATGCGGAGATCATCCGTTCACCCACACCGCATCTCACAAAGACACGGCGGTTGCAACCAGAAATCTCCAATTTGGACTCCAAACCAAAGGACAAATTTCCACCGGTCTAATGTCCATTGTTCATGTTTCTTGGCCCAAGCAAGTCTCTTCTTCTTATTGGTGTCCTTTAGTAGTGTTTTCTTTGCAGCAATTCGACCATGAAGGCCTGATTCACGCAGTCTCCTCTGAGATGTTGAGATGTGTCTGTTACCTGAACTCTGTGGAGCATTTATTTGGTCTGCAATTTCTGAGGCTGGTAACTCTAATGAACTTATCCTCTGCAGCTGAGGTAACTCTGGGTCTTCCTTTCCTGTGGCGGTCCTCATGAGAGCCAGTTTCATCATAGCGCTTGATGGTTTTTGCGACAGCACTTGAAGAAACTTTCAAAGTTCTTGAAATGTTCCAAATTGGCTGACATTCATGTCTTGAAGTAATGATGGACCGTCGTTTCTCTTTGCTTATTTGAGCTGTTCTTGCCATAATGTGGACTTGGTCTTTTACCAAATAGGGCTATCTTCTGTATACCCCCCCCCCCATCTTGTCACAACACAACTGATTTGCTCAAACGCATTAAGAAGAAAATAAATTCCACAAATTTACTTTTAAGAAGGCAGACCTGTTAATTGAATTGCATTCCAGGTGACTACCTCATGAAGCTGGTTGAGAGAATGCCAAGAGTGTGCAAAGCAGTCATTAAGGCAAAGGTTGGCTATTTGAAGAATCTCAAATATAACATATATTTTGATTTGGTTAACACTTTTTTGCTTACTACAGGATTCCATATGTGTTATTAAGTAATCAAGGGCTGATTGCTCACAAGCTGTACGAGTCCCATAAAGCTGCCAGAAGGGCAGCACACAGGGAAGAGACTGGGGGAAGAAAGGTGACTCCCGTATAGTTGGGGAGGGTTCCAGAGGTAACAGGAGAGAGAGAGTTAAGTTTTTTTGATTCTCACAGGATACAGCAAGACCCGGAGCCCAGAAGACGATATCCCGGAGTCTCTTGGGGTAGACCTATTCTTTTCTTTTTGGACTATTGTTTTAATAAACACCTTTCAAATTGAGCTAATCCTACTCTGTCCGTGTCTGATCTGTGTAGAAGTTTTGACCCAACCCCCTGGTCTGCCACAGTAGTAAATAGTAAAAATAAAGAAAAACCCTTGAATGAGTAGGTGTTCTACAACTTTTGACTGGTAGTGTATAGTTTCACAGACATATGGTGCATTTTTCTCTGGTTTGTGCCAAATCATTAAGAATAATATAAAACCAGTCTGCACACCACCAAGGTGAATTGGTTTAGTCTTGACTCTTGGTTGACAGTGTTGGGGGACGGGTAATGTATTGATGCTCGAGTGCCAAATCAACACAAATTAGTTTCTATTTGTCTTTGTTACTTCTTTTTGATATTTATGAGTCTTATTTTTGTATATATTTTTATATTTATCTAGTTTTAAATGGTATGATTATTTATTTGTATTGTTCCAAATGTCTGAATAAAGGGGGGGTTCACCCAAGGAGCCATACAAGCTAGAACTGCCACTGCCAAGAGCAAGATGGTGACTCCACCCCAATAAACCAAACTCCCCAAACAAGAGCCTGGAGCCTGGTGTGTGTGTGTGTGTGTGTGTGTGTGTGTGTGTGTGTGTGTGTGTGTGTGTGTGTGTGTGTGTGTGTGTGTGTGTGTGTGTGTGTGTGTGTGTGTGTGTGTGTGTGTGTGTGTGTGTGTGTGTGTGTGTGTGTGTGTGTGTACGTATGTGTTATAGAAATGTTGTTCTCAATGTTCACAAACTGAACATCAATTAAACAAACTCTGTCTGTTACCCAGTAGTTGTAAGATACTGGTTGAAATAAGACAGACAGAAGCCCAGAATACAATGGTCAATTAGTAAATGGTTTAATTCAGGAGAGCTCCCAGCTCTAAAAGGTGTACACAGTCTTTTATATGGTACAATGTTGAAACACAAAGATGCAAAATTCCCACCTCTCCCCCCACCCTCTCCAAGAACATAGTCTCTTCCCACAGCCTTATCACAATCTTTGCAAATAAGTCAAACTTGGGAGGTGTTGGGAGGTTCTTCTCAAGGACCAGCCTCTCGAATGTGTCTGGTAGAATCAAAAGATTCTTTGTTCACACAGACTCCCCCTAAATGAAGTCATACTTCTGCACACCAAGTTAATATCTAGACACACACACACATTTTAATTGGACTGACATTTGTCTTGCAACCCCATCTCCATTGCATACACTTTCAGAATAGAATGTTCTTAGTATTAAGTACAAACATTTAGTCATCAAAACATAAAATCTATAACAATCCACCCTATTGACTAAATTTTTACACACAATCACCCATCTATATTGATTAGAATTAACAATTACACCACACCCAATAGAAACAAACTAGAAAGAAATAACACCACATCTATTTTGATTAGAATTATCATTACCACATAAAACGATTATACAAAACCAATACATGTATTTACATCTGAACCACAACAAGTACTGTTCTAGGCCTATATCGAATCATAACATTTCTAGTTAGGATTTTCATTATAAACTTTATCAAATAGACAACATTACTAAACAGTAAAAATGGTTTAATCTGATTCAGGTTTCTATGGATTAAAACCAACAGCATTCTCTGTCCATCTAGAAGGCATGTATCTGTCATCACATGGTCTGAGTCTGGCAGGTCCCTGGAGAATCATCACCGCCTTTTCCAGAGACCTAGACACAAAATCTCACACACATGGAATCAAACCACACCAAACACAGTCATACAGGTGAAACACAGTAATCATTACATTTTCCCATTGCCCAAACATATTGTCAAACCAACTCATCAGAGCTGGAGCTATGTTATTGGGGAAGAAGGTACAGCACATTATTCCCCCACCCTTCTGCAGACGCCACCCTTTCAGCCAATAACACATCTAGAGCCAACCTATTTTGCCAGGTCATGAGGGAGGTGGCGGATAATTGTTCAGAGATTCCCATCACTGCATCTCTAGTCTTATTCACAAATCCTTGTTTATTATAATACATATAATTGATCCAATCAACATTTTAAGTTATCATTACCCACCAGAAGAACGTAGTGATAAAACCCTCCCCAATCTAAGTCATAGCTTTATACTCGTCTGGAACTTCCTATACCTATGACATCCATCCAAATAGAACTGCCTACATTAGAACCTATTTTTCTCCTATTTCTAGTTATCCCGTCCAGAACTGGTCTCTGATGTCTAATCCTAACTGGTTGGACCAATAATACCAAAACTCAAATGCCCCTTCACCCTTTAGGTAATGTCTGTCAGAGGCCTCCTGTATTGGTACAAGCCCACCACACATCAGTTATAGAATGTGTAAGGTTTAGAATTTTCTCCTATACTTCTGAACCCAAATCAGTCACATTAACAGACATTTATTGAGATCCATTACAAGACCTGGGTCTTTCGTGAAGTTGGTCTCTACTGACTGGATTAATAAACAGAAAAACATAGTGTCCATAATCATCAGCATAAGCCCAATACTTTCATTCCGTGTCTATTTCTGTGACTTTAGAGGGTTACTACTACATTTACTCTACATTCATTAATATCCAAACTTTGTTTAAAACTCCATCGGGATCACTTTCCATTCACATACCCCAGTCCCCAAGTATGTTTATTTACCTAAGCCAGGAACAAGATGAAGTGGGTCCCAAACAGAAATATAAAGGTATCACACAGTTCTGAATAATCTTATACAATTTATTATGCACCCATATCCCTGCTATATTAGGGAAATGTTTAATATTTACCTTAAATCTTACATTATCACCTATTTGGACTCCTTCTTTATATCCTTCTTATTCATGAGGGGTCGGGTATTATATAACTAGTCTTTTACTTCTTAAACCTGTCAGTGACATATAATTTATACTAGAGGTGTTGAATCAGGATTTATAAAAAAGATCATCAAAACTATGATGCAGCTCAAGGTACCCCATATCCCAAAAACCGCCAACCCTCTCCTGCCCTTAGCCAGTCTGCTAGGTACCACCCCATACTCACACCTCTAGTGAACACACTACAGTGATGATAGGTCGGGGTAGGAAATCTTCGTTAACAGAGGTGACCCCCAGACCCTATTGGTCCAGTTCTGCTCTTTAACTCTGCGTGTGCTCCACGGTGTTTGTATGTATTGTGGTGGCCAGAAGGAAACACAGTCCCTCACCACACAGCACAGTCACCTGCAGCACCATGGAGAGCACCATCATAAGGTCTGGGCTGAACAGAGATGTTCAGGACCAAGGACAGCCCTAACCCAGGTGTGCACAATTTCCCCTCTGACAGGGAGCCTCGGCTGCAGGCTGTTGGGCCCAATTAGTAGCCACATTAAAGAGGACAAAGAAGCCACAGTGAGGGGAAGGAGAGGCAGGAGAAGAGAGCGGACACGGAGTGTTGGAGGTATCCCAGCCCAGGCTTTGGACCAGTCAGAACCCCCAACCACCCTCTTGGAGATAGAGGCCTAGTGGAGGACGTGAGTAGAATAATCCACCTTGACTAATCCTACACTTCTTCTGCCTCCCTTCCAGAAGTAGACGGACGCCAGAAGGAGCAGCCGGCAGAAAGAAGAGTGACCTGAGTTACAGTTTCCTCCCTTTTCCCTTTCCCCTCCTTTTGAGAAATAAAGAAACCTAAGTTTGCCCCACTGAAACTCTGCCCAGTGAATGATTTTCTGCAACCTCCGGAGTTAAACCCTCCCAGTCCTGAGAGGGGAGGTTACAGTATTCCTACCTTTCTGCAGTGGGTAACGTTGACCCAGGTTGCTCTTTCTGATATTCTAATGGCAAAGGCTGTGACCAACAACCTGGTAGGGACCTTCCCAACGGGGCTGCTTCCAGTCCTTTTCCTCCAGAGACTGGACCCACACCCAGTCACCAGGCTGGATCATCACCTCCTTCTGTAGTTCTCCTGTTGGGCATAAAATCTCTGACATACAGATGTGGTTAGCAAACAACTTCTCATGTGATCTGCTACTATCTTCCTAACTCTCATTCTAAAAGGTCTACCAAATACCTTCTCAAATGGAGATAATCCCTCGTCTGGGGTTATCCTAATATCTCATTAATACTATTAGTAGACATTTTACCCAATTTCATTCTGTACTCAGGTGTGTCTTTCTTAACCTACTTTTAATCATAGAATTCATGCATTCTATAATATTGTATTAACAAAAGAATTGTATTAAGTAATTTGTGTTGTCCAACAATCTCTATCATATCTAACAATCATCTCTACCATATCCCTCCTGTTGATACAGGGCTCTGCCCCTGTATCAAAACACTACCATATCTAAAAATGGCTCTATCATAACAAATATCTAACAATCAATTTCTGCCTGCTGCACAGAATAGTGGCTAGGTCGTGATTCAGCCTCTACGTTTTTAGGAAGGGTAACAACATCATACCCAGTTGTATCCCAAACATCTAAGTTCTACCTTGAAGACTCATCTGTAAACATAGTAATTTCTCCATCTGTTAATGGCAAATCGGTCAAATCAAGCTACAATAAACGTGGGCTCCCATCAGTACCTATTAGTCATTCAAGACACAAAAGACTCCACTGTATTCAAAGAGAGGAGCAACAGGCCACTGTCTTATCCTTCTTCTAGGTCAAAGCTGACGTCATGACCCCCTCCCTACAGTCCACAGTCTGAGTAAACGAACAGTCATATCTAGAAAATGCCAAACAAAACTTCCTAATCTTCTTTCTGTGGATGGGCTGTGCGCAACCCCTCCCTCCACGGATACCCAGTCATTAATCTTCTTTCCCAATAACCCATACTCTCCCACCGTTCTAACTAAGTCCTGACTATACTAGCAACAAGGTTCGCTGTCCCCACAGATGACCATGTTGTTCTTAACTATGTGGGCCTTCATGCCCCTTTCAGTGGGTGGTACAACTCTATTCAAAAGTGTCATCACATCTCTTCCCAATAGGTTAACGGAACACAACTAGGAAATTAGCACCGGTACCATTGCTCCCCCCCCCAGAAGCCTCATGAGTCAGAACAATGTCAAAATGGTTTCTGTTCCTGTGCTAGAGCCAAATCTACTGTAGCTAACTCAAATACCTAGTAATTCAGTATCTATCTTATCCTCATCTACACTGTCTGGTGATGGGCGCCTACCCGTGTGTTCAGCCCAAAACTCCCCATATACTCCTCATGGCCTCCCCCCTCCTCTTTCTACTCATAAGGCGGGGGAGTCTGTCTCTGTCCCAAAACTCTCTCTATATTTCCCAAACAATATCCATATAATTTCCCAATGAGATAATAATAATCTCCCAAAGTATTAGTACAATTTGGATAGAAAAGTGTTTCTCACAAAAAAGTTTTTTATTTTTTCTACATGAAATTCTCCTGGGTTTTGTCTTTCCCCCAATTTCTAGTGAAAGTGATCAGTTTTCACCAGGAATTGTTCAACTATTCAGGGATTTCCAAAACAGTTCTGTACAAATTAAATCCCACTTCCGTAAGACCTCCACAATCACATTGATTGTCTGTGTGTACCTGGGGGCGCGTCTTAACCCATATGTTGAAATCAAACAGAAATGTCCAAACACTTCCATGCTCCACTTAGACGTTCCTACTCATTCACCTCACACACACACACATTTTAATTGGACTGCCATTTGTCTTGCAACCCCATCTCCATTGCATACACTTTCAGAATAGAATGTTCTTAGTATTAAGTACAAACATTTAGTCATCAAAACATAAAATCTATAACAGTATGTGTGTGTGTGTGTGTATGTGTACACAGTATATGTGTGCAGTTCATCTTAATTTAACCCCATGATCTAAACACAGATGGAAGAACCTCAAAATAATTGAACATGTTTATTGGATACGAATGTGTTGCATTCCACAGACATACGTTACATTCCACAGACATACGTTACAACTCGGTCTTGGTCCAAGAACCCAACACTATACAGCAAATGTTTTTCAGGGAGCCCAAGTTGATTGGGATACATGCCAGTGTTAACATAACCAGTGACAACATCTAAATGTGGTGAAAAGAAAACCGAACAACCAACAGGTGACATTTCTATTCTATAATAGTGATGACTACCACTGTTTGACCAATCTCTGTTAACCCACAACTAAAATCTTGCCTAATTTGTTCAGTTGTTAGAGATTATTGTGTGACTGGTGAAAGTCTAAGATAAATAGTACTAATAATGGTTATTGTAACATTAATAGTGATTTTGTAATATTAATATTGATTATTGTAATATTAAAAGTGGTTATTGTAATATTAATATTGATTATTGTAACATTAATATTGATTATTGTAATATTAAAAGTGGTTATTGTAATATTAATATTGATTATTGTAACATTAATATTGATTATTGTAATATTAAAAGTGGTTATTGTAATATTAATAGTGATTATTGTAACATTAATATTGATTATTGTAATATTAAAAGTGGTTATTGTAATATTAATAGTGATTATTGTAATATGAATAGTGGTTATTGTAATATTAATAGTGATTATTGTATAGTAACAGTGATTATTGTAATATTAGTAATGATTATTGTAATATTAATAGTGATTATTGTAATATCAGGGACAGAAAAACATCCGGGACAGACTGATATTCTGGTCCTTCTATAAGACAGATATCAGTTTAGCTGAATGCTGAATGTTACAGCGCTGTTCTGTTGTGAGCTTTGCTCCTTCCTTCCTTCTCTGCTGAGTTGTCATTTAAATCAGCTTGAGTCTGTGCAGGACACTTCCACTAGATGTCAGTGTTTGGTTAAATATAACTGGATTTGTAAGGTCCAGTGTAGCTGTTTTTGTCTCACAATCAAATAATTTCTGGGTAATTAAAAAAATGCAATAATTTTCTGAGGACTGTCTGGGAGTGATCTGAGTGGGAAGGGGAAAAATGAAAACTTGCTGTTATTGGAAGATAGAATTGGAAGTCTATTTCTTATTGGTGTCATTGTCACCAGGCAGGCCAAAACTCCATCCCACCAAAACAGGCTGAAATTTCAGGCGGTCATTTCAAGCAGCTCTTACACTAAAAGGGCATTGTCATAATTTTCACAATTTCATAGTATTATTCCAACTACATAGTGTTGAAACATGTATAAACACAGGCAAATCATATTTTCGACTGCAGTGGGCCTTTAACGCTGCAAAATGCTAAGTGTTTGAAATGTTTTATTTCAGTTCTATCCATGTCTCTGGTCAATTCAGCACCATGGCCAGCAACTGTACAGAAGTGCAAAGCAGTCAACTTCAGCAATTGAAACTCCCACATTGGACTGGAGTTTACATTCAGTCTGCCAAGAGCAAGATGGTGAATCCACCCCAACAAACTGATAATATTGATAAGATTTTTACTAATTCTTTGAATAATGTGGATAAAACAGGTATACATTATATTGACATTTCTGACACTTTCCAATATTCCACTTCCCGTTGGCAGCTGGAAATGAAAAGGTGGGAATGGAGAATATTTAACAAATGTAATTCTGAGCGCTTTAAGATGTTCATTGATATTATTTCATGGGAAAATATTTATAATTATCCCAATGAGGAGTGTGCTTACCAGACTTTTCTCAAATCCTTCAATTCTGTATTCATTCCTACATCCTCAGTAGAAAACAAAACAAGTTGTATGAAAAGTTTCTCGCCAATCCTGAATTCTGCCTATTATAAAAAGTAGAAGAACAAATTTACCCATCTACTTCGGATATCCCAACACATATTTTACTAGCAAATTCCTCAAACAATAACAAGTAAACTTGGAAAAGAATCAATCAACTGTTGTTGAATAATGAAAGTGTTCTACAGCTATCCCATCTCAATTTAATGGTGGGAATAAGACCTATAATGATCTTGATGTTATCTCATTTGAATTTATTCACTTTTTTGCGAATGTTGGTTTCTCTCTGTCAAAGAAAAATGTAAATCCCTTGGACAACATGAAGGGACATTTCCCTTCTCTGCTAGTAATAGGGCTTCAGTGTCTTACTTGATGATTGAGTCTCTAACATGCTGCATATCTTCACCAAATCAATGTCAAATGGTATTGTTCCTAAAGATTTCAAAATGTTCAAAGATGTCCCCATCTATAAATCTCAGGATACAAGATATTTTACACATTATCACCCAGTATCTGTACTATCATGCTGTTCTAAAATACTAGAGAAACTTGTGTATCAAATAATCTTTTTACATTTAAACCAACACTTTATTCTATATGAGCACCAATATGGTTTTTGTAAAAACTACTCAACAGATATGACGCTTTTACAACATGTGGACAAAATTGTTACAGCCCTGAACAGTAATGAATATGCTGTTGCCATCTTTCTACATTTATCAAAAGCTTTTGACATGGTTGATCATGAAATATTACTTGTTAAATTGCATTACTATGGTTTTCATGATTGTACATATAAATGTCTTTATAATTATGTTGATGATAGAAACATTTCTATATGGAAATGATTGTTTATCTACCAGGGTCAAGATATCTTGTGGTGTTCCACAGGGTTCGATCCTGGGACCGTTGTTATTTCTAATCTATATCGACCTTGCTGCTGTGTCTTCTACCATACTTCCAATTATTTTTGCTGATGATACCAACTTGATTATATCACACAAGAATTTTGATTCACTAATCAATGAAGCTAACTCAAGCATGGACAAATCTGAATGGTTCCATATAAACAAATAATCTTTAAATGCAAAATCCAACTACATTGCATTCACTTGTAGGAATCATAAAATAAAATTAAAAAAAATAATAATATATACAGTGGGGCAAAAAAGTATTTAGTCAGCCACCAATTGTGCAAGTTCTCTCACTTAAAAAGATGAGAGAGGCCTGTAATTTTCATCATAGGTACACTTCAACTATGACAGACAAAATGAGGAAAAAAAATCCCGAAAATCACATTGTAGGATTTTTTATGAATTTATTTGCAAATTATGCTGGAAAATAAGTATTTGGTCACATACAAACAAGCAAGATTTCTGGCTCTCACAGACCTGTAACTTCTTCTTTAAGAGGCTCCTCTGTCCTCCACTCGTTACCTGTATTAATGGCACCTGTTTGAACTTGTTATCAGTATAAAGACACCTGTCCACAACCTCAAACAGTCACACTCCAAACTCCACTATGGCCAAGACCAAAGAGCTGTCAAAGGACACCAGAAACAAAATTGTAGACCTGCACCAGGTTGGGAAGACTGAATCTGCAATAGGTAAGCAGCTTGGTTTGAAGAAATCAACTGTGGGAGCAATTATTAGGAAATGGAAGACATACAAGACCACTGATAATCTTCCTCGATCTGGGGCTCCACGCAAGATCTCACCCCGTGGGGTCAAAATGATCACAAGAACGGTGAGCAAAAATCCCAGAACCACACCGGGGGACCTAGTGAATGACCTGCAGAGAGCTGGGACCAAAATAACAAAGCCTACCATCAGTAACACACTACGCTCCAGGGACTCAAATCCTGCAGTGCCAGACGTGTCCCCCTGCTTAAGCCAGTACATGTTCAGGCCCGTCTGAAGTTTGCTAGAGAGCATTTGGATGATCCAGATGAGGATTGGGAGAATGTCATATGGTCAGATGAAACCAAAATAGAACTTTTTGGTAAAAACTCAACTCGTCGTGTTTGGAGAACAAAGAATGCTGAGTTGCATCCAAAGAACACCATACCTACTGTGAAGCATGGGGGTGGAAACATCATGCTTTGGGGCTGTTTTTCTGCAAAGGGACCAGGACGACTGATCCGTGTAAAGGAAAGAATGAATGGGGCCATGTATTGTGAGATTTTGAGTGAAAACCTCCTTCCATCAGTAAGGGCATTGAAGATGAAACGTGGCTGGGTCTTTCAGCATGACAATGATCCCAAACACACCGCCCGGGCAACGAAGGAGCATTTCAAGGTCCTGGAGTGGCCTAGCCAGTCTCCAGATCTCAACCCCATAGAAAATCTTTGGAGGGAGTTGAAAGTCCGTGTTGCCCAGCGACAGCCCCAAAACATCACTGCTCTAGAGGAGATCTGCATGGAGGAATGGGCCAAAATACCAGCAACAGTGTGTGAAAACCTTGTGAAGACTTACAGAAAACGTTTGACCTCTGTCATTGCCAACAAAGGGTATATAACAAAGTATTGAGATAAACTTTTGTTATTGACCAAATACTTATTTTCCACCATAATTTGCAAATAAATTCATTAAAAATCCTACAATGTGATTTTCTGGATTTCTTTTTCTGTGACAGATTTCGTCTGTCATAGTTGAAGTGTACCTATGATGAAAATTACAGGCCTCTCTCATCTTTTTAAGTTGGAGAACTTGCACAATTGGTGGCTGACTAAATACTTTTTTTGCCCCACTGTATATATATATGTGTGTGTGTAATGAGTATACAGTCGTGGCCAAATGTTTTGAGAATGATACAAATATACATTTTCACAAAGTCTGCTGCCTCAGTTTGTATGATGGCAATTTATATATACTCCAGAATGTCATGAAGAGTGATCAGATGAATTGCAATTAATTGCAAATTCCCGCTTTGCCATGCAAATGAACTGAATCCTCCAAAAACATGTCCACTGCATTTCAGCCCTGCCACAAAAGGACCAGCTGACATCATGTCAGTGATTCTCTCGTTAACACATGTGTGAGTGTTGACGAGGACAAGGCTGGAGATCACTCTGTCATGCTGATTGAGTTTGAATAACAGACTGGAAGCTTCAAAAGGAGGGTGGTGCTTGGAATCATTGTTCTTCCTCTGTCAGCCATGGTTACCTGCAAGGAAACACGTGCTGTCATCATTGCTTTGCACAAAAAGGGCTTCACAGGCAAGGATATTGCTGCCAGTAAGATTGCACCTAAATCAACCATTTATCGGATCATCAAGAACTTCAAGGAGAGTGGTTCAATTGTTGTGAAGAAGACTTCAGGCCGCCCAAGAAAGTCCAGCAAGCGACAGGACCGTCTCCTAAAGTTGATTCAACTGCGGGATTGGGGCACCACCAGTACAGAGCTTGCTCAGGAATGGCAGCAGGCAGGTGTGAGTGCATCTGCACGCACAGTGAGGCGAAGACTTTTGGAGGATGGCCTGGTGTCAAGAAGGGCAGCAAAGAATTCACTTCTCTCCAAGAAAAACATCATTAATAGACTGATATTCTGCAAAAGGTACAGGGATTGGACTGCTGAGGACTGTGGTAAAGTCACTTTCTCTGATGAATCCCCTTTCCGATTGTTTGGGGCATCCGGAATAAAAGCTTGTCCGGAGAAGACAAGGTGAGCGCTACCATCAGTCCTGTGTGATGCCAACAGTAATGCATCCTGAGATGCCAAGGGAGTGGGCTCACTCACAATTTTGCCTAAGAACACAGCCATGAATAAATAAATACCTGTGGATGTATTTCAAGGCCTACCTTCAAACTCAGTGCCTCTTTGCTTGACATCATGGGAAAAACAAAAGAAATCAGACGCATTCTGTCTCCTAGAGATTAACGTCCTTTGGTGCGAAAAGTGGAAATCAATCCCAGAACAACAGCAAAGGACCTTGAAGATGCTGGAGGAAACAGGTACAAAAAGATCTATATCCAAAGTAAAACGAGTCCAAATCGACATAACCTGAGAGGCCGCTCAGCAAGAAAGAAGCCACTGCTCCAAAACCGCCATAAAAAAGCCAGACTACGGTTTGCAACTGCACATGTGGACAAAGATCTTACTTTTTGGAGAAATGTCCTCTTGTCTGATGAAACAAAAACAGAACTGTTTGGCCGTGATGACCATCGTTATGTTTGGAGGAAAAAAAGATGAGGCTTGCAAGCCAAAGAAGACCATCCTAACCGTGAAGCATGGGGGTGGCAGCATCATGTTGTGGGGGTGCTTTGCTGCAGGAGGGACTGGTGTACTTCACAAAATAGATGGCATCATGAGGAAGGAAAATTATGTGGATATATTGAAGCAACATCTCAAGACATCAGTCAGGAACTTAAAGCTGGGTCGCAAATGTGTCTTCCAAATGGACAATGACCGCAAGCATACTTCCAAAGTTGTGGCAAAATCAATTAAGGACAACAAAGTCAAGGTATTGGAGTGGCCATCACAAAGCCCTGACCTCAATCCTATAGAAAATTTGTAGGCAGAACTGAAAAACTGTGTGCGAGCAAGGAGGCCTACAAACCTGACTCAGTTACACCAGCTCTGTCAGAAGGAATGGGCCAAAATTCACCCAACTTATTGTGGGAACCTACCCGAAACGTTTGACCCAAGTTAAACAATTTAAAGGCAATGGTACCAAATACTAATTTGAGTGTACATAAACTTCTGACCCAGTGGGAATGTGATGAAAGAAATAAAAGCTGAAATAAATAATTATCTCTACTATTATTTCACATTCTTAAAATAAAGTGGTGATCCTAACTGACCTAAGACAGGGAATTTTTACTAGGATTAAATGTCAGGAATTGTGAAAAACAGAGTTTAAATGTATTTGGCTAAGGTGTATGTAAACTTCCTACTTCAACTGTATTTGAGTTTTGTTGCGTGTTTGTGTATGTAGTGTATGTGAATGTGTGTGGGTTTTGTGTGGGAGTGTCAATATTGTGTGTGTGAGTGAGTGTGTGTATATGGTGTGTATATATAGTTCAGTGAGTGTGCTTACTGTAGGGCAAGACAGAGTCAGTGCAGATAATTTAGGTACCATTAATTTACTATTTAGCAGTCTGGCTATTTAACAGTCTTATGGCTTGGGGGTAGAAGCTGTCCTGAGGCCTGTTGGTCCAAGAGCAGATTTACCCGGTACCATTTGTTGGACGGTAGCAGAGTGAACAGTCAATGGCTTTGGTGGCTGGAGTCTTTGGTGGTTTTTCGGGCCTTCTTCTGACTGATATAGAGGTCCTGTATGGCAGGGAGCTCGGCCCATGTGATGTACTGGGATTTCTGCACCACCCTCTGTAATGCTTTTTGCGGTCATGGGTAGACCTGTGGGCGGTCATGAAATTTTGTCAGCCGGTTAATGTCATGCAAACACATTTAGCATCTCCAGGTATTCAAGTTGCTGATGCGAGCTTTTGGAACTACATTTTAAAAAGTCTAATTTACTAAATGGAGGGCGAGTGAGAGCTTTGTATACGTCTCTGTGTGGAGTGCAGGTGATCTAGAATTTTTTCCCCTCTGGTTGCACATTCAACATGTTAGAAATTTGGTAGAACTGATTTAAGTTTCCCTGCATTAAAGTCTCCGGCCACTAGGAGCGCCGCCTCTGGGTGAGTAGTTTCCTGTTAGATTATTTCCTTATACAGCTGACTGAGTGCGGTCTTAGTGCCAGCATCTGTCTGTGGTGGAAAATAAACAGCTAGGAAAAGTATAGCTGAAACTCTGTAGGCAAGTAGTGTGGCCTGCAATTTATCACAATATACTCTACTTCAGGCGAGCAAAATCTAGAGACTTCATGCACCAGCTGTTGTTTACAAATATGCACTTACCCCCGTCTTACTGGAGAGTGCTGTTCTAGCTAGCCGGTGCAGCGTATATCCCGCTAGCTGAATATCCATGTCATCAATCTGCCACGATTCCGTGAAACATAAGATGTTACAGTTTCTGATGTCCCGTTGGTAGGACATTAGTGATCGTACCTCGTGTCATTTTTTGTCCAATGATTGCACGTTGGCAAGTAATATTGACGGTAACGGCAGCTTTCCCACTCGTCTTCTGCAGATCCTTACGAGGCACCCCGCTCTGTGTCCTCTGTACCTGCGTCTCTTTCTCTTGCCAATGACGGGGATGTTGGCCTTGTCGGGTGTTCGAAGTACATCCTGTTTTTCTAATCCGAGGAGAGTGATCGCTGTCCTGATATCCAGAAGCTATTTTTTGCCATAAGATACAGTGGTAGAAACATTATATACAAAATAAGTTACAAATAACGTGAAAAACCCCCACGTAATAGCACAATTGGTTAGGCGCCCGTAAATCTGCTGCCATTTCTTCCGGCGCCATTTTATAATATATGTGTGAAATTTGTTTGGATTTAGAATGGACCATTATCATGCACCTGTCTCGAAACAGGGGCAGAGGGAAAATGCATGTCATCTATGCACTTAAATAGCAAATGGAGGATGCTTTTCCATGGTTCATTTTCTTGCCACCCAGGTAGACTATACTCCTGTTGTAAAGAGAAGCAATATGCTTAATATTAGGAAAGTTGAGAGATAAACAGAGCAGGTTAGCCTATAGAAAGCTGATGGGATTCTCCTCTTTTTTATTAAAACCATCACTCTGTTTTCTCATGCAATTGCATAGCCTATAGAAATGTTACGCAACATAAGCTCATGGGCTCTCATTAAGTGTTTGATTAGATTTTCAATTACATTTGCATTGATGTCAGAGTGATTATAGGGACAATAGAGTGCTGAGTACCAGGCAGTTAGCCAGTTTGGTAGACTACTAATGACTATCAGCAGCATCAGAGCTTGGAGAAGCCAAATTATCGTGAATAAACAGTCAAGTGTAATTTGACTGCTTTTATGACTTGTGACCTCTGTTGTGGCCATAATAAGGTCACTTCAACAGCCCTAATCTTAGGTTCAATCTGTATTCGAAAAGTTATTAATAAATATCACCTGGGAGCATGAGCAGCAGTTTTCCTTTCTGTTTTTCAAGCTGTATTCTTACCTTGATGTGGTTGGCTGTTTGATCACAGGTCAGTTTAACTTCTCTAAAGACCTTCAGCTTCTCCTGTAAGGGCTCCAGTGCAGTCTTGAGTTCCTCCTGGAATGAAACAACATTATAAAGAGACGCTGTGTGTAAAAGAAGTGGATTGGCACACAGATCTTTTTTAACATGTGACCGTATGTACAGTACCAGTCAAAAGTTTGGACACACCTACTCATTCAAGGGTTTTTCTTAATTTTTACAATTTAAGGTAGGGGTGGTATACAGAAGATAGACCTATTTGGTAAAATACCAAGTCCATATTATGGCAAGAACAGCTAAAATAAGCAAAGAGAAACGACAGTCCATCATTACTTTAATACAATTCTGAAAATTTCAAGAACTTTGAATGTTTCTTCAAGTGCAGTCGCAAAAACCATCAAGTGCTATGATGAAACTGGCTCTCATGAGGACCGCCAGAGGAAAGGAAGGCCCAGAGTTACCTCTGCTGCAGAGTATAAGTTCATTAGAGTTACCAGCCTCAGAAATTGCAGCCCAAATAAATGCTTCACAAAGTTCAAGTACTCATTTCAACATCAACTGTTCAAGCTGACTTTGTGAATCAGGCCTTCATGGTCAAATTGCTACAAAGAAACCCTTACTAAAGAAACCTCTGGTCTGATGAGTCCAAATTTGCAATTTTTGGTTCCAACCGTCCTGTTTTTGTGAGACGCAGAGTAGGTGAACGGATGATCCCCGCATGTGTGGTTCCCACCAGGAAGCATGGAGGAGGAGTGATGGTGTGGGGGTGCTTTGCTGGTGACGGTCAGTGATGTATTTAAAATTCAAGGCACACTTAACCAGAATGGCTACCCCAGCATTCTGCAACGATACGCCATCTCATCTGGTTTGCGCTTAGTGGGACTATCATTTGTTTTTCAACAGAACACTGACACAAAACACTTCCAGGCTGTGTAAGGGCTATTTGATCAAGAAGGAGAGTGATGGAGTGCTGCATCAGATGACCTGGCCTCCACAATCACCTGACCTCAACCCAATTGAGATGGTTTGGAATCAGTTGGACTGCAGAGTGAAGGAGAAGCATCCAACAAGTGCTCAGTATATGTGGAAACTCCTTCAAGACTGCATTCCAGGTGAAGCTGGTTGAGAGAATGACAAGAGTGTGCAAAGCTGTCATCAAGGCAAAGGCTGACTACTTTGAAGAATCTAATATCTAAACTATATTTTGATTTGTTTAACACTTTTTTGGTGTTATTTCATAGTTTTGATGTATTCACTATTATTCTACAATGTAGAAAATAGTAAAAATAAAGAAAAACCCTTGAATGACGTGTGTCAAAACTTTTGACTGGTACTGTACATAAAGTAGGTAAAGTAGTGTTAAATACATATCCTACCTTATGATCCAGTACAGCTTCATCTATTGGGCAGCAGTCATGGCTTTTATGCTTTGTTGAAGTTTGACACACAAAACAGATGGGCTGTTTATCCTCCAGACAGAAGAGCTTGAGTTTCTCCCTGTGCAGACTGCAGAGCACCTCAGACCATGCTGAAGCTCTCTGGCTTCTATCCTGTAAGTAGGCCTCACACAGGTTCTTTAAAACCAGGTTACTGTAGGGGAAATCCATTGATGACTTTTTTCTGCAGTTTCCAGTATTCCTCCAGACAAGCTTTACAGAAGCTGTGGCTACACAACAGGAGGACAGGATCCTTGAAGATGTCATAACATACGGGACAGGAGAAATCATCCTCTGGGAGAGGTTTAGAGGCCTTTTTGCCAAACAGCTCCGTCTCTCTGCTGTAATATCTTCTGGACTGAAGCCTCTCAGCAGTGAAGACAGTAGAACTTGGTCATGAATATCTTTTTTATTTTATTTTGGTCAGCGTTTCTTGTTTTGATCCTTGATTATTTCCAAATATTATAAGTCCTTCGATAAGACAAACATATCCTTGAGGTTGAATGTTACAGCACTGTTTGTTGTGAACTTTACTCTTTCCAGCTCATCAGGTGAGTAAGGGGTGGAGCTCTCTGATACAGTAGGAGTCTGTGTACAAGGGTCACAAACACAGTGCTCTGTCGTTGTTCTAACATTGTGCAAAATTTCGCACAACATTTGTGATGCAGAAACGAGACCAAATGTGCTGTTTTATGGAAATCTGGGAATTCTTGGCCAAGGAAACATTTCTGGTTGGTCTCAGGGAATGTAAAATAGTTAGGAAGGGAGACTTTGACAACCGGATTCAATGATGTAGCAGCAAATATGGTGAATGGTCAACAAATGAGTGTGGAGAGCCTCACAAGTTTGACAAAATCATTTTACGGTGTTGAATATGACTTTCTTATGAATGCAATTCATTCATATTGTGAAAATAAGACCATTTACTGTAGCAAGAAAAAGTATGTGAACCTTTTGGAAATACCTGGATTTCTGCATAAATTGGTCATAAAATACAGTCTGCTTAAACTAATAACACTCAAACAATTATACGTTTTCATGTCTTTACTGAACACATCGTGTAAACATTCACAGTGCAGGGTGGGAAAAGTATGTGAACCCTTGGATTTAATAACTGGTTGACTCTCCTTTGGCAGCAATAACCTCACGTTTTCTGTAGTTCCAGATCAGACCTGCACAATGGTCAGGAGGAATTTTGTACCATTCCTCTTTACAAAACTGTTTCAGTTCAGCAATATTCTTGGGATGTCTGCTGTGAACTGCTCTCTTGAGGTCATGCCACAGCATCTCAATTGGGTTGAGGTCAGGACTGCGACTGGGCCACTCCAGAAGGCGTATTTTCTTCTGTTGAAGCCATTCTGTTGTTGATTTACTTCTGTGTTTTGGGCCGTTGTCCTGTTGCATCACCCAACGTCTGTTGAGTTTTAATTGGTGGACAGATAGTCTAACATTCTCCTGCAAAATGTCTTGATAAACTTGGGAATTAATTTTTCCGTTGATGATAGCAAGCTGTCCAGGCCCTGAGGCAGCAAAGCAGCCCCAAACCATGATGCTCCCTCCACCATACTTTACAGTTGTGATGAGGTTTTGATGTTGTGCCTTTTCTTCTCCACACATAGTGCTGTGTGTTCCTTCCAAACAACTCAACTGTAGTTTCATCTGTCCACAGAATATTTTGCCAGTAGTGCTGTGGAAAATCGAGGTGCACTTTTGCAAACTTCAGACATGCAGCAATGTTTTTTTGGGACAGCAGTGGCTTCTTCCGTGGTGTCCTCCCATGAACGCCATTCTTGTTTAGTGTCTTAAATATCGTAGACTCGTCAACAGAGATGTTAGCATGTTCCAGAGATTTCTTTAGCTGACACTAAGATTCTTCTTAACCTCATTGAGCATTCTGCGCTGTGCTCTTGCAGTCTTCTTTGCAGGACGGCCACTCCTAGGGAGAGTTGCAACAGTGCTGAACATTCTTCATTTATAAATAATTTGTCTTGCCGTGGACTGATGAACATCAAGGCTTTTAGAGATACTTTTGTAACCCTTTCCAGCTTTATGCAAATCAACAATTCTTAATCTTAGGTCCTCTGAGATGTCTTTTGTTCGAGACATGGTTCACATCAGGCAATGCTTCTTGTGAATAGCAAACTAACATTTTTGAGTGTTTTTTATAGGGCAAGGCAGCTCTAACCAACATCTCCAATCTCGTCTCATTGATTGGATTCCAGGTTAGCTGACTCATGGCTCCAATTATCTTTTGGAGAAGTCATTAGCCTAGGGGTTCACATTCTTTTTACAACCTACACTGTGAATTATGTTTAAATTATGTATTCAATATGGAAAAGAAAATTAACAATCATTTGTGTGTTATTAGTTTAAGCACACTATGTTTGTCTATTGTTGTGACTTAGATGAAGATCAGATCAAATTTGATGACCAATTTATGCAGAAATCCAGGTAATTCCAAATGGTTCACATACTTTTTCTTGCCACTGTAGATGGAATATCATCCATGTACATTGTTAGATTTGTGGAAATATATTGTGCAACCTTCTCTTTAATGAAGTCACCTTACCTGGTAACACCCTCAGAGGGTGGGGAGGACAGATTCCTGATGAATGGAAATACACTCGCAGTGAAGGTGTGTGTAGATGTGTGTTATTGACAGGGTCAGAGAGTGACAACTTTCCTCCTTCCCAGTCTAGCTGCACTCTGATCCTCTGGGGATTCTGACAGACTGTGAAGGGAGTGAATCCCTCATTTGGAACATGTGTGTCATAATCATCAAACAACATAACCCACGATCCATCCCAATAACTACTGTCTACAGCCGTGGCTAAAAGTTTTGAGAATGACACAAATATTAATTTCACAAAGTTTGCTGCTTCAGTGTCTTTAGATATTTTTGTCAGATGTTACTATGGAATACTGAAGAATAATTACAAGCATTTCATAAGTGTCAAATGTTTTTATTGACAATTACATGAAGTTGATGCAAAGAGTCAATATTTGCAGTGTTGACCCTTCTTTTTCAAGACCTCGGCAATCCGCCCTGGCATGCTGTCAATTAACTTCTGGGCCACATCCTGACTGATGGCAGCCCATTCTTGCATAATTAATGTTTGGATTTTGTCAGAATTTGTGGGTTTTTGTTAGTCCACCCGCCTCTTGAGGATTGACCACAAGTTCTCAATGGGATTTAGGTCTGGGGAGTTTCCTGGCCATGGACCCATAATATCGATGTTTTGTTCCCCGAGCCACTTAGTTATCACTTTTGCCTTATGGCAAGGTGCTCCATCATGCTGGAAAAGGCATTGTTTGTCACCAAACTGTTCCTGGATGGTTGGGAGAAGTTGCTCTCGGAGGATGTGTTGGTACCATTCTTTATTCATGGCTGTGTTCTTAGGCAAAATTGTGAGTGAGCCCACTCCCTTGGCTGAGAAGCAACCCCACACATGAATGGTCTCAGGATGCTTTACTGTTGGCATGACACAGGACTGATGGTAGCGCTCACCTTGTCTTCTCCAGACAAGCTTTTTTCCGGATGCCCCAAACAATCGGAAAGGGGATTCATCAGAGAAAATGACTTTACCCCAGTCCTCAGAAGTCCAATCCCTGTACCTTTTGCAGAATATCAGTCTGTCCATGATGTTTATCCTGGAGAGAAGTGAATTCTTTGCTGCCCTTCTTGACAGCAGGCCATCCTCCAAAAGTATTCACCTCACTGTGCATGCAGATGCACTCACACCTGCCTGCTGCAATTCCTGAGCAAGCTCTTTACTGGTGGTGCCCCGATCCCACAGCTGAATTAACTTTAGGAGACGGTCCTGGCACTTACTGGACTTTCTTGGGCGGCCTGGAGCCTTCTTCACAACAATTGAACCGCTTTCCTTGAAGTTCTTGATGATCCGATAAATGGTTGATTTAGGTGCAATCTTACTGGCAGCAATATCCTTGCCTGTGAAGCCCTTTTTGTGCAAAGCAATGATGACAGCACGTGTTTCCTTGCAGGAAACTATAGTTGACAGAAGAAGAACAATGATTCCAAGCACCACCTTCCTTTTGAAGCTTCCAGTCTGTTATTCGAACTCAATCAGCATGACAGAGTGATCTCCAGCCTTGTCCTTGTCAACACTCACACCTGTGTTAACGAGAGAATCACTGACATGATGTCAGATGGTCCTTTTGTGGCAGGGCTGAAATGCAGTGGACATGTTTTTGGGGGATTCAGTTCATTTGCATGGCAAAGAGGGACTTTGCAATTCATCTGATCACTCATGACTTTCTGGAGTATATGCAAATTACTTTCATACAAACCGAGGCAGCAGACTTTGTGAAAATTTATATTTGTGTCATTCTCAAAACTTTTGGCCACGACTGTACATTCCTCTGGACAGACTCTGGTCACACCCAGGTACCAGAATGTATTCTCCCCAGCATCAATGTCCCAGCTGTGTGTTCCTGGGTTAAAACCCTCAGAGCCCAGGACTGTTCCATCCTCATCAAACCTCTCAGGTTGTCAGGAAGCTGCTGTTCATTTTGACTGTATCTCACACTGGTCAGATCACCAGACAGGATTAGATGTGGGTGGGCAGTGATGGGGTCCAGAGTCACTGGAGCTGGACAGAGAGAACACAAACACACTAGATTATTTAAAGTGAAGGGGGAATACATTACTGTATATGATATATACTGCTATGTGTTGTATGTTTTGTTTTATATACAGTGAGGGAAAAAAGTATTTGATCCCCTGCTGATTTTGTACATTTGCCCACTGACAAAGAAATGATCAGTCTATAATTTGAGTGGTAGGTTTATTTGAACAGTGAGAGACAGAAAAAAATGTTATAAATTGATTTGCATTTTAATTAGGGAAATACGTATTTGACTCCCTCTTAATCAGAAAGACTTCTGGCTCCCAGGTGTCTTTTATACAGGTAACGAGCTGAGATTAGGAGCACACTCTTAAAGGGAGTGCTCCTAATCTCAGTTTTATACAGGTAACAAAGACACCTGTCCACAGAAGCGATCAATCAATAAGATTCCAAATTCTCCCCCATGGCCAAGACCAAAGAGCTCTCCAAGGATGTCAGGGACAAGATTGTAGACCTACACAAGGCTGGAATGGTCTACTTTTTTCCCTCACTGTATGTGCATATTACTTATTGGGAAATCCTCTTAACTTCACATCTGTAAACATACCATCTGATTTTTGATAAATACTCTAAAACGGATTTGATGTTGTAAAGATGCACTCCATCAATTTTTGTATTTTTCATGATAAAATACAATATCTCATAAATAAGTACAGTAATGTTCAGACTTCAGGGTAAACACTATTTTTTTGGAGCAAAATAGTGTTTTTTATACACAACTGCAAACTTCAAGGAGTGGTCCATTCAATGAGTTGGTCTGATGGTTGCACTGTCATCGGCCTCCCTCCTGCTTGAGGATCAACAGAGGAGTATTAGAGGACATAACAGGAAAGCCCTCTTCCTCATGTAGAAGCTGATGAAACTTCTCAATCCCCATCTTAAATCAGCCTCTGTGTGCCGGGCCTGGCTCTGGAGACAGCAGAGAGGAATGTCAACGATATCATCAATAACTGATCATCTATAATTCCACAGGGTTATGGTAAATCTTCACATTATCATTGCATCTCAGCTTCACTCTGTATTCTTACCTTGATGTGGTTGGCTGTTGGATCACAGGTCAGATTAACTTCTCTAAAGACCTTCAGCTTCTCCTGTAAGGGCTCCAGTGCAGTCTTGAGTTCATCCTGGATTGACACAACATTATAAAGAGATGCTGTGTAAAAGGAGTGGATTGGCACACAGATCTGTCACAATCTGTAAAAAGGACAGACCAAGGAGCAGCGTTCCACATATTTATTGGGAGTGAAACTTACTACAAAACAAGCCACACCAACAGCTCGGGCATAAGTGTGTGTGCACACCAGCACATACAATAACCCACCAATACAGGTGGGAAAGGGAACAAACTAAATAGGATTCCCAATTAGAGGCAACGACTAACAGCTGCCTCTAATTGGGAACCAACACAAAACCCCATACCAAAAAGGGTGCTCCTACGGGAACAGCCGAAGAACCCTTTTGGAACCCTTTTTCTAAGAGTGTAGGATACATCCATTTGAATTCAATCACTTTTTCACAGCACACCTTTTGATTTAATGGAAATCTTCCATACATATTTGCCCATTGTAGAAGTGCTCAGAAAGTGACCTTATGTACCTAAATGCCAAAATATTCAAGAGATAAAGGTGCTCAAAGTTGACCCATTTCAGATACCTCACCATATCATGAGAGATTCATGTCTTCATCACTGGAAAAGATAAACGGATGAGATTGATATCATTTAAAATCTTGTGAAAAGGGTTGTCAAACTATTTTATAACCACAGCTTTATCTGAATAGATGAATGTTACAGCGCTGTTCTGTTGTGAGTGTTGCTCCTTACTGCTAAACAGGGGTGTAATCATTAGTCCAAATAGTTGCAACTAAAATGCTAGTTTCTATTGGACAAATGCAGGTAAGTCCCCCCCTGTTTCGTTTGCTTCCATTTAAGATACGTTTTGCAACTAAATCAGCTGAATTAATACACCCCTTGGTGGAGCTCTCTGCTAAACTCCAGGACACTTCCACTAGATGTCAGTGTTTAGTTAAATATAACTGGATTTTAAACTGTATAATTGATCAGTGTACCATCATACCAGGTAATTTAACCACCAAAGCCACACCTCATTTCTGTTTGAAAATTGAGAAAAAGGCAGAGTTGGACTATTTGTCGTGCCCAAAGTCAACCTTAAATGTGTCTAAATGCTAGGTTCATGAAACTGAACTTGACAGAGGACAGTAAGCTGATATCTGCCAATCTATGGCTCTTTTCAATTCAGAACCATGGACAGCAAATACAATAAAATCTTATTAATGACATACACATATTTAGCAGATTTTATTGCAGGTGTAGCGAAATTCTTTTGTTGCTAGCTCCAACAGTGCAACAATATCAACTGTACAGACTTGTAAACCAGTCAAATTCAGCAGCTGGAAATTCTACAGTACCAGTAAAGAATTTTGACACATTATTTTTACTATTTACTACATTGTAGAATAATAGTGAAGACATCAAAACTATGAAATAACACATATGGAAATATATTTGATATGTTATATTCTTCAAAGTAGCCTTTGCCTTGATGTCAGCTTTTCACACTCTTGGCATTCTCTCAACCAGCTTCATGAGGTAGTCACCCTTTTTGCATTTAATTTAACAGGTGTGCCTTGTTGTAAGTTAATTTGTGGAATTTCTTTCCTTCTTATTGCGTTTGAGCCAACGTGTTGATTTGTTTAACACTTTTTTTGTTTACTTCCTGATAAGGGCTCCAGTGCAGTTTTGAGTTCCACCTGGAATGGCTACACAACAGGACCACAGGATCCTTGAAGATGTCACAGCACACAGGGCAGGACAAATCGACCCCGGAGAGAGATGCTTTAGAGGCCATGTCTCACTGCTTATCTCTCTGTTATGGCTTTGGAACATAAGGTTTACTTTCACTTGTAACAACTCTTTTGATGAAGGTTTACTTTTAAAAGTCTATATTTGGATGATGGTGTTCCTTAGCCTTCAATTGTTGTTTTGATTCTTGATTGTTTACTAAGTTTATTGGTCCTTCTATAAGACAGTTCGCTGAATATTGAATTGCTGCATGTTACAGCGCTGTTCTGTAGTGAGCTTTGCATCTTCCTGCTAAACAGGAGTGGGTGCAACTTTCTGCAAAAGTTGTCTTTCATATCAGTTTGAGTCTGTGCAGGACACTTCCACTAGATGTCAGTGTTTACTTAAATATAACTAGATTTGAACGCTTCAAAATGCCAGGTGTATGAAACTTACCGAAGAAACTGATTTAAGGTTTCTCCTCATGTGACTTGACTGTTTAGCTGAATTCTGACTATCTATATCTCTGGTCAATGCAGCACCATGGACAGCAACTGTATGAAAGTGCCAAGCAGTCAACTTCAGCAGCTGAAACTCCTACATTGGATTAGCTTTTACATTTAGTCTGCCAAGAGCAAGATGGTGACTCCAACCCAACAAACCAACTCCCCCAAAAAGTGCCAGGTATTCTGCTACAGAACATATGAAAGTAAGTCAGAGACGTTCACGAGTATAAACTTTCCTCTGTAACACTATCATCCAGGTTTTCCTCCTCCCTTTCCCATCCCTCCGTCAGCCAGGCAGGAGGATAGTAGCAGTGTTTGGTGGTGTTAATCTGTCTCTCCTCAGAACTCCAGAGTGAGGATCCTCAGAGTGCTCAAAGCTGGGATTCGGACTTTGTGGCCGCAGCCTGCGAGGAGACAGATAGGCCTGCCTGTTTTATATGTAAAGCTGCCAGCCGTAAACCATAGGCCCGCCGGGTATTTCACACAATTCTTTTGTCGCAGCCAAACTGTGGTGGGGTCCCAGCGTCTAAGAGGCTTTGCATTCTGGGAGCAAAGGAGAGGGAACGGACGCTGAGGATTGTGGGTAAATTTGGATGGGCATCAGGCAGGCGTTTGGCAGTCTTGCGTTTCTCCCACAGCGTTCGCTCTGACATTGCTCATCCATTATTTATATATTCTTAATTCCATTCCTTTACTTAGATTTGTGTGTATTAATCAAATCAAAATCAAATCAGATTTTATTGGTCACATACACATGATTAGCAGATGTTATTGCGTGTGCAGTGAAATGCTTGTGCTTCTAGTTCCGACAATGCAGTAATATCTAACAAGTAATCTAACAAATTCACAACAACTACTTTATACACACAAATGTAAAGGGATGAATAAGAATATGTACATATAAATATATGGATGAGCGATGGCCGTGCGGCATAGGCAAGATGCAGTAGATGGTATAGAATACTGTATATACATATGAGATGAGTAATGTAGGATATGTAAACATTATTAAAGTGGAGTTATTTAAAGTGACTAGTGATACCTTTATTAAGTCAATTTATTAAAGTGGCCAGAGATTTGAGACTGTATGTTGGCAGCAACCTCTCTATGTTAGTGATGGCTGTTTAACAGCCTTGAGGTAGAAGCTGTTTTTCAGTCTCTCGGTCCCAGCTTTGATGCACCTGTACTGACCTCGCCTTCTGGATGATAACGGGGTGAACAGGGAGTGGCTCGGGTGGATGTTGTCCTTGATGATCTTTTTGGCCTTCCTGTGACATCGGGTACTGTAAGTGTCATGGAGGGCAGGTAGTTTGCCCCCCGGTGATGCATTGTGCAGACCGCAATATCCTCTGGAGAGCCTTGCGGTTGAGGGCGGTGCAGTTGCCGTACCAGGCGGTGACACAGCCCGACAGGATGCTTTCGATTGTGCATCTGTAAAAGTTTGTGAGGTTTTTTTGTTAGGTATTTCTTGTGAAATGTTTTCATATTACTTATATTGCTGCACTGTCGGAACTAGAAGCACAAGCATTTCACTACCCCCACAATAACATCTGCTAAACACATGTATGTGACCAACAAAAATGTATTACATTTGATTTGATTTAACCTTTTAGGCCTAGGCGCTAGCGGGACAACTTCCGGTGAAACTGGAGGGCGCGCAATTCAAATAAATAATCATAAAAATGATGGATATTAAACATTTAGGTACAAATAAGTGGCTTATATCGGTTGAAAGCTTAAATTCTTGTTAATCTATCTGCACTGTCCGATTTACAGTAGCTATTACAACTCAAACATGCCATGTGATTGTTTGAGGACGGCGCCCCACATCAAAATATTTTTCCACGGGCACAGGTTTCATAAATTCACAAAATCTTCCTCTGATTTGTCATCCAAAGGGTCCCAGCTATAACATCTAGTGTCATTTTGTTAGATAAAATCCTTCTTTATATCCCAAAAAGTCAGTTTAGTTGGCGCCATCGATTTGAGTAATCCTCTCGTTCAACATGCAGAGAAAGGAATCCAAAAATCGAACCCTAAACTTTGTTTCAACAAGTCAAAATACGTTTCTATTTACTCCTGAGATACCCTAAAATGTAATCAAACTATAATATTTCTTACAGAAAGAAGTATGTTCAATAGGAAACCGATCATAGCAGGTGCGTCCTGTCTTCATGGCGCGCGAAAACACACATTTCCAAGACTGTCCCTGTACTAAAACTTATATTTCTTATTCGTTTCTGAAGTTGCAAGCCTGAAACCTTGAACATAGACTGCTGACACCCTGTGGAAGCCATAGGAATTGCATCCAGGGAGCTATTCTAAGAGGATGGTCTTTCAAAAACAAAATAATTCATCTTTTGATTTTCTCCTACCATATCTATTGTGTTATATTCTCCTACATTATTTTAACATTTCGACAAACTTCAAAGTGTTTTCTTTCCAATGGTACCAATTATCTGCATATCCTGTCTTCAGGGCCTGAGCAACAGGCAGTTTACTTTGGGCACGTCATTCAGGCGGAAATTGAGAAAAATGGGGCCTAGCCCTTAGTCTTGCTGCTGCGTCCTGCACTTTAATGACAGAAAGGTACTGGCAGAGGAGAGGACTGTTCTCTCTCTCCATCCCTCTTTCATTCTCTCTATCCCCCCTTTATAAGAAGGTCTGGGTTAGTTAGTGAGCAGGGATATGGCCGGTAGGAGACAACATGCGGGGTTATCACCCACTGTCAATCATTGGTTTAATCCAATAGGAGCTCTTTGATGTGCGGGTTAAAGAGCCTGCGTTGGCTTTGATAAGTCAGTGATTAATTAAACATTGCAGCTTGGGCCAATCACATTATGAGTGGCAGGTATCCGAGCGTTTAGAGCTTTGGGCCAGTAACTGAAAGGTCATTAGTTTGAATCCCTGAGCCAACAAGGTGAAAAGAAATCTGTTGATGTGCCTTAACACTAATTGCTCCAGGGTTGCCAGTCTCAGGAGCTGTTGGGATATGAAAAAACACATCTCCAATTCAGGCATATAATACACACTTGTACATGTGTTAAATAGGACAAATATAGAGACCAACCAAATGATTATTGCATCAGCCTATTTTCCCATACCAGTCATCATATTATCTTCTTGTTTTCATCTCTGGGTCAATGTTTTGCAATTGAACAGTTAATGAAACAAGCAGTGAACAACTCTATGATGCACATACTCTCCAAGAATGGTGATTGTGAATGGTTTCAAAGAGATACAGTACCATCCCCTACCCCATCTTCACAATTTACCCAAGGTACCATCCCCTACCCCATCTTCACAATTTACCCAAGGCACCATCCCCTACCCCATCTTCACAATTTACCCAAGGTACCATCCCCTACCCCATCTTCACAATTTACCCAAGGCACCATCCCCTACC
Source organism: Brachymystax lenok tsinlingensis (assembly GCA_030435695.1). Lineage (NCBI taxonomy): Eukaryota > Metazoa > Chordata > Actinopteri > Salmoniformes > Salmonidae > Brachymystax > Brachymystax lenok. The sequence goes on from CM059803.1 coordinate 31,955,676, forward strand.
CCATCTTCACAATTTACCCAAGGCACCATCCCCTACCCCATCTTCACAATTTACCCAAGGTACCATCCCCTACCCCATCTTCACAATTTACCCAAGGTACCATCCCCTACCCCATCTTCACAATTTACCCAAGGTACCATCCCCTACCCCATCTTCACAATTTACCCAAGGCACCATCCCCTACCCCATCTTCACAATTTACCCAAGGCAGCTGTTGTCAACACAAGACGTTCCAACACACCTACACATCAAAGTCTTATGTGTTTATTACATCCAGGCCTCAGTAAACTGTAGAGATGGAGTCAGAGATATCTCTGCCATGTTTTGTCACCCGGGAGATACACGGCCGCCTCGCGTCACCACGCAGAATGCAACGACAAAGACGGGATATCTCGTTTCACTCAGCCTCCTTTTAATTTCCTGTTACACGGAGCATTGGTTTGGCTCTCCGGGCTAACAACTCCCCTTTGAAGAATGATTTGAAAATATACATTTTAATAAGGAGCACCGAAGCACAGCCAATGAGAGAGCAGAAGGAGCTAAAAGGAGATTGCATATCTGAAATTAGCTGATGGAGGGAAGGTGGGAGAATGAAAGAAAGAAGTACAAAATAATGGATTGATTTGTAGTAGCAAGGTGGTTTTTGTTTAATTGAAGTGGCCGGAAAAAAATAAAGAGGAATGTGATGCTTTGGGCAAAACAATTCAGTGTGTCCTCTGAATATAGAACAGTCCAGGTTCAGTTTAATCTTCTCACTATAATGCAACTCTCAGAAAACCTTGTTGTTTGATGCTTGTTATTTTGTTCCACATAATGAATCAGAGACAGGTTCTGAGTGTAATGTATTGTTGGAAGACATGTTGCTGCCCCAGTCATTTCACAGAGTATGTTTTAAGAAGAAAAAGTTACACATATGCTTTAAATGAGTTACCTTATGATGATAAGATCAGCACCGGGGTTCTCATGTTTTCTAATATCATCCTTGTATCAAACTGAACCAAGGCATAAATGAATATGTACCTGTGTGTGTGTGTGTGTGTGTGTGTGTGTGTGTGTGTGTGTGTGTGTGTGTGTGTGTGTGTGTGTGTGTGTGTGTGTGTGTGTGTGTGTGTGTGTGAGTCTGTCTGCTCAAGGATTACTTGCTATTCAAACATGAGAACTCAGTCAGTCTCTTGAAGTTACTGTGAATAATCTTAACATGGTTTACCAGCGCCAGTCTCTCTTCCTTAATTGCCGTGGAAGGAAGAATAAGCTCAGGAAGAGAGGAAAGGGGAAAAAATAGTTTTTCGTTCTGAAGGTTGCCAGGAAAATTTTAAACGGCAACAGCATTGGGTAGGCTTACACTGAAACTTCCAGGACCATTTTCTGTCCAACTAAACTCAGTAGCCTCTTCTATAGCATTACCAGGCAGGATCCCTCTTTCTCTCTAATCTCTCTTTCTCTCCCCCATCCGTCCATCTACATCCCTCTTTCTCTCTAATCTCTCTTTCTCTCCCCCATCCCTCCATCTACATCCCTCTTTCTCTCTAATCTCTCTTTCTCTCCCCCATCCCTCCATCTACATCCCTCTTTGTCTCTAATCTCTCTTTCTCTCCCCCATCCCTCCATCTACATCCCTCTTTCTCTCTAATCTCTCTTTCTCTTTCCCATCCCTCCATCTACATCCCTCTTTCTCTCTAATCTCTCTTTCTCTTTCCCATCCCTCCATCTACATCCCTCTTTCTCTCTAATCTCTCTTTCTCTTTCCCATCCCTCCATCTACATCCCTCTTTCTCTCTAATCTCTCTTTCTCTCCCCCATCCCTCCATCTACATCCCTCTTTCTCTCTAATCTCTCTTTCTCTCCCCCATCCCTCCATCTACATCCCTCTTTCTCTCTAATCTCTCTTTCTCTCCCCCATCCCTCCATCTACATCCCTCTTTCTCTCTTTCTCTCATCCCTGTCTCTCATCCATCTTCCTCCCCTTTCTGTCCTCAGTACCATGCTATAGGCATCTATTACAGTCACACTGTAGTGTGTTAAGACAGAGGACTCGGTAGCCTATTGAGTTGGTGTGGAGCAGCAACAGTTGACAGAGACAGTGTCAGTAGATCAGGTGCAAAAACATATGGTATTTAAGTGACTGGATCCAGAGTTGAGTATTTACAAAATGTCTAGATGGCAAAATATTATAAAAATAGTTGACAAAAATATATACCGTTATCTTGAAAAACAATAAACTTACTTGGCCACAATATTATTACATTCACATTACATTTGATTAATTTACCAGAGGCTCTTATTCAGAGTGATTTACAGTTAGTGTATTCATCCTAGCTAGGTTAGATAACCATATATCACAGTCATAGTTCCACAGTCTTTGTCATGTTCCGGTCTGCTTAAGGTGCTGGCTCTCTCACAGGCACCAGTGGAGGCTGGTGGTAGAAGCTATAAGAGGACAGGCTCATTGTAATAGCTGGAACATAATACATGGAACAGTATAAAACACATCAAACATGGAAAATACATGTTTGACTGCGTTCCAAACGTCCATTCCAGCCATTATAATGAGCCCATTCTCCTACAGCTCCCCCCACCAGCCTCCACTGACAGGCACCAATGTGATAGCAGCTGGGTCTGGTCTACTTAATTCATTGACTGTATATGAACTGGAAGAAATGTGGGAGGGGGATGTCTCGCTTCCTCTTCCGTCTCTGATAGTTACTTTATTGGGGGAAAATGTAGGTACTATCAGCAAAATCAATGTGATTGGCCATATAATCTGTTAGTGCTCTGAAACAACATATCTGAATATAATCTGCTAGTGCTCTGAAACAACATATCTGAATATAATCTGGTGGTGCCCTGAAACAACATAGCTGAATATAATCTGGTAGTGCTCTGTAACAACATAGCTGAATATAATCTGGTAGTGCCCTGCAACAACATAGCTGAATACAATCTGGTGGTGCCCTGCAACAACATAGCTGAATATAATCTGGTAGTGCCCTGCAACAACATAGCTGAATATAATCTGGTAGTGCTCTGCAACAACATAGCTGAATATAATCTGGTAGTGCCCTGCAACAACATAGCTGAATATAATCTGGTAGTGCCCTGCAACAACATAGCTGAATACAATCTGGTGGTGCCCTGCAACAACATAGCTGAATATAATCTGGTAGTGCCCTGCAACAACATAGCTGAATATAATCTGGTAGTGCTCTGCAACAACATATCTGAATATAATCTGCTAGTGCCCTGCAACAACATAGCTGAATATAATCTGGTAGTGCCCTGCAACAACATAGCTGAATATAATCTGGTAGTGCTCTGTAACAACATAGCTGAATATAATCTGGTGGTGCCCTGCAACAACATAGCTGAATATAATCTGGTAGTGCCCTGCAACAACATAGCTGAATATAATCTGGTAGTGCCCTGCAACAACATAGCTGAATATAATCTGGTGGTGCCCTGCAACAACATAGCTGAATATAATCTGCTAGTGCTCTGCAACAACATAGCTGAATATAATCTGGTAGTGCCCTGCAACAACATAGCTGAATATAATCTGGTAGTGCCCTGCAACAACATAGCTGAATATAATCTGGTAGTGCCCTGCAACAACATAGCTGAATATAATCTGGTAGTTCCCTGCAACAAAGCGAACCTCTCCTATCTGAATATACAGTGCCTTCTGTTCAGTTTTCAGACCCCTTGACTTTTTTCACATTTTGTTACGTTAAAGTTGTATTCTAAAATTGATTAAATAAAATGACAAAGCAAAAACCGATTTTTGAAATGTTCGCAAATGTATAAAAAAACAAACAACGAAAACACCTTATTTACAGACCCTTTGCTATGGGACTCAAAATTGAGCTCAGGTGCATCCTGTTTCCGTTGGTCATCCTTGAGATGTTTCTACAACTTGATTGGAGTCCACCTGTGGTAAATTCAATTTATTGGACATGATTTTGAAAGGCATACACCTGTCCATATAAGGTCCCACAGTTGACAGTGCATGTCCGAGCAAAAAACAAGCCATGAGGTCAAAGTAATTGTCCGTAGAGCTCAGAGACAGGTTTGTGTTGAGGCACAGATCTGAGGAAGGGTACCAAAAACATTCTGGAGCAATGAAGGTTCCCAAGAACACAGTGGCCTCCATCATTCTTAAATTAAAGAAGTTTGGAACCACCAAGACTTCATAGAACTGGCCACCCGGCCAAACTGAGCAATGGGGGAGAAGGGCTTTGGTCAGGGAGGTGACCAAGAACCCAATTGTCACTCTGAGAGTGCCCCACATTTATTCTGTGGAGATGGGAGAACATTACAGAAGGACAACCATCTCTGCAGCACTCCACCAATCAGGCGTTTATGATAGAGTGTCCAGACGGAAGCAATTCTTCAGTAAAGGCACATGACAGCCCGCTTGGAGTTTGCCAAAAGGCACCTAAAGACTCTCTGGTCTGATAAAACCAAGATTGAACTTTTTGGATTGAATGCCAAGCTTCATGTCTGAAGGAAACCTGCCACCATCCTCACCTACAGTGAGGCATGGTGTTGGCAGCATCATGCTGTGGGGATGTTTTCCAGCGGCAGGGACTGGGAGACTAGTTAGGATCGAGGGGAAAGATTAACAGAGCAAAGTACAGAGAGATCCTTGATGAAAACCTGCACCAGGGCCCTCAGGACCTCAGACTGGGTGAAGGTTCCCCTTTCAACAGCACAACGACCCTAAGCACACAGCCAAGACAACGCAGGAGTGGCTTCAGGACCAGTCTCTGAATGTCCTTGAGTGGGCCAGCCAGAGCCTGACTTGAACCCTATCGAATATCTCTGGAGAAACCTGAAAATGGCTGTGCAGCAACGCTCCCCATCCAACCTGACAGAGCTTGAGAGGATCTGCAGAGAAGAACGGGCAAAACTCCCCAAATACAGGTGTGCTAAGATTAAAGAGTCATGCCCAAGAAGACTCGAGGCAGTAATCACTGCCAAAGTTGCTTCAACAAAGTACTGAGTAAAGGGTCTGAATGGTTGGGTTGTGGGTTCAAAACGCACCTCTGCCTTTTAAATACGTCACTCATTGCTTCAAGCCACACCCCGGCACACCCACCGAACGGAGCAAACGTATCTCAAAGTCTGTGTAACGTCTGCTTCCAACTCACACCCTCAAACACGTAGATCCCCTGAATGCAGCTAACTTCGGGAGTTACAGACCGAACTGGCCTGCAGAGGAGATTTAACGGGCCTAAATCAATACATCCGGATGTCCGTATACTGGTGGACTGCAGACCTATACAGTCGCACATGGCCTGCGAGTCTTCCACGCCCTTTTCTCGTCCACCACGGTCCAATAACCATGGGATTCATCCGTCCATCCACGTCTCCGGCTGCATCCAGTTTCTTTTTTGTAAAAGAAAAAGGATGGTAGTCTCCGTCCCTGCATAGATTACCGACCCTTCAATGACCTTTCCATCAAGAATCTCTTCCCTCTTCCTCTGATTCTGGCCGCAATAGAACAAGTTGGGCAGGCTACCACCTTCTCCAAACTGGACCTACATAGTGCTTACAACCTGGTCCATATCCGAAGTGGGGATGAATGGAAGACAGCGTTCATCACCGCTAGGGGTCACTACGAATACTTGGTTATGCTCTTCGGTCTCACCAATGCTCCCGCAGTCTTTCAGTCCTTCATGAATGACGTTTTCCAGGACATGATCAACCAGTTCCTCATCGTGTACATTTACGATATCGTGATCTACTCTCACTCCCTTGCAGAACACGTACAGCATGTGCAGCAGGTCCTCCAATGGCTACAGGACCACCATCTTTATGTCAAGGCTGAGAAGAGTGCCTTTCACGTTACTACGGTAACCTTCCTATTGCTTGTGCTGACACCAGGAGGGGTCAACATGGACGAAGGCAAAGTCACAGCCGTGCTTAACTGGCCCAAACCTACCACCGTAAAGGAACTGCAACATTTCCTAGGATTCTCCAACTACTACCACCGGTTCATCCGAAACTGTAGCAGCACAACCGCTCCTCTCTCACCAGTTAACCTTTACCCTCCAATAGACCGACACCGCCCTTACTGCATTTGAGACCTTGAAATGCCTCTTCATCTTTGCACCCATCCTTAGGCAGCCAGATCCTGCTCTTCCTTTTGTTCTGGAGGTGGATGCATCTGAGTTCGGCGTGGGAGCAGTTCTCTCTCTAGCACCCCACTCCCGACACTACCCGGTGAAATGTGAGGCGCCAAATTCAAAATCCAAAAGTTGAATTATTAAACATTCATCAATATATAAGTGATGCATAGTCATCAAAAGCTCTGATTCTTGGCAATATCACAGCGTTGTCAGATTTCAAAAAGGCTTTACGGCGAAAGCACAATTTTTGATTGTTTGAGGATATCCCCTCTCATATTTTATGTATTAGCATAAATCCATAACCAACGCGGGTCTCAAAAAACGCATAAAATTGCTAATATAAAATCCCTTACCTTTCGAAGAACTTCTGCTGAGGGCTTCCCAAGTGTCCAACGAAGAGATCCAATAGTTATTTTGTTAGAAAAAGTCATTTATTATATCCATAAATTTCTGTTTGGTTGGCGCGTTAGGATCATAAAATCCACCGTTGAGTCGCCCATTGAACCGTGAAGAGAACACGTTCAAATTATACCTATACACTTTCTACAAACAAATCAAACATCATTTTTAATGTATCCTTAGATATCCTTTTGTGTATTTTTGCTGTAATATTTCAACCGGACGATAACGTTAACAATAGGAAAGAAAAATAAAGTGGTGCGTGTTCACAATCTCGCGCGCGTCAAACCTTGTTTACAAAAGTGGTCCTCTGACTTCTTCCTGTTCCTATCCGTTCTGGTTACTCCTAGAATTCCCAGTCTTTGACTGTTGACTGTTGACATCTAGTGGAAGCCATAGGTACTGCAGTCTCAGTTCTACATAACATTGTATGCAATAGGCACAATGGAGAAGATGGTCATTTACAAAAGAAACTGCAAATCCGGATGGATTGTCCTCAGGTTTTTGCCTGCTATATCAGTTCTGTTATACCCACATACATTATTTTAACACTCTTAGAAACTTCAGAGAGTTTCCTATCCAATAGTATTAATTGTGTGCATATCCTATTTTCTGGGCCTGAGTGGCAGGCATTTTACTTTGGGCATGCCAGACTCTCCAGAGCCATCACCTATGCAGCCACTCCCTAAGAAGTTAAGCTGTCTATCGAGAGTTAGAGGGAGCTCATCACCCATTCCTTGTCCTTACCGACTACCGCAATTTGGAGTACTTAAGAAGTGCTAAGAGGCTCAACCCCAGACATGCTCGCTGGGCACTCTTCTTCACCCGATTCAACTTCAATTTCTGCCTGCCAAGAAGAATGTGAAGGCTGATTCCTTATCCTGTAAATTTGACACCCCTTCCGCTAACCCAGCTCCGGAGCCCATCCAGCCTCCGTCTTGTGTCAGTGGGAAATCCAAGCAGTCATCCAAGAGGCCCTACGCCACGACCCAGAAATTCCCGACACCCCTGCAGGCAAGACCTACGTTCCTGCGTTCGTCAGACCCCAACTAATGCAGTGGTGCCATACCTGGCTGAGTTCTGGCCATCCTGGAATCACCCGGACCACGGAGCTACTGACATGTAAGTTCTGGTTGTCATCCTTAACAGCCGACGTCTGAGATGATGTCCTTTCCTGTCCCGTCTGTGCTTGGGCAAAGAACCCTCGCCAACTACCTACCGGTAAGCTTGAGCCTACCGGTAAGCTTGAACCTACACCACACAGACCATGGTCCCACATCGCCATGGATTTCCTCACGGATCTGCCGGACTCTTTGGGCTTCATGACTATTCTAGTTGTACTGGACCGGTTCTCCAAGATGTGCCGACTCACCCCCCTTCCGCATCTACCTAATGCCATGGAAATGGCCGAGTGCATGTTCCAACAGGTGTTCGTCTGTATGGGATCCCGGAAGACATTGTTTCGGATGGGGGACCCCAGTTCGTCTCCAGGGTGTGGCGAGCCTTCAGTCTATCCATCAGTCTATCCTCCGGATACCATCCCCAAACCAACGGGCAGACGGAACACCTGATTCAGGAAATAGGGAAGTACCTTCGCCAACACTGCACCCACCAACCACATGAGTGGAGTCGCTATCTAGCCTGGGCCAAATACACATAGAACTGCCTGGTGCATTCCTCACTCCATCTCACTCCTTTTCAGTGTGTCCTCAGATACTAACCCCCCGTGTTCCCATGGGAGACAGAGCCCGGAACTGTGCCTGCCGTGGTTGAGTGGTTTCGACGGAGCGAGCAGTTTGGGAGACCGCACATCGGCACCTCCATCAAGCTTCCCTCTCCCAGAAATGGTTCGCTGACCCGTGTCACCGACCTATTCCACTCTTCCACCCTGGGCAACATGTGTGGCTCTCTTCCCGGGATATCCGGATTCGTGACATCTGCAAAAAGTTCAGTCCCTGGTTCATTAGTCCCTGGTTCATTGGTCCCTTAAAAATAACACACTACTGGATCTCTTCATCCTTCCATGTGTCCCTTCTCAAGCCTGTGAGGTACAGCCCTCTACATCCTTGGCGCACCCCCTTTGTTTGACGTTGGCGGTGCACCGGCTTATTTCGTCCAAGCCCTCCTTGACTCCAAGCGCCTGGGTGGTCGCATCCATTACCTGGTGGATTGGGAGGGGTACGGACCCGAAGAACGGTCCTGGGTCCCAGCCCAGGACATCCTCGACCCAGCCATGATCCTGGCTTTCCACCGTAACCGTCCTGACCGGCCAGCTCCACGCCCCCGGGGGAGGCCCCCTGCTCAGCTTCCTAGGCCGTCAAGAGCCACAGATCCCAATCACCTGAATTTTAATCACCTGTTCACACACCTGTATGTCATTGTCACATACTATTTAGTTCAGTTCTTTGCACCCCATCACTGTGAGGAATTGTTTGTTTTGTGACACATGTCTTTCAGAGCTCTGTTTTTTCCGTGATCTACTCTTCCCATGTATGAAAGTTTTTGCCTGCCTCACTAACGACGCCTTTTGCCTATTACTGTACTTACTTAAGCCTATCGGATTTCCTGTTATCTACCTATTGCCTGATCTACTACCCTTTTCCCTGCCTGTACTGTTGCCCTTTTGGACCCCTGTGTATGACCTTCTGCTTGCCCCTGGACCCAGCCACCTGCCTCCTCCTGTGGTCCTTTGCAATAAAGCGCCCTGCGCTTGAAACAAGCTCTCTGTCTCCCATCGTGTTCATTACAGTCTGTTCAAGAACGTACAAGATTTTCTGGGGAAAACGTGTCGTTCAGTACAAACCGTTCCGGAAAGTATTTAGTTTTATTTTATTCTATTATGATCCCCAGTAGCTGTTGCAAAAGCAGCAGCTACTCTTCCTGGGTTCCACATGAAACATGACATAATAAAGAACATTAATAGACAAGAACAGCTCAAGGACAGAACTACATACTTAGCAAATGTTCAAGCAAACTGAACACACCCCAGTGAAATATACATTACTAAAACACAACAATCCACCCACTCTCCTACTCCACCTCTTTTCTCTCCTACTCCACCTCTTTTCTCTCCTCCTCCACCTCTTTTCTCTCCTACTCCACCTCTTTTCTCTCCTCCTCCACCTCTTTTCTCTCCTACTCCACCTCTTTTCTCTCCTACTCCACCTATTTTCTCTCCCTCAACCTCCTTTCTCTACCGCCCTACCTCTCCTCCTTCCTTCCACCCTTTTATTTCCCAGTCTTCACTCTGTTCTCTTACTTCTCTTTTTGTTTCTCTCCCTTGCTCTTCTTTCTCCATCTCCCCCCCATCTCTCCCTCTCCCATCCTCTCATTTCCAGACTCCTCCCATCCTCTTTTCCATCCAGCTATTTTTGGGTAGGGCAGCTTTAATTATGCATGTTGTCATAGTGCTTTTAGTATTACTGCCTGTTTGAGAGGGCATGGGGTTTGTGTGTGGGTCTGTATTTGTGTCTGGGTCTGTGTGTGTGTTTCTGAATGTATATGTGTTTGTGTACAGTCCATGGTTCTGTCTGCATGTCTAGGTGAGATTGCTCTGTGTCAGGGCAGAAACCCATCATGATGATGGGAAAATGGAGAAGGCCAGGCAGGGTGCCTGCTGTACAGCGAGCAGCAGAAATAGCACAGTAGAGACAGGCACAAGAGACCATCAGAGAAATGTCACAATGCTTCCTGTTCCTTCAGACAGTGATGTGTGATTGGAGGGGGTCCAGAGACCCTTACGCTAGGCTAGGCTATATTTGTAGTCCTTAATCAGGTTTTAGTTTTCTGTCTTGTGTTTGGGGTGTGGAATTGTGTTTTTTTTATCACTGAAGAACGAAAGGTCTGAGATTTTTCAGTGTCGTTTTCAACCTATCGACTTATTTTTTTCTCTGTCCAGTGAAAAATAACTAGTGGTATTGGTCCAAAGTCTAGTTGTACAACACTAAGTAAATAGATCTGCATAGTGAGAGAGTGATGACGCTTCACTGGTGGTCAATGATTTCCACCAGGATCACTATCAACAGATTATATGGCACAAATAATCTCCCTCTTTTCCTTTCCCTCTCATCCACCCTTCCTGTCTTCTCTCATTTATTGGGCTGTCTATTTCCTCCACCCTCCCTCCCTCCCTCCCTCTTTCTCTCATTTATTGGGCTGTTTATTTCCTCCACCCTCCCTCCCTCCCTCTTTCTCTCATTTATTGGGCTGTCTATTTCCTCCACCCTCCCTCCCTCTTTCTCTCATTTACTGGGCTGTCTATTTCCTCCACCCTCCCTCCCTCTTTCTCCCCTTTTATTAGGTGTTTTTCTCTTCCATTTTCTCTCTCTCTCTCTCTCTCTCTCTCTCTCTCTCTCTCTCTCTCTCTCTCTCTCTCTCTCTCTCTCTCTCTCTCTCTCTCTCTCTCTCTCTCTCTCTCTCTCTCTCTCTCATTTTCTGCCTTTTTCTCTCTGTCTCCTCATTTTGTGTTCTCCCTTTATCTCCCTATAGCTGTCTCCAATTTCTTCCTCCCTTCTCTCTCCTCCACCCCCACCTCTCACTCTGACCATCTCATTCCCTCTCTCCTCTCCCAGCCCTCTCCATTGTGTTGATATAAGACCTAATTTCTTGGCTAATCATGGTTTGTGTAGCTGTGACACAGTCTAGTGGCAGTGGGTTTTATCTGGCCTCTCACATGGATGGCATGATCATTCCTCTTAGATAACACACAGGAGCTTCTATTTAACAGGGGCCTCGGCTACAACATCAACACACACACACGCACACGCACACGCACACACACACACACACACACACACACACACACACACACACACACACACACACACACACACACACAGACAAGCACATTTAGCTGCATATGCACTGCTTGAAAAGAAGGTTCACCAGTATTCACCAACTAAATATAACTCACTGTATAACTGACAATGTCCAGAAATGCAACAGAAATGGTTCATTTTGTGTTGGCCTTTTAGAATGACTGTAGGTCAAAGATACCAGAGGACAATCCTCAACCCTGTCGGAGCCCGGAGTCTTATACAATCTAATTCAGTTTCATAAACGGCTTTATGTTCCCATTCTTAACTGTGTGCAGAAGAAATTATTGGTGTATAATTGCTTTAAATTGCAATTATGCTCAGTAATATGCATTCCACTGTGCAGATTCCTTTAATGACAAATTAATCTTTACGGTCCCATAAGAAAGCCTGCAGCACTTCTCTCTCTCTCTCTCTCTCTCTCTCTCTCTCTCTCTCTCTCTCTCTCTCTCTCCTGCTCTCATTCTCTCTCATGCTGAACTTGCTGTTTTTCTCTGTATCGACTGAGTGATAGATACAGGATCTCTGTCTCTCCCTTTGCCTGTCTGTCTTATTAAGCTGGAATTTAACTGTTTTTCAACTGATAACAAATACTTCTGTGGTTCTTGTGTTGTGTGTGAAGTCAATCTTTTTACCATTTAATTTGTATATTGCGTACAGGGCACACTATATGTTGGGCCATGGGTCACAGGTCATGTACAGTATATAGGCACACAGATGACCAGGAAGTAGAGACGCACATGTATGGAAACCACACAGTTCTTACTTTTGTAGTAGCTAACCTAGTCAAAAGTTTCTGATAGCCACTGTGGCACAGGTGGAATTGCAAATGTAAGGGAAAACCCACAGTTTTTTAAATGATAACATATGGGTTTCATCTAGGTGCTGGATATCATATACTCAATGTACTGTTGTCATGTTGAAAAAAGGGGGACAGCCATTTAAAGGGAAACTCCACTCAAAAACTATATTTTGGTAGTCCGCTGTTGATACAGTCCCAGAATGTTTTGCATGTCAGCAACAAAGCAGCAACTTTGTTTATTGATAGTCCAACTTCATTAAATATATTGACATATGGCACAATCCTTTCTATATGTTGTATATTGTTGCATTGTGAATATTTTGATCCATGACGGTGCAACTTTTTATCAGGTAGTGCTGTTCCATCTCACCAAGGGCAGAGGGCTGCTCCGTTCCCCTGCAGGCAGACGGCTGCTCCGTTCCCCTGCAGGCAGAGGGCTGCTCCGTTCCCCTGCAGGCAGAGGGCTGCTCCGTTCCCCTGCAGGCAGAGGGCTGCTCCGTTCCCCTGCAGGCAGAGGGCTGCTCCGTTCCCCTGCAGGCAGAGGGCTGCTCCGTTCCCCTGCAGGCAGAGGGCTGCTCCGTTCCCCTACAGGCAGAGGACTGCTCCGTTCCCCTGCAGGCAGAGGACTGCTCCGTTCCCCTGCAGGCAGAGGACTGCTCCGTTCCCCTGCAGGCAGAGAGCTGCTCCGTTCCACTACAGGTAGAGGGCTGCTCTGTTCCCCTACAGGCAGAGGGCTGCTCTGCTCCCCTACAGGCAGAGGGCTGCTCTGCTCCCCTACAGGCAGAGGGCTGATCTGCTCCCCTACAGGCAGAGGGCTGCTCCGTTCCCCTACAGGCAGAGGACTGCTCTGTTCCCCTGCAGGCAGAGGGCTGCTCTGTTCCCCTACAGGCAGAGGGCGGCTCTGTTCCCCTACAGGTAGATGGCTGCTCTGTACCCCTACAGGTAGAGGGCTGCTCTGTACCCCTACAGGTAGAGGGCTGCTCTGTACCCCTACAGGCAGAGGACGGCTCTGTTCCCATACAGGCAGAGGGCTGCTCTGTTCCCCTACAGGCAGAGGGCTGCTCTGTTCCCCTACAGGCAGAGGGCTGCTCTGTTCCCATACAGGCAGAGGGCCGCTCTGTTCCCATACAGGCAGAGGGCCGCTCTGTTCCTCTGCAGGCAGAGGGCTGCTCTGTTCCCCTGCAGGCAGAGGGCTGCTCCGTTCCCCTACAGGCAGAGGGCTGCTCTGTTCCCCTGCAGGCAGAGGGCTGCTCCGTTCCCCTACAGGCAGAGGGCTGCTCTGTTCCCCTACAGGCAGAGGGCTGCTCCGTTCCCCTACAGGCAGAGGACTGCTCTGTTCCCCTGCAGGCAGAGGGCTGCTCTGTTCCACTACAGGTAGAGGGCTGCTCTGTTCCACTACAGGCAGAGGACGGCTCTGTTCCCACACAGGCAGAGGGCTGCTCTGTTCCCCTACAGGCAGAGGGCTGCTCTGTTCCCCTACAGGCAGAGGGCTGCTCGGTTCCCCTACAGGCATAGGGCTGCTCTGTTCCCCTGCAGGCAGAGGGCTGCTCTGTTCCCCTACAGGTAGAGGGCTGCTCTGTTCCCCTACAGGCAGAGGACGGCTCTGTTCCCATACAGGCAGAGGGCTGCTCTGTTCCTCTACAGGCAGAGGGCGGCTCTGTTCCCCTACAGGTAGAGGGCTGCTCGGTTCCCCTACAGGCATAGGGCTGCTCTGTTCCCATACAGGCAGAGGGCCGCTCTGTTCCCCTACAGGCATAGGGCCGCTCTGTTCCCCTGCAGGCAGAGGGCTGCTCTGTTCCCCTACAGGCAGAGGGCTGCTCTGTTCCCCTACAGGCAGAGGGCTGCTCTGTTCCCCTACAGGCTGAGTCACTCTGCAGATAATAGATGGCATCTTGGAATCTCATCACTAATTAAGTTAAGGGAGGTATTTCTGGAGCCAGGTGAGTTGGAAGACTGGGAAGGAGGAATTATTTATGGAAAGTTTTGGGCTTCCCGTGTATTATGGAATGGTCCTGTCATTGTCAATTTGAGTCATAGGCATCCCAGACACACTGAGGCTGCATTTACACAGGAAGCCCAATTCTGGTCTTTTGACCAATCAGATCAGATCTTTTGCCAATAACTGGTCAAAACATCAGAACTGGGCTGCCACAAGCTTCTACTAGGAAGTAAACACAGATCAGCAAAGAAACCTCAAAGAATGTGACTTAAACTTGTCCCACATGTTCTAACACACATCGAAACACACACTGAACATACAGACGATCACACACACACACACTTACGCAAATTACCGTACCCATGCCCACCCACACAAATAAATAACCGTACCCATGCCCACCCACACAAAAAAATAACCGTACCCATGCCCACACGCCCTTACGCAAATAACCGTACCCATGCCCACCCACACAAATAAATAACCGTACTCATCACTACCCACACAAATAAATAACAGTACCCATGCCCACCCACACAAATAAATAACTGTACCCATGCCTACCCACAAAAATCAATAACCGTAGCCATGCCCACCCACACAAATAAATAACCGTACCCATGCCCACCCACACAAATAAATAACCGTACTCATGCCCACCCACACAAATAAATAACCGTACCCATGCCCACCCACACAAATAAATAACCGTACCCATCACTAGCCACATAACTAATTACCGCACCCATGCCCACCCACACAAATAAATAACCGTACCCATGCCCACCCACACAAATAAATAACCGTACCCATGCCTACCCACACAAATAAATAACTGTACCCATGCCTACCCACACAAATAAATAACCGTACCCATGCCCACCCACACAAATAAATAACCGTACCCATGCCCACCCACACAATTAAATAACGTACCCATGCCCACCCACACAAATAAATAACCGTACCCATGCCCACACACGCTCACGCAAATAACCGTACCCATGTCCACCCACACAAATAAATAACCGTACCCATGCCCACCCACACAAATAAATAACCGTACCCATGCCCACCCACACAAATAAATAACCGTACCCATGCCCACCCACACAAATAAATAACTGTACCCATACCTACCCACACAAATAAATAACCGTACCCATGCCCAGCCACACAAATAAATAACCGTACCCATGCCCACCCACACAAATAAATAACCGTACCCATGCCCACCCACACAAATAAATAACCATTGTCCTAATCACCACTCAATAACTCCCCTGTAATGTAATCAGTGATGACCTTGGCACTAATGAGGTAGTGTAGACTGTGCAGCTGGTTGCCCTGTGGTTAGACCAGGGAAGGTAGTAGGGAGGATTAAGGTGAGAAACATCATGGTTGCAATGTGGTCCCTCATATTTTGGCCATGGTCATGATGTAGCTTGATCATGTGACTACCTGACCCTGGTTATAATACTGTTTGGCCATGGTGCAGTCATAGCAACAACAAATGGTAGTGGTGCAGTATTGGTCAGGTCATGTCATGTGAGTTTGGCCACTCAGGGATAATATTTTAGTTTGGCAAGTCATCACATAGGATATGTTGCAGATTCAGATGAAGGAAAGGAAGCCACTTTAAACTATTGCCATGCTCCCAGAGTATCCCTGTCCTGTCCCAGCTCTACCTAGACTACAGCTATGTCACGGTAACTCTCCATTAAGGGAAATGTCACAGACTGATTCAGAAGGTCTTTGTTGGAAGATGTCAGGTTCACTGCAATTACAGCCTGGCCAGACACTGAGGAGAGGAGCACTCGCTGTCTCCATCTGCTGAAAGAAACAGTTCATGAGAGAGGAGAGAGAAAGAGAGAGAGAGAGAGCGAGAGAGAGAGAGAGAGAGAGAGAGAGAGAGAGAGAGAGAGAGAGAGAGAGAGAGAGAGAGATGGGGGCGGGAACAGAGAGGGGGAGGTAGAGAGAGATAGAAAGTGAGAGAAGAGCGAGAGAGAAGACAGAGAAGGAGGACAACAAGAAGAGAGAGAGAGAGACAAGGGAGAGAAAATAGGATATGCTAATCCCTTTGATGGTAGTATTTCCCTTCTGACGTGATCCATGGTTAATTCTACTCCTCCTTCAGAGTGGGGGTCTGTGACAGGTCTTGACAGCACTTCTAACCCCCGTATTTCCCCTCCCTCCCCCTTCCCTTCATCTCTCTCCTTTCTCCTTTCTCCTTCTCTATCCCTCCATTCTCCACCCCTAGTCTACCACCATCTTCTCCAACTCACTCTCATGCTCACCCTCTCTCCTCTCCTTTCTCCTTCATCCATCTCTATCCCTCCATTCTCCACCCCTAGTCTACCACCATCTTCTCCAACTCACCCTCATGCTCACCCTCTCTCCTCTCCTTTCTCCTTCATCCATCTCTATCCCTCCATTCTCCATCCCTAGTCTACCACCATCTTCTCCAACTCACTCTCATTCTCACCCTCTCTCATCTTCCTTTATTCTATATCCACCTCTCTATGTCGCTTTCTTCCCCACATCTCCCTCTATCCTTCCCACCTTCCTCTCTATCCATTATCTTTATCACCTGTTCTCCACTTCTCACCATTCTCTATCACTATCTTCTCCTCTTATCCCTCCTCTCTATTCTCCTCTTTGTCAGTGTGTTTCAGAGTAACATACATTACACTGAGGTTGAGGGAAAAGTAGATGACATGGATTAGCTCCAAATACCTCCTATATGTTTCATTACAGTTCTTCATGGCCCAATGTAAGGCCACGTGAAGTTGGTCATCAGGTAATCTGATCCTAGATCTGCTGTCAGCAGCTTAACAACTAGCACAGGTTTAGATCACTCCAGATCATTATTATCCAACCCAGGGACCTTCTTTATCCATGTAGAGGGAAGATACAGGAGGCGGTGCACATGTTGACCTTTGGAACAGAGACCATTGAAAGAGAAAACACGCCTGAGGGATGAAATTAAACCTTTCAGAGAAAGTGCTTTGGCTCTATCCACCCCTTATAACTATGGCATCTGCCAAGAGGTCTGCAATTTTATAGCACGGGATGTAGTGCGCTTGAGCTGGAACCTCAGGGTCACTGTTTCAAGACCCAATATAGTTGCTCTATACTCCAATGGCAACAAGGAGCTGAACACCACTACAAACTACACTGTATAAAACATTAAGAACACCTTCCAAATATTGAGTTGCCCTCAGAACAGCTTCAATTCGTCAGGGCATGGATTCTACAAGATGTCGAAAGTGTTCCACAGGGATGCTGGCCCGTCTTCAATAAGGGGTCATAGCTTTCACCTGTTCAGTCTATGTAATTGAAAGGTGTTCATGTTTTGTAGTCTGTGTATGTTCTCACTTTCATCTTTCATAAAAGTCGGGAAGTATCATAAGCCTATTCATATTGTATATTGTATTGAGCCATTTTTGCATACTTATTTGGTTATTGTGTTCGCAGGAGGTTGGTGGCACCTTAATTGACGAGGATAGGCTTGTGGTAATGGCTGGAGCGGAATTAGTGGAATGGTATCAAATACAACAAACATGGTTTCCATGTGTTTGATGCCATTCCATTAGCGCTGTTCCAGCCATTATTGTGAGTCGACCTCCCCTCAGCAGCCTCCACTGGTTGTGTTTTACAGTGCATTCAAAAGTGTTCAGACCCTTTGACTTTTTCCATATTTTGTTATGTTACAGCCTTATTCTAAAATGGATTAAATAAAAAATGTCCTCATCAATCTACACACAATACCCCATAATGACAAGAAATGTATGCAAATTTATGAAACGAACAACAACATAAATACCTTATTTACATTAGTATTCAGACCCTTTACTATGAGACTTGAAATTGAGCTCAGGCGCATCCTGTTTCCCTTGATCATCCCTAAAATGTTTCTACAACTTGATTGGAGTCCACCTGTGGTATATTCAATTGACTGGACATGATTTAGAAAGGCAAACACCTGTCTATATAAGGTGTTGCAGTTGACAGTACATGTCAGAGGCAAAAACCAAGCCATGAGGTCGAAGTAATTGTTCGTAGAGCTCTGAGACAGGATTGTGTTGAGGCACCGATCTGGGAAAGGGCACCAAAAAATGTATGCAGCATTGAAGGTCCCCAAGAACACAGAGGCCTCCATCATTCTTAAATGGAAGAAGTTTGGAACCACCAACACTCTTCCTAGAGCTGGCCGGCTGGCCAAACTGAGCAATCGGGGGAGGTGACCAAGAACACAATGGTCACTCTGACAAAGCTCAAGAGTTCCTCTGTGGAGATGGGAGAACCTTCCAGAAGAACAACCATCTCTGCAGCACTCCACCAATCAGGCCTTTATGGTGAAAGTGCCAGCCAGAAGCCACTCCTCAGTAAAAAGCAAATGAGGCACCTAAAAGACTCTCAGACAATGAGAAACAAGATTCTCTGGTCTGATGAAACCAAGACTGAACTCTTTGGCCTGAATGGCAAGCGTTACGTCTGGAGAAAACCTGGCACCATCCCTACGGTGAAGCATGGTGGTGGCAGCATCATGCTGTCGGGATGTTTTTCAGGAGGCAGGACTGGGAGACTAGTCAGAATCGAGGGAAAGATGAACGGAGCAAAGTACAGAGAGATCCTTGATGAAAACCTGCTCCAAAGCACTCAGGACTTCAGACTGGGGTGAAGGTTCACCTTCCAACAGGACATCAATCATAAGCACACAGCCAAGACAATGCAGAATTGGCTTCGGGACAAGTCTCTGAATGTCCGTGAGTGGCCCAGCCAGAGCCCGGACTTGAACTCTATCGAACATCTCTGGAGAAACCTGAACATAGCTGTGCAACGATGCTCCCCATCCAATCTGACAGAGCTTGAGTGGATCTGCAGAGAAGAATTGGAGAAACTCCCCAAATACAGGTGTGCCAAGCTTGTAGCGCTGTACCCAAGAAGTCTTGAGCCTGTAATCGCTGCCAAAGGTGCTTCAACAAAGTGCTGAGTAAAGGGTCTGAATACTTATAGTACCAGTCAAAGGTTTGGACACACCTACTCATTCAAGGGTTTTTCTTTATTTTTACTATTTTCTACATTGTAGAATAATAGTGAAGACATCAAAACAATGAAATAACACATATGGAATCATGTAGTAACCAAAAAAGTGTTAAACAAATCAAATTATATTTTATATTTGAGATTCTTCAAAGTAGCCACCCTTTCCTTGATGACAGTTTTTTTTGTTTAACACTTTTTTGGTTACTACATGATTCCATATGTGTTATTTCATAGTTTTGATGTCTTCACTATTATTCTACAATGCAGAAAATCATAAAAATAAAGAAAAACCCTTGAATGAGTAGGTGTGTCCAAAACTTTGACTGGTACTGTATGTAAATGTTATTGTTTCATGCATTTGCAAACAGTTTTCGCTTTGTCATTATGGGATATTGTGTGTAGATTAATTAGGGGAAAACTTATTTTTTTAATACATTTTCTGTATCGTAACAAAATGTGGAAAAAGTCAAGGGGTCTGAATACTTTCCGAATGCACTGTATGTACAGGTATATTCCAATTAATGTTTACACTAGAAGGAACTATATGTTGGGTCAGGGGTCACTGATCACGCGTACAGTATATAGGCACACAGGTGACCAGAAAGTGGGAATGCACAGTTATGGAGAGAATACAGTCAGATAGGAAGAAGGAAAGTGAGATGGTTTACGATGCCCAAAATCTGTCCACAAAAATAAGACCACAAAGTGAGGAATTTTTGTATGGAGGTTAATGTCGAATTTGGTCAAGAAAAAAATGTAATTGGTCCGTGAGGCTTATTTGATCGAATTGAATTGTCGTAATGGCTAGGTTGTCACGAATGCACTAATATAAGTGGACACACAAGGTATTTTGGCAACTTTGAAATAAAAAACGTTATATCGGAGTTGTGCCTGTTGTTCACACACGTATCTGCCCTCTCAGTGGCTAGAATGGTCCCACCTGATCTCGCCTCCACCCGCCTGCCTTCCATGTTTGAGGACATGTATTTCCATTGTTGGAGCGGTCACTCGACTATCTTGTCAATATAATAGATAATCTTTGATACAGTTCTTAATGTTCTCACCATTTACACCTTGGAATTATGATAAGCGCCTACGGTAACAACATTTGCCTGCATTGCATTCTTTATGTTTTATCTTTGCTGCTAATAAATGGGCAAAAGACCCAACCGACATTTGCAATCCCACCTATGCTAGAGTGACTATCAGGAACATTTGACTAGGTTAGCGACTACTCACTGACCTGTACTGCAGAGTAATGGCACTCTAAAAAAATACTCAGTTGAGAATAACCAGAAAAACAAGAAATTCACAAGAAATTTAGTTAAAAAACAACTGCTAGTGATTTATTTTATTTATTTATTTCATAGCCAGGAAGGAGGTAAATCGCTGTCTGAAATGCACTTTCGTGTGTGACTGCGTTACCTGGGGGAGATGGGAATTGCTGCTCTGACTTGGTTGACTTGACAATCCATTCTCCACGCCGCACGCCCTCTCTGCCGCGAGATAAGAACAGAGAGAGAGAGAGAGAGATACCTTTTTTGATTTGTTTTAATAACTTCAAAGTCTTAACACCGGGGCTCATGTGAAATATTTCACAGTGTACAGATGTCAATTCAAAGTCTTTTCCACATTGGTTCAAGGTAATTTCATTGAAATGACGTGGAAATAACGTTGATTTAAAAACTTTGTTTGATGGCTAGAGGTGTGTTTTATACTGAATAAAAATGTAAAGCGACATGTAAAGTGTTGGTCCCATGTTTCATGAGCTGAAATAACAGATGCCAGAAATGTTCCTTATGTACAAGAGGCTAAATTCTCTCAAATGTTGTGCACAAATGTGTTTAGTGAGAATTTCTGGTATGGGCAGGCATCAGCTATGGACAATGAACACAAATGCATTTGAATGCACAGAGCTACTTTGACGAGATCCTGAGGCCCATTGTCGTGCCATTCATCCGCCGCCATCACCTCATGTATCAGCATGATAATGCACGGCCACATGTCGCAAGGATCTGTACACAATTTCGGGAAGCTGAAAATGTCCCAGTTCTTCCATGGCCTGCGTACCCATCAGACATGTCACTCATTGAGCATGTTAGCAATGCTCTGGATCGACGTCTACGACAGCGTGTTCCATTTCCAGCCAATATCCAGCAATTTCACTTAGCCTTTGAAGAGGAGTGGGACAACATTCCACAGGCCACAATCAACAGCCTGATCAACTCTATACGAAAGAGATGTGTTGCGCTGCATGAGGCAACTGGTGGTCACACCAGATACTGACTGGTTTTCTGATCCACGCCATTACTTTTTTTAAAGGTATCTATGGCCAACAAACGCATATCTGTATTCCCAGTCATCTGAAATCCATAGATTAGGGCCTAATGATTTTTATTTCAATTGCTTTGGTTTCCTTATATGACCTGTAAGTCAGTATAATCTTTAGAATTGTTACATGTTGCGTTTATATTTGTGTTCAGTGTATTAAGTAGCCTTTTGGCACTTGGCGTATTAATTTAACTGAAAATTGACATAGCATATGCTACCATGTGCATTGGTAGTGTGCAAGTCCAATAACAACGTTATAGGGATGTTAAATCAGATCAGGCCTATGCATGTCATATTCATTACAACAAATGTTTTCAAATTATTATATGATTGGAGCATTTGTATCAATTATTATAGGCCTATATTGAATTTGTATCCTAACATTAGGGTTGGTAAAGATGTAGTTGTTATGAGAACATAAGGGTTGGAAAAATGGCTCAGAGATGCCTAGGGATGCTTTTCCACCCAGATATATTTCCGGTGTTCGTTACCTCTGATCCTATTCCCTATGCATTGCTTTTCTGAGGAATTCCAACACAAGCAGAACATTTATAATTGCTCCCGTATCCGCTCTGTCCTTATTGATTTTCTCCAGCTGTGTATTTCCTCCTCTGTACACACACAGCATGCCCACATTAGCCGGAGCTGTATCTGCCCGCCTCATAGGCCTATGCAGTACACTGTAGAGAAGTTATCTGTCCAATGACCAGAGCTACTGTAACTGGCTGGTCTCATAGACTAGACGTGACATAGTAAACGTAAATCCGTGACACTGAAATTATACTGAACAAAAAAATATAAAGCAACATGTAAAGTGTTGTTCCCATGTTTCATGAGCTGAAATAAAAGATCCCAGAAATATTCAAAATGCACAAAAAGCTTCTTTCTCACATCTGGATTTCTCACCTGCGGTATCGTCTGAGACCAGTCACCTGGACAGCTGATGAAACTGTGGGTTTGCACAACCAAAGAATTTCTGCACAAACGGTCAGAAACCGACTGTAACTGTGCAGTAGGCTATATGGCAAGAGGCTGCTGATGAGAGGACACTCAAGAGTATAGACTCTTTATGTTTACTGCATAATCAACAGAGCTCAAATAGGCCTCGGAGTGAGACCACTGGATGTCTATGGATCTCAACATTTTCCCTCAGCCTCATGGCAAAATGTGTAGAATAGCATGAGATTAGCTAGGAAACTGCACAATTTTCTCTCTGCCCGATGGCAGTAAGTGTAAAAATGCAGGAAGTTAGCTTTAAAAATGCTTTCTCAGATCTTGCAGGGCCCCGTGAAACTGCAGTACGCCACTGAGTGAGCCCAGTCCTTCAGGTTTGAGATGTGATGGCAGCCAGGCAGCAAATTGAGCCTCGGGATTTGAGAACCATGTGGTGATGTTTCCTCTGGCTGTATGTGAAACTTGATCTGTCAGCGGTTTCGGTTCGCACGCGCTGTGCCTTTTCCCTTTCACTCGTGTCCGGCGTGAGAGAGCCTACAGTAGCCTGTATATGACAAAAATCTGCGCATCCAAATTGACATATTTCCAGAAACGTGCATTTAATCGTCCAGTTTCTAGACCGGAAAGAACCTGACCGACTCTCTCTCTCTTGTCAGTAAGGCTGTGTGTCTATACATGCCCCTCTGCCATCTCTCTCTCTCTCTCTCTCTCTCTCTCTCTCTCTCTCTCTCTCTCTCTCTCTCTCTCTCTCTCTCACTCTCTCTATCTCTCGCTAACTCTCTCTTTCTCTCTCTCTCCCTCCTGGCTTTCTTCAGCACTTTTGTACTAATTCCTGCCTCAGTGAACCTGGCACACAGTGCTGACTTGATCTGACATGAAAGCTGAAGAGGAGCTATTATAGCCCTGTATAATCGAGAACACTCAGAGAGAGAGAGAGGGAGAGCGAGAGGGAGAGCGAGGAGAGAGAGATCAAAAAGAGAAGTGACAAAAAGTATGTGGACACCTGCTTGTCGAACATCTCATTCCTAAATCATGGGCATTAACATGGGAGTTGGTCCCCGCTTTGCTGCTAGAACAGCCTCCACTCTTCTGGGAAGGCTTTCCACTGCATGTAGGAACATTGCTGCGGGGACTTGCTTCCCATTCAGCCACAAGAGCATTAGTGAGGTTGGGCACTGATCTTGGGAAATTAGGCCTGGCTCACAGTCGGCATTTCAATTAATCCCTAAGGTGTTTGATGGGGTTGAGGTCAGGGCTCTTTTCAGACCAGTTAAGTTCTTCCACACCGATCTCGACAAACCATTTCTGTTTGGACCTCGCTTTGTGCATAGGGGCATTGTCATCCTGAAATAGGAAATGGACTTCCCCAAACTGTTGCCACAAAGTTGTAAGCACAGAATCATCTAGAATGTCACTGTATGCTGTAGCGTTAAGATTTCCCTTCACTGGAACTAAGGTGCCTAGCCTGAACCATGAAAAACAGCCCCAGACCATTATTCCTCCTCCACCAAATTGTACAGTTGGCACAATGCATTCGGGCAGGTACTCTAGCGTTCTCCTGGCATCCGCCAAACCCAGATTCGTCAAACAGACTGCCAGATGGTGAAGCGTGATTCATCACTCCAAAGAACGCATTTCCACTGCTCCAGAGTCCAATGGCATATTGTAATGTTTTTAAAATTGTATAACTGCCTTAATTTTTTGCTGAACCCCAGGAAGAGTAGCTGCTGCCTTGGAAGCAGCAAATGGGGATCCATAATAAATACAAATACAAATGGCAGTGAGCTTTACCCCACTCTACCTGACGCTTGGTATTGCGCATGGTGATCTTATGGTTCGGCCATGGAAACCCATTTCATGAACTTCCCGACAGGTCTTGTGTTGACTTTGCTTCCAGAGGCAGTGTGAAACTTGGTAGTGAGTGTTGCAACCGAGGACAGATGATTTTTACATGCAAAGCGCTTCAGCACTCGTGGTCCCGTTCTGTGAGCTTGTGTGGCTTACCATTTTGTGGCTGAGCCGTTGTTGCTCCTATACGGTTCCGCGTCACAATAACAGCACTTACAGCTGAAGGGGCAGCTATAGCAGGGTAGACATTTGACTAAATTACTTGTTAGAAAGGTGGCATCCTATGACAGTGCCAGGTTGAAAGTCACTGAGCTCTTCAGTCTGGCCATTGTTGTTGTCAATGTTTGTCTATGGAGATTGAATGGCTGTGTGCTCGATTTTATACACCTGTCAGCAACGGGTGTGGCTGAAATAGCAGAATCCACAAATTTGAAGGGGTATCCACATGCTTTTGTATATATAGTGTATGTTGTAATTCGGAACCACAGCAATAACAACATTCCCCTCAGTATCCTCGAAGAAACAGCATCCTCCTCAGTATCCTCGAAGAGAAGAGCCTCGGCACATCATTCAATAGGCGTGCTCCTTCCGCATCATTTTATGGTCCCCTTCAGTCTCTTCCCTCTCGGTACTCTTTTATTATTTCTCTCTACTCCTCACTCCACTCTCTGGCTGCGGGAGGGCAGCTCGCGGTTGCAGTAGGTCACCGAGGCGGTTTAACAGACTTTGCTTACAGCGGGAGTCGATTCGAGCTCAATCGCGCAGCAGAGCCGTTACTGCCGGTTCAGTCGGCAGGAGAGAAATCGCTGCACTCAGGACAACACACAGCAGCAAACCCAGAAGAGACCGACTCCGACAAAACCCTGTCGCGCCGCTTCCGCGTTGTCACATCGGAGAAAATGGACACACTGAATTAAAACAATTACCATGATTTATTAAGCATTGATTGGAACAGTAATTTCGGTTATTTAAAGATTTTTGCTACTTGGCTCTCCGACAGACGCAGCGCACAGAAACGCACACAGAGACGTAGCTGAAAGCCCCAACTCCTAGTGGGCACTGAGGGAGGAGTGTGAAGATGCCGGGGGATCTGAACTCGATGTGTTCTCGTGTGTGGAGTGTGTGTCTGCTCCTAGTGTGGATATGTCTTGGCACGAGGGTCGTCGGTGTGGTCGGGTCGCACCAAGGCAGCATCCCTCTCTCGGTGTGAGTATCCTACTGAAATAAATGTCAAACTGTCACAAAACTGTCAATAACGGTCATTTCTCAATACAAATAGTAGCCTATAAAATACTTTTTTTTATTTTTAGTTGATCAAATTGTAATTGTTATTATGAGTAATAATGGGGAATATCTGTGTATTTCAAACCTCAGCAACAAAGTTTATTTGGTAGGGTACTGACTGAGGCACTTCGCGGGGGCCGGTCTGGTACAGATAGTGATTCAGATGATATGCGACTC